>JAVDOI010000021.1:3272105-3737105 GCA_032191485.1 Leptoclinus maculatus | reverse complement strand
TTTACTATCATGACATTTATTTATGAAGTTATTCATGGAACACTGTGACTTTATTATGATTTCTTTCATATTATGACATTTTAATGACAATATATGTATTACTTTATGGCATAGTTTATTATGACTTTGAGAAATTGTATGACCCTAAACTAGGAACTTATTTGTAGCATAAGACTTTCTAATGATTTTTTTTTAATGACATACTATTTAATTCATTTTATGGCATACTATACTATACTAGGGCTTTTTAATTAGAAATTTTCATGACACCAAAACATAATTTGTATACAATACTATGACATTAACTTTTTATTTGACATTTCTATGACTCCTAAACCAACTACTGCTAATTGACTTGATAGTTACCAAATGTTTGTTCCAAGCGCTGCAGTTCTCGTCTCCTCCGGGCGCTTCAAGTGTCTTTGTTCATCCAGCAGTCGGGACAGAAAACAGAGAAGAGAAAAACACCGACATTTACTAACAGAACAGACTTTTCGTATCAGTTTTAATGCAAGATAGATCATAATAAGAATATATCCTACCTCAGAGCTTCAGCACAGAGATGTTCCTGCAGTCGGCCTGCATCAGGCCTTCTCCCCAGATGTCATCCATTGAGGCCGCTTATCTACAAGTGTGACACAAATAAAAGCTCCTGTCTTAACATGAAACACAGCTGACAAAGTGAAAGCCATACATTAATATTACACTTTTACAGTTATATGTATCGTTAGCGTTAACACTGGAATTAATAAAAAAAAGATTAATAAAAGACAAAGCCTGAAGAGAATAGGTTTACAACCATCGAGATGTTTTGAGTTGAACCATGTTGCACTGATAAACTTTCTTTTCCATTTATTTTGCTTTTAATTAATTTGACTGCAATTAAGATAAGATATACTAGTTATTTATTATTTTCTTAATCAAAAATCACCAAAATTACGCGCATTTTTCCAAAAATGTGTGTTGCAGTGTAGCCTACAGGTGTTGTGCGGCTTGTCACACTACACTGCAGGAAGAATGCAATGATTACATATTTTTCTAATACCTCTTTTCGTCATTGCACTTTGTCGACTGCACATAGACACCAATGTAATTTGGCAAATTTGTGTTTTGACAAAGCTTCGCTTACAAGTTATTGATTTAGGAAATTCTAATCTGAGACACACACACAGGTGGCGTTGATTACCGATGGATGCAGCAAGCATGTGTTTGTTTGTTTGTTTGTTTGTTTGTTTGTGTGTGTCCGTTCAGCCTCTGACAAACCTCATAACTCACCTTAAACTTGATGTTGTTTTCCTCCACTCTCTCTCTCTCCTTCAGTGCTTTTACATTTCGTCCTAAAAACGTCTTTTTGCAGCAGCTTCGTAAAGAACCGGAGTAAACGCGACCCATGGAGTTGTCAGCCGTCGCGCATGCGTCATCGGGTCAGCTCGTCGAAGTGCGTAAAGTACCGCCACGGCGTGATGACGCACGGGGAGGGGGGGGTGTCCCGTCATGAGAAATGTATTATTTATTACTCATCATTCAGCTCGATATCGGTGTTTCAGTGGTTCTGTTGAAAAAAAAAATAGGATCATCCTATTTAAAAGTTTTCTTCAGTATTCATTTAATTCAGTTTAGGGAACATTGCAAACATAAACTAGTAATAATTAATTCGGCATACCTTTTAATGGTCTAATAGTAGTTAGAAGTACCTGCTTTTGAACACTAGGTGTCAGGCTTCACGCAGGTTGAGTGAGGTTGAGTATGGTGAGTTTTTAAGTGGTGGCCCCCAAATGTATGTCCATTTACTTGATAAAGTATAAAAACATCAACAAAACAACATTAATACTGTAGACCACTTTAGAACGACTCTTTTATTTTGAAAAATAAATGTTTTAAGTCACTTGTAGCTTTGCCTTAAACACAATCAACTCCAATTTCATGTATTTTTCTTTAATTCCTTTTTATAAATCAGAATGGTATATTATGCATGCAATACCGCATTAGCCGCTTAGGTTTTCATCTTCCACAGAGAAAAGAAAACAAAACATGAAACACAAAAACCCCTTAAAAGTCCAGATGAAGCTGCTTGGAGAAGGGTGGTTTGGAGAAGCCACAGCATGAAGCGATGTACACAGTTTGCGGTTGCATAGTACAGTACATGAAGTTCCTCATTTATACAAGTTTTCACCCCTTTCATCCAGATCTATACAAAGTGATCTATCAGAGAAAGACCGTACACCTTATTTTGCATTTAAATCAATAAGTTAAGAGCTGCTTTGCATCACGTGGGGAAATACGTTGACTCAGTATTTAATGTACTTTTTAGGCTCGTTTGTCAGGGTATAAAAAGGTTCTTCCATGTTCTCCTGTGGAAGTTGCTTGAATTAGACCTTTGGAAATGAGGTCCCTTAAAACTGTGTCAGGCTGTGAAATGTTTGTGGGCGGTCAGATACCTCTCCTCGATAGGACCGACGCACAGCGTGACAGTAGAAGAAGAAGAAGCTCCTCCTGAATAACACGTGATCAGAAGCCTAAAGCCCTGCTAAAGCAGCCCTGGTTATTCAAATGTGAACTATTTAGATCGCAAGATTATTCAGACAGGAAGTCTCCCATTTCTGTATTTTCAGCAATGTTTTTGCGATTCATTTCAGCATTCCAACGCATTTTCAGCAGGAAATGCATTTTCTAGTTTACTTAAGTATTTCAATTTCCTACTACTTTAGACTTCTACTCCACCACATTTCAGAGGCGAAAATATATATATATATATATATATATATATATATATATATATATATATATATATATATATATATATTCATTTGAAAACTGTAGTTACTGGTGAATTTGCACATTTGACAGTTCAACATCAGAATTCTTCTTCTTCTGGAGGATACTCCATACAAACATCTGCATTTGTAAGGTGGAGCCTCCCCCTAGTGTTTATTATTAGTATTGACCACAATACGGGGGAAACATTGCATACAACATTTCAACAGATTAAAAACATTTTGATACTTTTTCCATCTTTTTTTCCCCTGAGAGAAGTATGGTGATTTCTCGATTTATTCTTCGCCCGTCCATCAGACTGGAGTCCCAGATGACTTCAGACATCCAGGCCATCCTGCAGCTCCTCCAGAGGCAGACCACATCCGGTCCCCCCCGCCTACAGCACCGTCACCTCCAGCCCAGAGTACCAGAGGCCAGCCATCAGGATCCATCCTTTGATAAGCTTTCTTTCTCAAGCACAGATGTAGAACAAAAGTTGCTAAAGCCGAAACTCGAGACGCCCGAAGAACTTTCATGGGATTTGCAAACTTTTGCACAGATTAGAAAACTTGCTGTACCGGATATAAATGTCACTTTTTAAATCTAGTGCTGTTCACAATTGTTTTTATGCATTTTTTTTTTTTAAATGTTTGCCACTGTATTTCATAAAATGCAACACTTAACAGCTAATTTGAATGTTTCTGTTCTTGACTATATTTAAATATTTATCGTGTAGACTTGGGGGGGAGCGCAATTGTATTAATAAACAGAATGCATACTGATTAGAAAGTGTTTATTGTGAGTAACAAAATATGACTTTTACTTTAATATTGAGCGAGTGTGCACAGGTTGACCTCACTGCAGTCTTTGCAAACGAAAACATGGCTGTGTTTGTACTGAAACATGGAAAACAAAGTTTGCAGCTGCAAAATGTCAGGCATACGAACATACATATAGTCTCTATCTCACTGTCATTAGTAAGATATCAGAGTGGCTCACAGTCACTTTGGCTTGTTATCAAGTTAAACATCTACAAGCTATACGTTTTATCAAACAAGTGCACGAAAAAAACAAGTTCAGTGTAAAAGCAAATCGACATGCTATCAGTAAATGCTAACATTGAATCTATCGTGACGCTGCGGTTACTAAGAAGTTCTACATAACTGGGTTTAATATATTAAACCATACATTCAGATATTAAAATGGCACAGTAGGTGTCTCACAGGTCAGAACATCCTCACAGTATCGCTTCACTCCAAAATGAGACCCAACACATAATATTCAAACTAGAAGATATAAAACTGGTCTATTCATTCCTTTTGAAATCCTACACATAAGGGCTTTATAGACGCTATGTATTAGATCCCTCTGATGTGGATACATACTGAGTATATATATATATATATATATATGTGTGTGTGTGTACACCTGATACATCTTCAGCACGTCCCTGTGCAACAAACAAGACTAAAGCGTTACAGCAAGCATTACAAGCAATGGGTACTTTCCTGGTGCGGCTCTCGGCCGCTCAGTCAAATATACTGGCCTCCCTTTGCATTCCCATGAGGCGACGACCCAGAATCCACCAGTGATCGGCTCGTTGGGCGCGTCGACCTCGTGGCGTTGGGACACACGGCAAACCTTAGATGGCCATTGTGCACAGGATGAACTGTAGAGAGAGAGAGAGAGTCAACCACAGGAGTCAAAGAGGAGGCTAGGGCGAACAAAGGCAACAGGGCGACTTCGTCAAGCTTCTCGAGCGACCCCACTAATCTCATGGTAAGTAAGTGCACAAGGAAAGTGAAACTCACTTCGTCATACTGGAAGGTGACAGATCCCTGGTGCATGGCGTCTCTCCGTCTGAAGTTCTCTGCAACAGAAAGAGAAACCCGTCAACGGAGCTCACTTCACAACACCCGGTGACACG
This sequence comes from Leptoclinus maculatus, assembly GCA_032191485.1. Classification (NCBI taxonomy): domain Eukaryota; kingdom Metazoa; phylum Chordata; class Actinopteri; order Perciformes; family Stichaeidae; genus Leptoclinus; species Leptoclinus maculatus. The sequence goes on along the minus strand of JAVDOI010000021.1, from coordinate 3,732,424 downwards.
GATTTGTGCGGCGAGCCGAATGAACCCGGACGCCGAGAGCGTGCATCTGCGCGCCGGGGTCACCGGATCCTGGTTGTGGGCTTCCTACCTGTGAGAGCTCGCAGTTTGACGCAGCAGGCCACGTAGTCGTCGAAGAAGATCCTCCCTCCTTTGTTGTAGCGCTTGATGATAACATTCAGGGCCTGAGGACTGACGCGGTAGCCTGATGTAGATTTGAAACGCACATTTGATGTCAAATATTATGTACGATTATTAAATGAGCTAAAAACTGGAAAAAAAAAATGCAATAGAAGCAAATAAGTCGCTCATATTTCTATATTCATACCATCATTTCTTATAAACTGTCATTTTGGAGGACTAGATATAAGAATATGGGGCAAAGGTAGTAAAACAGACTAGTAACTAGATCACAGAGGGAGGAGGGCCACAGCAGGGGGGCTCAGTGAATTCACGAAGATATAAAGTCACAGACTGTCTAATTAAGTGTCATTAAACATGGTGATTACCGTTAGGTGTGTGTGCGTTAAACTGTTAGCACTCTCACCCATAGCGTTGACTGCCTGAGTCATCTCGTGAGGCTCCACCGTTCCGCTCCGGTCCTGGTCGAACATCATGAAGTTCTGCTTCCAGCCGCTCAGAGCCGTGAAGAGGTCCTTGAACTCGTTGAAGCCCATCTTCCCTGTGAAGTCCCTCTGGAGACGCTGTGGTTAAGAACTAGTAGCATGTGGAATGAGGAGGACAGCTTGTTCAAAGTGGAACGCCACACCTACTGGGCGCATATTTTAAATAGGAGTTCAATAGGAGGTGGTGATTAAACCTGAACTTTAACAATCAGCCAATCAGAGTGTCACTTCCAGCTCTGGCCGATGGTGAAACAGAAAGGATACGTCGAGCATTGCGATCATGATCCTGCATGTCTCCAGGCTGAACGCTGTGAAGATAAAGAAACAACAGACCATCCATGTTTACTCTGAAGAGGGCATGAAAATACTCAGTCACTTCTCAACATTAGTCATTTAAACTTTCTCTCGACTGTGAGCACATAGAGTTTGTGCTCACAAACTCCGTCAAAAGTCTCTCCAGCTGTTAAAGCCGACTGATCCTCCGTCATCAGAAACAGACGTCGCTTCACGTGTACTTAATAATAGTAACTAATACTAATAAAGACAGTTATCATCACTGTAGAGGGGTTTTCTCTCCGTTACCACTTTAACAAACTGTGTTCTGTTCATAAGAGCAGGATGGATTTCTACCGACAGAATGGACTTATTTATGAATTATTTGCATCTGTACGTTTTTAAATTGTGACGTCATTATTAAATAACCCAGAATATGATTATTGTTTCTCTTAAATGATAAAACTCATCAAACACTCAGGAATGATCCGCCTCACGTGACTGAATGAAATGATGATAAATGATGTAAAAATCTCTCTGACTTTAATTGTTTCCATAATAAAAGTTATTGAGGGAAATATCAGATCATAAAAAGACAAATCTTTCTTATAAATGAAGAAAGTTGTTTGTGGTCCTTTTGTTGTTCAGACCTACAATGAACATTTATTTAAACCAGACGGTGAATCAGAAAACTAATCAAATATAAAGCTTGAGTTTAATCTGCGATCTGTCTTCACTGTTTACATGTTGAAAAAATGTTGTGTCTCTCCATGCATCCCTAGTGGGAGGGACTAAGACGCAAGGAAAAGACGCATGAGTGTGAGGGAAACGTATAGAATTGCATATTAAGAGACTTGGGATGTACCCTTCATCTACACAGAATCCACCATGTTGCACCGCCATGTTTCCACAGAAGCCCAGTTCATAGCTACTTTATAAACTATCTAAACCTGAGAATATTGATAAATATCTAATTTCACTGGTCAGTTGTCAACCAATCACTGGTGACATTTTAACAAGCTCTTCACTTCCTCTCAGGGGAATCCCCATTGAGCAACAATGTAGACTACATTACCCACGAGCACCAGGACAGGAAGTGAGCTCATCAAGTCAGAGCTTACACGTTGCAACTTTGGTGAAACAGACGGGCGCATACTACCCAGAATGCATTGCGTGGTTGCAAAAACCAGCATCACGATATCAACAGAAACTTTATGTTTCCGTGTTTTAAAGCCCCCTCACTTTGGACCTTTGTGTCCTGGCTCCATCATATATATATATATATATATATATATATATATATATACACAGCTTTACATACCTGTCCCGCCACAGTGATAGTCAGGAAGAGGGAGGAACTTACGAGAGTAGCTGCCGGTGAAACCAGACTGGGTCAGACACCTCTGGAGCTCCTCTGCATCGATCTCCCCGTCCTGTGAAGAGCAGGAAGGGACATTCAGTGATGCAAGACTCTCAGAGGGCGAAGCGACGCTGGTCAGATGTGAAGAGATGAGAGCAGAGAAACAGTGTGTGCTCTTTCTGAAAAGTCCTTTGCAGCATATTCTAAGTCTTATCTTATCTATTTGCGGGCGCATGGAAGTCCAAACTATTTTTGCGAAATCATTGCTCAACAAAGAATTTATGGATTGTAAAGGAATTTTGCTGCGCACGCATTGGCAATGCAGTAGTCAGCGCTGATATGTGTTAATTTTTGGGGCACTTCGGTCTCCTTAACGGCATTCGATGGAAAACTTCTTACCATAGAGAGCCTTAGGGGGCGAGTACGATGCACAGATTATATTGTTTTAGGGTGAACTGTTCCCTTAAAAAGACCCCGACACTCCAAGCTGACAGTCAGCTGTTGGTTTGCTGCTGTGGTTATTGTTCTTACAAGTGTGTATGCCGCATTATGTCAGCAGCTTTTCAGTGGACTCAGCATGTTCAGTCACTCTGATTGGCTGTTCAGCTTAAGCGAATCGGTGCACGAGAAGAGAAACAAATGAGGAAAGCAAGCGGCTTAAGTCAACAGGGCGCACCCAGGAGGCTCTTCTCATTGCTCATCTGCATCTCACCTGATCATTTGTATTATTACATCGACATGAAGCTAAGTGGTGATAGAGTAGTGTGGAAATGGAGCACATGTATCAGGCTTGTACAGATTGGGAATCGGATCGTACATCGTCGATCGAGGTGATGATCGATGATTGTTTTTTCCGACGCCGATATTAAGGCCATTTTAACTAACTATCAGAACTCAGACGTAACTTTAAAAATCTTAAAAGGTTCTATTATTACAATCATTTTTGTTTTGAATATTTAAAATTCCTACATGAAAACGCATCAAAAAGAAAGTAAAAGACTTGGAATCAAGTTAGGACAGATGAAGTAACTGCAATGACAGAAAGTCCGTTCTTGTCCAAACTTGTGAAGTGAAAGTGAAAACTAGCCTGCAGTGGAAACTGTGGTTTGTATAAAGGCTACATGTATACAAATGTGTATATATATATATATATATATATATATATATATATATATATATATATATATATATATATATATATATATATATATATATATATATATATATATATATATATATATATATATATATATATATATATATATATATATATATATATATATATATATATATATATATATATATATATATATATATATATATATATATATATATATATGTGAAAGCAGTTTGTCCACACTCACCTGGCCCGCTATGGCTGTGAAGTAACTCCACATCGGGTCATTGGCGGCTGGGGGAGGGGCGCCGTATGTGCCTGGATAGCCTCCCCCGTAGGCGCCGTATCCTCCCTGGGCCGGTGCGCCTCCCATCGGCACCCCCATGTGCCCCGGCATGGGGCCTCCCATGTGCCCTCCGGGCATCCCTTGCATGGGCATCCCCTGAGCTGGCATGCCTGGCATCGGACCCCCGTACTGAGGCTGAGAACAGATGGATTCAGAGGTGTGTTAATTTCAGGATGTACTCTAAACATCTTATAAGGCCTGTTCTTGCGTGTTTCTGTGTGTAAAGCATGGGATTCTTCTCTCGTGAGTAATCTTAATCATGACAAGGTGTGTGAAGCAGACTCCGTCACCTTTGGAGGCCTGCTATTGGCTGACTCAAGGCTTGAACTCATACTACGTACAGTAAGTACAGTGTCAGACCATTGACTACATTCATAGAAATTTAAGTGACTATCCACACAATAGGATAAAAATAGAATAGGGTGCGTCTATAGATCCTGCAATTAATTAAGGATGTCCAGGGTCACCCAAAACATGTCACTATACCAGGGAAGACTTTTGTAACCATTACATTAAACTAATTATATTACAAATACAGTGTCTAGGCTTTTAAAGAGGGTTTGATACCACACTGTAGGTCAAGCCTCCTTGCTCACACGTAGCACTATAGTAGTAGTAGTATTAGTGGGCTAAAGGTAGTTGCTGCTTCTGCTTAGTCCACTTGAATGTTGAGGAATTTTCATCCCGGAAGTCAATTTCTAATAAACTGGTGATGCTATTTAGTCGCAAATTAAATTGAAAAATCTGCTGTATTGTGTTTAAATGATATGCGGATATCTACCGTGCTAAGGGGAGGCAGGGAAACCTAGAACAGCTTGTGGCTAATTATCGGAAATACACCGAAACAGGAGCCGCGGGCGAGCATTTTTGCTAACCACCGTAGCTCGTTTATCCCTTTAAAATCACAGTTACTTATAGTTTACTCACCCCGCCGTATCCCGGATAAGCCATTTGGTGAAATTGGTTAAACTGTCACAAGTTTAATATCTTTACAGGGTGCTTGACGCTGTACACCGCGTTCTCTGCTACACGGTTGTAACTTCCGATACGTCTGAAAAGTTGCTACATCATATCCGGGAGCGCCGAAAGCTGCCGGAAGTGCCTTGACTGATGGTGCAGACAGCCAATGGGCGAGGAGCTGTAGAAAAAGACCCGCCCATCAGTTGTATGCATGTTTTGGTGCTGCATTTAAATACTCCTCGTAACTTTAAACTACCCTAAGTTGATGGTCAAAATGGTTGCGAACTAAAAGATTTAAAAGTTAGAACTCATATATAAAATTATAAATCCATCAGAAATGTTATTAAAAATGTAACTGTGTCCTAAATGTTTATTTTGGTAAATTGGGTAACGTTATAACATTCCTAATTGCCATAAAATTAAAGAGTCTCCACTTTCCCAGTACTTATCAACTTCTCATTGAAGTCGTTCCAGTGTTCTTAATTTCGATGTTGTCGGTGTTGAAATTGTTTTTATGACATTTAAATTGCATAAATAGGCTTATAATGTAATACATCTCGGAGATCTAGTTAACATGTTTCTTAAGCTTTTACATTTTAGGAAAAGATAAATGGCTGTGATGCATGGCTTCCTGTCACCACTAGGTGGTGCTTTTGGGACCTTATGTAAACAAAAAACAAAGTGTATCTTATTTCTCTAACTTCAAGTAAAGCAGAGAGATTGTATAGTTTGCATAAAAAAAACTTTTATACAAAAGCAGAGACAACTTAAAGTGCTTCACTTTAGGCATTGAAGTTCCTTACACATATGATAACACAATGAAGAGGAACAAGAAGTGGAATCAAACAAAATGAAACAAACATATAAGGCCATTTTACTTTAAAGGTAACATTCATAAGGAATATCTTCTTCTTCTTGCCTTTTTTAATTTCAGTATTTTCCGTACGCTTTGGCACTAAGTTAGGAAGGGTCTCTTCTCGCCCTGTAAATGTTAATTTGTCCGGCAGGTAGCTGCTTAATTTATTTCTTTAGCTTTATTTTATTTACTTAGTTTAGTTAAGTCCACTGAGAATAGTCTGTGTGCAAACTAACTTCCACACCAAGTGCTCAAGCTATAAAGACTTACAATTACCCCTTGAGGTGGACGGCCAGTCCACACCTTTACTTGAAGAGTTTCCCAACATTTTTGTGTAAACAGCTCTTATTTCAGTCAGTTGTCTGCTTTATTAACCTTGAAGATGACAAACACAAGTCAACTGTGATATCAAATTTATCGGAAGCTATAAAGGTGAGAATCCACAGCGCTGGAGGTGATTTGAGGAGCCACATCTGCACTGTATTTGACCCTTCAGTGAAACTCAGAGGAAATGTAGTGTGAAGGTGCAGAGGATGCCAAAGCTTCCTGCTCAGCTCTGTTGTCTCTCATGGCTCTAACTGAACCACACATCTGCGGTGGGAGGTGACACTAACACACACTGCTGTAACAGTCAGATTAATGCAAGTGTGGACGGTGCTGAGGGCCTGATAGTGACGCGGGCTCATGAGGGCATACACCGGCAGCTATGAAGGTAAATATGTTGCAATGCCTCTGATATCATGTTGATTTTTGAGCTGAATAATGTGAAATACCTACATAGTTTTATTAGAATTTGAAGTCACATGATGAACTTCAAACAAAAAGAAAGTGACTGTATACTGTATAGTATTGGCGGGAGACTTGAAAGCACCAGTAGAAAGTAACTAAGTACATTTGCTGAAATACAGTGTTTAAAATACATACACATTGTTTTAGACTAAATCAGTGGTTTCCAACATTTTCCTCTGTTGACTAGTTAACAAAAAAGCTGTGTTGAGTTTCATTGCTTGGAAAATAATTGTTGGAGGCTCTCAGAGGTTTTAATTTATTTTTTTAAGTCCAAAAAAACGAGTATAAATGCGAGTAGCAGACATGTAGGTATATTGTGCTGATAATACACTTAATGTGATTTGAGTGAAGTGGTATTCAGCTGGTTGCAATTTGCAACCACACCACTGGATGCCCCCAAATCCCACACACTGTCCCTTTAAGGAGGATGTTAAGTGCAGGACTTTTAATGAAATGGAGTACTTTTACATTGTTGTATTTAAACTTTTACTGAAGTAAAAGATCTGAGTACTTCTTCCACCACATTGTTAAAGTAATAATACCACAGTGTAAAAACACTACATAATGCAAAAGCCGTTGTTGCGGCCAGCTGCTGCTGCAGTACATTCAGCAGATACACACAAACAGATGTTAATAGAAGATATTCACTGACCCATTTCTGACCGCAGCAATTTCCCTCACAGTTCTGCCAGACAATAACTTCCAAACTCCAGCGCTATTCAACCTCGAGCCAAGAATGCAATTACAGTACCGACACTTACACCAGGCACATCTGTTGAAATCCCAACCCAGCATCTGTGTTTATCCCTGTGAATAAACACGGGACATTTTCCTCAGAGGAAGTGGTTCAGACGTTCAAGTGCAAATATCCAGTGTATGTATGTATATATATATATTTATTTAAAGATTTTGAGACAAAAAAAGACATTTGAAGTCACTTTCAGAACTTGTGATGGGCTTTTTTTTCATTAATACAAAATATAATCAGCAGGTTAATCAATAATAATTGATAGTTTGAGGCCTTGTTTTAAAATCAAATACTTTTGGTTTGTTGATTTATTTCTGTCTAAACCTTATGCACTTTTGACATGTTTCCTATTTGTTTGCGGAAACAACTGTAGAGACATTTAAATGACGTTTAAATCACAACTCTCATAAATGTATCTTCCCGTTTTCTCTCTGCTCCGTCTCTCCCTCTCTCTCTCTCTGTCTCCGCACACCAACACTATATCTGTCCAATAAGCCCACAAGTGGTCAAAGTGACACCTATAAACGGTTTTAGTTGGGCTTAGTGTCGGGTAAATAGAAGGCATCTATGAGGTAACGCTCTTCAAACAAGCCGTGCTGCATTAGGGAAGACATCCACTGTCTATTTGTTTGCTGAGGATGTCCGGAGTGGGGGGTCTGATGTCTATTCCCCATAAAGGCTCAGCTTTATATTTGTTAAGCTTTTAACAGGCTTTTAGCATTGACTGTGACTGGTCAGCACGTATGCAGTAGTTGCAAAGTGGGAAACTTCCACTGACTTTATTTTTAGTCCCCCTGCCGAACCAAAGTGTGCTTGACGCTGTCTTGTTAAAATATCATATTATTCTGATGAAATACGGTTGTTTGAGTTTTCACTCTTGTGTCCCGTGGTCGGTGACATAGTTCTCACGCTGCCCTCGGGAACTAGACCGAAACAGGAAGAGTATTAATGATTAGGTAAATACAGCGTATGGCATTTATGACAGTTGACAGTTTATCAGCCTTCGTCCCATCTGTACAGCTGTTATCAGTCATCCAACAGTCATGTAAAGTCAACTGATACATGGACTAGGGTTGGGACTATATTGGGTCAAAGGCATGACCCGCCTTCAACCGCCTCTGATTGGCTAATACTCATTGTTGAATTCACAAATGTCAACGTCATGAAAAGTCAGTGGGATGATTCGTCCTCTGGGGACCGTGAACGTACGTACCCAATTTCTTGGCAATCCATTTAATAGTAGCGGAGATATTCCAGTCAGTATTTCCACCCCTGGAGCCTTGGCACTAGCATGGCTACAAGCAGTGGAGCAAAGCCCTTTTGTTTTCCAAATCATGAAGATGGCAATACTGAATATACAACATAATGGTACTCATAATCTTCTCATGAAGTGCACTGAAGTCAAATGTGGAACTCATAAAAGAGAAATTGGCAGTAAACTGAGACGGATGAGCAACAATTATGATCTACATCTACAGTATGAATGCTGTGACGTTTTTTATTTGTTTTTGAAATTTGTTTCCATGTTTTAATTCATCAATTTATTTATAAAAATGTTTGCAATAATTCAAATTCAAAAGTGTATTTTATCATTTTTTTGCTGCCTAAAATAATATAAAACATTCAAGTGCATTGAGTTAAAAAATATTCATATCCACCTTTAAAAAATGTCTAACTTTAAATTAGCCGACACTGCCATTATTGTATAGTATTATATTACTTTATATGAATCTGTTTAACCCTGAACTGGACCAAAGGCATCCCTTATATTCTGCATATTCATTGATTTCCAAAGATGTATTTTCTGTACCCACATTGTTTTCCTCTGGTCTGCATTTCTTAAGGAGGAATGTGTTTGCTATGATCAGCTGGATTATCATGAGTCACTGCCTGCCGGTTTCGTACTCTACCAGGATCTGCTAACTGTGCAACCAATCCAAGCTCTTTACTCAGTAAACATAATTCAAAAAGTCCCTGTTAGACAAGAATTCATGCATTCGTTAAAAAACTCATGAATATTGCTGCTTTGAACAACAATGCTACTTATTTGAACTGCAGTTTACGAGGAGAATAGTCTGTATTTTGGCCACATTCTCAAATAGATGGCCGTATATGAATGCTTAGGATACATGAAGGGAATAGTGGACAGTTTGTGGGAACGGCCTTAAAAGCAGCCGCTAACTTCCTCAAACACCACCGGCATGAACTCTGACGAACTTCGCTCCGCAGCGCATTTATTGTCCCCACCTTTGAAACTTCAGTTGAGATAATATTTACCGAGCAAAAGTGCAGGCTGCTCCGCGCGCGGGCTTGTGATTCGGACGGTGATATCGGTCTCACACTTTCACCTCAGCGCAGAAACGATGGTTGGTGGTTTTGTTAATACTCACATATCAGGTGTTAATGTCCGGGGGAGCATTTCTGACTTTTTGGTCCGCTCAACTCTGCGCAGGTTTCCATCGGCAAGGTGCTCCTCGGAGTGTTCGGGTTGGCGGTGGTCGTCATTCTGATAGCGGTACCCACGGCTATATTCTTGAAAGGTGAGGCTTTCTGCTATTTAAGTGATTCACATGTTTGGCATCAGCGCGCTGTTGTTTTTTTGTTGGTGGTGCGGCGCGCCGTTTAGTCGCATTACGCGTGCGTCATTACGCATGATCTGTTTGAAATGGCACCGCTTCTAAATAAGCATATGAGTACATGTAAAGCAATTTATGCTTCCATTTCAGAATAAAACACAAATTCAGGGTGTTTCTCTGATACAACACGTGCGTGCCTTTAAATAGTTTCATTCTCACTCAGCACACATATGACAGTTCCCATAAATAGCCCCAAATACGCACTGACGTGAGACATATTTCTCCTGTCATTATCAGTCACAGCCTTTACAGCACTTGCCTTCCTTTATAATGATGACCGGATATGTGTGTGTGTAATATCATATCTGTAAGATGTGACCTTCAAGTCCCTGCCAATGTGTTGTTGTTTTTTCAGAGGAGCAGGAGGGGAACAAGAACACGAGATCTTTCACACTGGAGGATGTCTTCAACAGTTCACTGAAACCAAAGTCCTTCAGCATGAGGTGGATCTCAGGTGGGAGGATTACACCCATGGAAAGGAGTGATAAAGTGGAGGTGGAACATGATGACACTGATTACAGCCACACGGCTATAAATGTGTCCTAAAGGATGCTTTATTATCAGTCAGCGACAAGATCCTCCTTCATTCTAGTTACTAATTCACTTAGGTTGATCCCCTCATTCATGTCTGTGTGAATTATTGCTCCACGACTTTATGGTAAATGGTAATGGACTTGCATTTATATAGCACCTTTTTTAGCATTCCGACCATTCAAAGGGCTTTACACTACATGAGAACATTCACCCATTCACTCATTCACACACTGACGGCAGGGCTCTTGCGGAGCGGAGGAGCCGGGGATGAACTTTCTCGCTTTTGGAGCGAGGTTGTCATTTGAAGAACTGCAGTTTTTGGCACTTCCGCGTTGTCCAGCGTTCGGTTGTACTTAGCTCCACCCTCACCTGTCACTTATGGTTGCAAAAAAAAAACAAGATGGCGACGGTCCAAAATGCTGAACTTGAGGCTTCAAAAGCAATTCATCCACTTCTTATATACAGTCTATGCCTACACCCTCTCCCAGCTCTGTCAGCACCTAGCACTGTTAGCACTGTTAGCACTGTTAGCGCCGTTAGCTTCTAGCCTGATGAGAGCCGTGTGGAGGCACTGGATATGCTCAGAATTTTTAATTTAGCACCTTTAATGGATCGTCAATTAATCAAATATTCAATTCTATTTTACTTTTCCCCCCCCCCCATCTTTCACAGATCACGAGTATCTGAATAAGTCCCAGGGCTCAGTCTTCCTCCAGAACGTGGTCACAGGACTGTCCTCTGAGTTCTTGAGCAGAGACAAGTTCGTAAGTCGTCCTCCCCGAGTGCATCTGTGCGCTTCATTTGTGTAACCACATGAAATTGGCATGAAAACTACATACCCGTACGAAACAGTCGCAGTCTTGTCTGTGAGGTCATGAGCATGGGTCTGTGAAACTCTCACAAAAGTTTTATTTTTCCCGATACAGAGCGAAAAGGGCGCTGATGATTACCAGCTGTCCGCTGACCGCAAATATGTTGCATTCATGAGCAAACGTTCAAAGGTACAATCAGCTTTCATTCACATAAATCGGACACATATTTAAACTGTTCACATTACAGTTGTTTTTTTGTCCCATTAGCTGTGGCGGCATTCTTTTACTGCTACATATTCACTCTATGACCGGGAATTAGAGTAAGTACCCTAATTCAGACAGTATGTGGTTTCCTATGGCGTGTTACATTCATGCACTTATAATAATGCAATGCACGTCAGTTAAAAGCATCCACCGAATGGTCCATGTTTAACATGCAAAGTAGATTATTTTAGAATATTTCTTCTGAAATAAAAAAAAATGGTACGGACGGCTCATCACAGTTTCACCAATCTGTTGTTGTTTTTTTCACTTCATCTCAGCACATTTTCCCCACCCTCTGACATTCCTGGAGAGATCCAGTACTTTGCCTGGGCTCCTGAGGGAAACAAATTGGTAAGCTTGGACACGTAAATGATTGCTGTTATGTGCATAACTTTGAGCGACAGTTCGGCTTTGAAGGTTGGTGATTGATGAGGTGATCGGCCTTTCCCAAACACTTGAGCAGAGCAAAAAAGGTTCAAACTAGGTTTGTTGTGAACAAACCGGGCTGGCCTTTTTTTTTAAACCCGCATATTTGTGTTTTTATTTTCAGGCCTATGTTTGGAAAAATAATGTGTATATAAAGACCAGCTCTGGGTCGCCCCCGAAGCAAGTCACTGACAATGGCGAGCAGAATCTGATTTTGAATGGGATCCCGGACTGGGTGTATGAGGGTAAGTGGCACATGATGTCACACAGAGAATTCATGTCAACTCTACAACACCCAAATCCCACCTGGTCTTAACATGTGATCTGTATCTGGATACTTTATAATGACATCTGATCCACAGGTTTTGCCTCATACAGACTGCATTTTAATAGCAGGTGTAAATCACCTATATCAACTAACTGGGAAGTACCCTACTTTTATTCATACAACTATCAAAAATAAGACTGGTAGGATACAAACACACAAAACATCAGGAGTGGAAGGTAAGTACTTTAGTACTACTTTTGTGTACTTCCATTTTATGCTACTTAATACTTCTACCAGTGGTTTTTAACCTTTTCTACTTGTGAAAACTGTCTGTTTGGGATCCTTGTCACATGCTTTAGACATCTATTAATTGTTCCACCAAAGTAAGAGATTTTCACCTTTGACTCTCAGATGAGAATGATTTACTCCTTTCCAGTTGTTTTGATACACATAGCTATACTAAAAACTACGAAAAGCAATGCACTAGAATTCGTATATAATCGATTCGTATGCAAACCACGAAATACTGAGCCAGGACAGAAGAGGTGGATGGGGTTGGGGTTTAAAAACACTGGACTTTCACCCAGGAGACCTCTGTTATGTCACGCAACTTCCAACCTTAAGTAATGTCACTTTAACCTAATAACAAAAAATGTAAGATATCATGTATCTTAAGATACTTTTATGTATTTGTACTGCACAAATACTGTATACTTGGTATATAACATTCATCATTGTCTAATCAATGACGTGACATTTTAATATAAATTGACTTGCTTCTCCATCATGTCTCATGTCAGGAAGTAGGACAAAATGTCCATTGTGTTTGATGACTAAGCATTTTTGTAAGTTATAAGATTGAATAATTACCCAATATAAGACTAATATTTTTTTTCAACTGCAGCACATAAAACAACAGCTCAAGTGTTGGTAGTGGGAATTGAACCCCAACCCTGACCCCCATGGAAGTCCTGAACCCTAACGCAGCTTCACACTTTCCCCCTCACAGAGGAGATGTTCTCATCCAATCAGGGCCTCTGGTGGTCCCCTGGAGGAAAGTACGTGGCTTACGTTGAGACCAACGACACAGACGTCCACACCATAGAGTACACCTGGTATGGCGAGAACCAGTACCCCAGCACTGTTTCCATTCCATATCCAAAGGTGGGACATCCATCCGGGGCTTGTCTGACTCTAACAAGCTTGTACAGGGATCAATGTATTCAATCAACGTGTGTATCTTACATCCTTTTGTTGTGCAGCCCGGTACTCCCAACCCTACTGTGAGACTGTTTGTTGTGGACACCGACAACACAACAAAAATCACTGAGGTTGTTGTTCCAGCCTCCTTCAGCTCGAGGTAATGAGTCAGCCTCTCTATTATTATTATAGGGAAGTAAATCAGAAACAAAAAAAAGCTGAAATATTAGTTTGTTGCCCCATAGTGACCACTACTTGGCGACTGTTACTTGGGCAACAGATGAACGTCTTGCTGTCCAATGGCTGAAGAGAGTACAAAACCACGTCATCCTTCAGATCTACAATTTTAGTGGAGTCAGCTGGGTTCCTGATGAGGTAAAACAAGATATTATGAAGAAGTATTATGGTTTTTCTACATTACATAGTTTGCAATTGGACACTGGTGTTACACAGAGATACTATGCAAGCCCAAACCATGTAAACATTAGAAGTTAAACCTACACAGAGCAACATTTGTTACTGAAAGGGAGGATAAGCTAAAGGTTTTAAATTCTTAAAAGGTCTTAATTGCCTTCATGTCAACTACTAACCAGCTGCCAAGCATTGCTAAGTTAAATGAAGCCACACATATTTCTTTAAATCTAAGGATACATCAATATTTTTTAAGTCTGTCTTTAAACAATATTCACTTTTCCATATGCACATAGAAAGAGTAATTGGCAGATGTGAATTTCTCTCTTATTCATACTGGCCCTCGGCTCTGTGAAGCTGTACTTGGACACAGTGGTGTTTTGAATGAAATGCTAATGTCTTAGTTTGGCGTGTTAGCATGCTAACATTTGCTAATTCGCACTAAACACAAAGTACAGCCGTAGATGCACATGGGGAAGCCAATGAGGCCTCATCCTCTGGGGACCACAGATGTTTGTACAAACTTTTACGAGAATCCATCAGTAGTTCTTGAGATATATTTTGGTCTGGACCAAAGTGGTGGACCAACTGACATTGCTATTTATAGAGCCGCCCTGCTAGCATGACTAAAAATGCATTCCAATGTATGGACACTTGCAGAAACCAATAAAACACAGCGTATTGTTTTACGACAGAACAAGTTATCCTTTTAACTACCTGGAATATAGCAAGACCCACTTATATACTTAACAATACTGAATCATGAGCATTTCTTTTCTAAGCTCCATGTCACAAACTCTTGCTGTTCACATTGTTCCTTTGATTACTGATCATAGTGGTAACCCACCGAGAGTCACAGTTGTTGATTTAACCTGGTTGCAAAAACATGAAGACATTTTTGCTTTTGCTTTGGCTTGCTAAGGCTTGCCACTTTGATCTGTGTTGCAACATCTCTTTTAGCGAAGACTGATAAGGCTTGTATGTTGTAATAAAATCTAGCTTAGTGCAGCTATAAAAACTAAGTGTATTTCTTTTTACAGCACCTGGAGGTGAAGAGTCTCAATGGTTGGATTGGAAGGGTATGTCCAGTGCACAGTTAAAGGATATTCTTTATATTTTGTGTGTTAAAGCCTGATATTTCTTCTTCCCCTGTGCCTTAGAGCTCCATAGTTGTCCAAAAACATACCATGAACACACACACTGTAGTTTATTTTGACTCAATCCCACATTCACCCCCCTGCTTACCCAAATACTCGCTAAAGCACGAAATGTGGATTATTCTGCCGCTGAAAATAGTCCCTAACAACTGCACCACTTCCTCCTGTTTGAGTAATGTGATGATAACAACTACAGTGCCCAGCTTTCACATATTACCAAACCTTTCCTTTTAAATAAAACTGTATATACTATATTTAGTTTTCTAAGATTTACACATCTGTTCTTTTTAGTTCTCTCCACCAGAACCAGTTTTTGACGATGACAAGAACAGCTATTACCTGTTGATGAGCAACACCGAAGGGTACAAGCACATCCACCATGTGGTTGAGGTAGGTTGAATGATTTATTTTAGTCAGTAGTCCAGTATAACAACGGCAAATTGCTCTTTTTTGAGAATTGCACAATATCACCCATATTGTGCAGTATCCACTGTTTTTCTGTAGCATGTTACCACCCACACACATTCTGCTCTGACTCATCATGCAGGGCACAGCTACAGCCATCACCTTTGGAAAATGGGAAGTCATCGACATTCTGAAAGTAACTGCAGACAGTGTGTAAGTCGCTGTGTCATCTGCATACAGCTGTATACACGTGCATAAGACCTGACGAGCACACAATTTCTCTCTTGAGAGAAAAAAGAATGGATGTTTCCACACTGCATGACTGTACAGCTTCTTGTCTTCTGTAAATGATCGGAAATATTGTAGGTGTCTCTAATGCATAATATTATGCATATGCTATATTTGGAGTTTAAGAGAAAATTGTCATCTGAAAATTCCTTCTCACTCATTCATAACATTCATTCCTCAGATATTATTCAAGTAACGAAGAGGGCAACAAGCCAGGTGGAAGGAACGTTTACAAGTAAGGGTCTTTATTTGACAATTTTAATATTTCTGTTTGTTATTTCATAATTTTTGATACAAAGCATTTCTTCAGACTTAAAGTGAGTGTGTGTGTGCGTGTGTGTTTGCGTGTGTGTCAGGTGGACCAAACAAGGGCCCACGTGTCTGACTTGTGCGTTCCACGGAGAAGACTGTCAGTATAACTCTGCCTACTTCAGCCACAATGCCTCCTTCTACCGTATGAGCTGCAGTGGTCAGTTATATCTTTTTTTTCGATCCCTTTCTGATTTTTTTTAATAATACATACAGTGGTATATTGCAAAAACCAGAGAGAGATTATTATTATTATGTATACAGAATATATGATATACAATAATAGCTTATTCTATTGTTGTCGTTCTTACACACAGGTCCTGGCATTCCTTACCATTCTCTCATGGATAACAGGAATGATAAAGGTGATCCAGAAATTTGAAATAAAATCTGAAATAATATCAAGAAGGAGAAAATGTTATTCTAATAAGCCATCTATATTTCTTTTAATTTGTAGAGCTCAATGTTTTGGAGGACAATCAAGCATTTAGCAGCCTGATAGCTGACATCCAAATGCCTACTATGCGTCGCCGCTCCATCACACTCCAAGGATACAGTAAGTGAATTCAACAACCACGAATTAAACAAAGAGTTGCAGATGGGTAGATTTTGTTACTGTTAGACCGAGCCAGGCCAGCTGTTTCCCCCTGTTTCCACTCTTTGTGCTAAACTAAGCTAACCGGCTACTTGCGGTAGCTTCATGTTTAATGTACAACCCACAGCAAGAACGCAAATATGCGTTATTCCCAAAATGTTGAAGTAAACTATTATATAGATTGGGAGCTACTTGAAAGTAAAAAAAAGAGTATGTCTTCCACCACCATTAATGATTATTCACACCTTTCTAATCTGTTTGACAGATCTCTGGTACCAGATGTTTTTGCCCCCAGGTTTTGATGAATCCAAGAAGTACCCTTTACTAATAGATGTGTAAGAATTTATCAAAAATAAAGAACTAACATTTAATTATAAATGCTTTTCAATGGACAGTTCATAAGCTGATACTAAATGTTGCCCAACCTTCCAGGTATGGCGGTCCCTGCAGTCAGAAAGCAGACTACGTCTACAGGGTGAGCTGGTCCACCTACCTGGCCAGCACTGAGAAAGTCATCGTCGCCAGCTTTGACGGAAGAGGAAGCGGTTACCAAGGCGACAAGTTAATGCACGCAATCTACAAAGGTCTGGGAACCTATGAGGTGGAAGATCAGATAACAGCAGTCAGGTAAGGAAAGCGAGGACCGGTTTAGACAAGTCAATGCGTCCCCCGGCTCGAACAAACAGCTTCACCCTCCGTTTCCCAGGGAAGCTTGATCAAACTGGATTTGACGTGTTTCTGTGGTTGAATTGCTATCAGGTGTACACAGACATACACACAGGAGTTATCATGAGCATCACGGGGTGACGGTGATGATCAGAAGGCCAGTCGATATCCTTTTTAATTACTGCCCCATGTTGAGATAATTGTCTTTTTTTGTATTTTAGGGAATTCATCAAAATGGGCTACATTGACAAAGACAGAGTTGCTATTTGGGGCTGGGTAAGTTGTCAAGACTTTGTATAGAAACACTTTTCCTCAAACAAAAAAGTGATCAAAAATAAAGGGCCCTGAACAATGAGTGAATGTTGCACCCTGCCGTCAGGGTGCTTTGACTTTACTAAAGGGTTAGGACGAGCTACAGTTATGAGCTGTTTTTCTGTCACAGTCTTACGGTGGATACGTGACGTCAATGGCCTTAGGATCTGGAAGTGGAGTTTTCAAATGTGGAATGGCGGTCGCTCCAGTGTCCAAATGGGAATATTATGGTAAGTCCTTCATGCTTACAACCTCCTCAGACCGAACACACTCACTATACGACACACAATATCGGCAATAATCTGTCTGTTTATTCCAGATTCCATCTACACGGAGCGCTACATGATGGAGCCCTCAGAGAATTCTCTGGCCTACGCTGTGAGTTTCCCACTGAGCGATATCACGATCGTCTCTCATATCTGACGGTCTTTATTCGTCCTGCTGTTGCCCGTGGTCACCAATAACCATAAACCTGATTGTGTGCAGAATTCCACAGTAACTGCCAGGGCCAAGAATTTCCACTCAGTGCAGTATCTTCTGGTTCATGGAACAGCTGACGGTGAGTTATGCAGGGCTACTATTTATCTATTAACGATTTAAGTTATATGTTATACAGTGATGCCAATCAGGCATCTGCTTGTTTGTTAAGGGGTGAAAATAAAGTGTTGAAGCTTTGTATTCTGGATACTCCATGAAGTACTAGTTAAAACTCCTAATTAGTATTAGTGATACTGAACAAGGTCAAACATGATGAAGAAAGAAATATACATATATATATATATATTTTTGTATCCTAATGTCTCAGTAACTCACCGTTCTCTCGGACTATTTTTGCTCCGCTCCAAAATGAGGTTGATCGTGTCTTCAGCAGTCACCTGAGATACAAAAACGTACATTGAGAAAACATATACAACAGGCACAGTGAACTGCGATAACCACAGAATGTATTGTATAAAAAGGCACATGCTTTGCGCCACCGGTAGATCAAACTCCCTCCATGACTAACACTTCGGGCCATGACGTCAAGTCCGCGGTCGTGATCCCCCCTGACCTTTTCTAGACCAAAATAGGCCCTATGCGTTGAGAACATTGTTAATCATTTCGCGTTGTTGTTTTTCTAGACAATGTTCATTTCCAGCAGGCAGCCGAGATCTCTGAAGCTCTGGTGGACGAGCAGGTGGACTTTGAGGCGATGGTGAGTAATGTGGAAAATCCAATGACTGGAAGAGTGTGGCTTAGTGTCATAAAGTAATACTTCTCTTTTTTTGCGTCTTTTAGTGGTACACGGACAAAGATCATGGGCTCGGCGGCTCGGCCTACCAACACGTCTACACACACATGAGTCACTTCCTACAGAGGTGCTTTGCATGAGGTCCACTGGATCTCTTTACATTCACATGAGGCATCATGTGAATAATTAGTGCTCCAAATGCCAGAAAAGTACAAAATGTCATAATATAATTCTGTGTCTGAGAAATTTTGTCTTGCATATATTCAGTCAGATAAACATTTTTTTTTTTTGTTTCGTTGATTTAAGTTTTAAAGAGGTTGTTGTTTGACTTAATGAACAACATAGACATGATAATATGAAAGTGTACTTTCAGTGCACACAGTACTTTTATACAGTTTTACCAAATGTATGCCATCATCTGATTTTGTAAAATAATAAAGAATGAAATAATGACTGTTTGAAATATGTTCTTCATTCAGTTCAATGGAAAACCAGCACAATAATGATAGCATTTATTGTTTAGAGTCTATGCTAGCAGGTCGGTGAGTACGATACTTTGAGCTAAATGCTAATGTCAGTACGCTGACATGCTCACAGTGACAATATTAACATGCTAATGTTTAGTTTGTTCACCATCTTAGTTTAGCATGTGAGCATGTTGTACTTTAGTTCATGACCAAACACCAGCAAAACTGTTGGCCTCCGCTGTACTTTGTGTTTAGCGGTAATTATTAGCAAATGCTTACAAACAAAACAAAGACGGTCAATATGGAAAGTCTACCTAAAATTAGCATGTTAGCATTATCATTGTGAGTATGTTAGCATGCTATAGCACTTAGCAAGTAGTCTACGGCCTCACAGAGCTGCTAGCATGGCTGTACCCTTTTTGCACACCAAGTACGTATGATCTGACAAAGGAAGTGGACCGGCATATGTGTGTGTGACTGATGAGCCAATGAGATGCAGGTGAGGAGGCAGCTGGGGAGGAGGCCAGGTACCTGCAGAGCAGATGAAGTGATTGCAGGTGTGTAGATGGGTGTGGCAGTCAGGCAATGGGGAAAGGAGGGAAGGAAAATGGCAATGAGGACGTGAGGATGAGGACGAAGAGGAGGGACAAACGGAGACAAAAGACATTTTTGGATGACATTTGAGTGTACGGTGGCTCTGAGTGGACAAACAACTCTTGAAAGGCTTTTGACGAATGCCACAAAAAAAAAACAGTGAAGTGAACATGTTCCGAAACGTCTGCGTGTAATCTTGATAGACACAACTTGAGGTCGTTATAAACGCAAGTCAATTTCGGACAAAAAAAACAGGCTTGGTGTGCAAAGGCCTTTAGTCTTGTGGGAAATAATAGCCTGTTAGACAAAGGAGAAGGGTAAATAAGTTACATTTCTGACAGACGACCTCAGTACTCTTTACTGTATAGAATACAACTTTGGGAAATTTTGGAAATAATAATTGAAAAATATAGTTTTTTTCAGCCTTGCCACTATACTAATATTTATTTTTCAACAGGTAAAATACATCGGGGACTGCAGCCTATGTGAGAGTCTTACAGCAATATGTGAACATCTATTTTTATAGAGCATCACTCTTTATCAAACAATGGCCCTTGTAAAATAGAGATAAAAAAAAAAAGCTCAATATCCCCCATCTTTTAAATTTGATCGGAAAGAACCCACAAATACTGACTCACCTCCCAGATATGACAGCACACGTATCACTTCCCATCATGATGACACAGTAGCACATTAAGGCATCTTCCCTACTCTCTGCTTAACAGGATGAGCTGCGTGTGTTTGATCTCGACACCTAAGTACCAGCTGGCATCACGCATGAACGGCGTCTTTCCCCTCTGAGCAAACGCTCGGCTTGTTGATTCGGGGCCCGTGTGTCTAATGGGTTGAGAGTAACAGGTGGACCTGGCGGAGTGGCGAAATGGGCCCACCTGAGCAGACCCGTCCTCCTTCCTCCTGTTACAGTATATAAGAGCACAAAGTAAGAGAGGACGGCGAGAGACAGACACCAGGAACAAGCAAGAGGAACTACCAGCACCGTTCTTTGGAAAGAGAGAAGAAAAGGTGAGCCGGGTTTTGTTTGCAATGGTGAAACCACTTTAGCTTTGGGATCCAATATGCAAACTCTTTCTTTATGTGTGTGTGTGTGCTGTTCTGTGGTGTAGGTCATAACCATGAAAAGCATCCACTCCCTGGCTGGTATCCTTCTGGTCCTCGGCTTTGTCCAGAGCAGCTGGCAGGTTCCTCTGCAGGAAGCTGATGACAGCTCACGGTACAGAAATCCCTTTGAAACAGATGAGGTTTTGTTTTAGTCTCAGGACCACAGGTTTTCGCTACTTTTCTTTGCGTTAAAACGTCCTACCTATTTCCTGCAGAAATAGAAGAAACCGTGTTCAAATCTGACTGAATCACAATTTAAATTGTGGTTTTATTTTTGATTGCATCCCAAACAGCAACATTCATAAGATAGCCTGAGTGATGTGACCCGTATGAGATCCCAAAGAGGCCAAATCATTTGTGGTCAAACTGCAGGCACGATGATCCAAAATCTGCAAAATGATTGGGACAGTCGTACTAAAAGACGCATTATTCAAATGATCATGGTCATGTGAAATGTTCAAATTGAACTGGTGTGTAAACTCAAACTTGGCTCTCCGTGCTGTGCTGTAGCTTCGAGGCAGACGAGACGTTAGCGGAGGAGGCGAGGGAGCTGTCGAACACCAAGAGACATTCGGAGGGGACCTTCTCAAACGACTACAGCAAATACCTGGAGGACAGGAAGGCGCAGGACTTCGTTCGGTGGCTGATGAACAACAAGAGGAGCGGGTCAGTGTGGGATCCGTTCCAAAAAATCACCACGAGAATTTGTATTGTGAAAAGATTTGACTTGTTAAGCCAATGAAACACTCTTAGGGGTCGTGAGAAGAAGAAAAACGGTTCTGCTATACACAAATATACATTATTTTAGTTTTTACTTTTCCCTAATATTTTGTTTATGTGAAATGTTGGATAGTAGGCAAAAGGCCAATAGCCTATAGACAACAAAGGTTAGAGACGACTGGTTTATATGTTTGTTTTTTTATGTCAAAACTTGATCAGAAGAGTAACTAGGTGGTCGCAGATAAATGTAGTGGAGTAAAAAGTACAATATGACCCTCGAAAGTGTAGTAAAGCAGCATAAAATTGATATATTTCAGTGAAATATCTTCAAATTGTACTTGTTACAGTACTTGAGTAAGTCTATTTAGTTACTTTTCACCACTGGATAACAGGGATGTGTCCCCCTGATCGATTTCTTTTTTCTTCAGACTCTGAAAGAACAGCTTTTTAAAATAATATTCAGCATTTCCCTCACTAAGTGTCTCTGTGTGTCCGCAGTGCTGAAGAAAAGCGCCACGCGGATGGGACCTTCACCAGCGACGTGAGCTCGTACCTCAACGACCAGGCCATCAAAGATTTTGTCGCCAAGCTCAAGTCCGGGAAAGTCAGAAGAGAGTAGGCTGACCGACCCTCCCTCCCTCTCCTCCTCCTACAGTACCTAAAAACCCTACCGGCCTGTGTCTGATTCCACTGTGACGAGAGAGACAGAGACAAAAGAGCTAATCAACTGCTTCTTTGTGCCTCATTTTCCTTTTCTTTTATTTGTTTCCCCTTCATGTTCCTTGTGGTTGTGCCCAAATAAATCACATGAACTTCTTGCACTGTGTTGATTGATATGTTACAACCCGTGTGATGATTGTGTGAAAATGATTAAATGATTCGTTTTGAAGCAAAAAAAACAACAATCTATGCAAAGCGGACGCTGAACAAATCACGGGACGATCAGAGCGACACAATGTATTCACTCCTCGGGAAAAATGACGAGACAAATTTCTTGGTGAAAACTGCACCGGGGGCCAAATATGACAGTTGGATTGGCGGGTTTTTCCACATTGCGGGGGCCGCCGGCCCTTATTGGCCAGTGTTTACATTGTGTGCCTGTGTACATACTCAGATCTGAAACGGACAGGCGGGGCGAAGCGTTCAGCAGGAGGCATGTAGATGGGAGCTTCACCAGTGATGTGAGCAAGGTGCTGGACTCCATGGCTGCCAAGGAATATTTACTCTGGGTCATGACCTCCAAGCCGTCAGGGGAGAGGTAAAAAACAAGTTGCACGGCTGAGCCGATAACTGCCAGAAATGCTCGACTCGGCGTGATTGTGGTTTTTCTCTCTTTTGCAGTAAGAAAAGACAAGCGGACCAATGAGACGCTCCTCAAGGACCCCCCTCTGTGCGCTCCGCACAAAGCCATAAACAGGAGGAATAGAAAGCCATACCGCTTTGCATGTTGTGACGTCAACACTATATTTAAATTTGTAAGTCTTCTTCTTTTTTTACTCACCGTTCGTGACGCAAAGATACAAAAAAAAAAAAACTACGACTCTTCCATAGTTTTCACGGTGCACCAGAGAGAAGACAAGGAATCAAGGGCACATTTTTTTCTACAAATTTAAATTATTTTCTATATTTATATAAGAACACAAAAAGTGAAATCTCAGGTAGGCCTATAGAAAACAACGTGTAGCGTAGTTGGTTTTCATTGATTATTTATCCGCTCTGCAAAATAAAGTTTTTCATTGTGCATTTGTGGGATTATTTTTAGATAGACATTATGATCACTTTTCAATAATTGTGGCTCCCAGACATTGGTTCCTACTGAAGATTCTTTTAAACAGCTCACAGGTACTGTATATCGGTTCCTTTAAGTATGTTTTCAACATTTTTTCATATCTTAAGACCACATAAAGACGCCACAGTGACCTTTGACGACCAAGATCAGTTCATCATTGAGTCCGAGTGGACATTTGTGACTAATTGGAAGAAGTTCCCCCCCAGGTGTTCCTGAGATAATGGGGCCACCAGAATGGACCGGAGGGGAAAAAACCATCACATCAAACATATCAATGTATATAAATAATTTCTTCATGAGTTATTCATTCCAAATCCGCAGTTGTTTTGTGTAAAACCTAGTCTGTTCTAGTCTCCCACATCTCGTGGCCACACAACACAATTCAAAACAGGCCTTCAAGGAAGTGCAAACTTCACAGACTCCTCCCACTATTTCTGGGGAAAAAAGGATAGTGGTCTCTCTGGGAGCATCAACGGCAGCATCATGGGTCAGAGATACAGTCGTGACCTTCTGCCATAAGGCTAGATGAGCTTCAGCAACCCCCCCCATCTCCAGTGGAGCCAAAGACAGACATGGAGCTCCTCCTGAGGTCAGAGTTCGAAACAAGGAAGCATTGAATAGATTAACTCAGGGGCAAAACAGGATGGTGCAATGTTATATACATATACATAACTATATAGCAGTACAGTGAGAATATGTCTCACTAGCTGACCTCTGACCTCCCATGTGGACAAGTAAAAGGATCAATAAAGTACCACATCATCTTAGCAGGGCTTGTTTAAGATCTTTATTTATGCTCTCACTCACCCACACTCTCGTTCTCATGAAACAAATCAGAAAGTGTACAGCTATCACTACCAAATGTAAGGCAGAATTTTGCACAGAAGTGGTCAAAACATTTGATATTGATATAATTCTGACCACTTATTAGTTTCTCTACTCAACTAAGAACCATCACTTAAGACAATGGGGAAAAGAACATCTACGACAAAAGCCTGCCTTCAACACTGACTTCATGTTAGTAATATATTAGTAACATTTTACATGAATAAAATATACTATGTATTGTACATTGTTAAGACTCTTTACTGTTTATTACATGTTGCCCTTCCCAGAAAAAAGGTAGCCTATTATTGCATCTCTAGAAGTAACCATTGGTCCTGCAGCGAGACAGTCAAGTCTGTTCCCCCGTCATGCAGGTCTTTTTTTTTAACAACAATTAGCTTCAGATGCTAACACAATGAGGGTAATTTGGATAGGAGATCACATGTCCATGGATGACACTTACTGACGAGATGACAGAGTGATGCAGGTGGAAAACATAGAAGAGCTTTCTGTCCGGTCACCCTAGTTCAGCGTTGGCAAACTGGATGGGTTTTTAAAAAGCCAAGGCCAAGAAGCTAGAGGTACTGAAAATTGCCGACCTATTCTGAAATTGCTAGCTTGAAAATGTTTCTCAATAAACTGCCCACAGAGGAATAGTGTATTTAGGTTATTATGCTTAGTGCCGTGAGTTAGATGAGAAGACGAAAACCTCTCTCGTGTCCGTATGCTAAAAATGAAGCTATCGCTAGCTCCCGGCCAAGAAACGTCAAAACCAAAACATGGCGTTTTCACATATCGCCTTTTTTGTACAGATTAGAACACAAGATAAAAAGTAAATTATGAGATTCTGGGGGATTTTGTTACATTTTGGGCAGAGCCAGCCGAGCTGTTTCACCGTTTTCATTCTTTATGCTAAGCTAACCTAGCCGGCTGCTAGCTCTAGCTTCATATTTTAGCGTACAGACATGAGAGAGGTATCGATCTTCTCGTCTAACAGAAAACTAATAAGTGTATTTCCCAGAATGTCAAACTATTCCTTTAACTGGTTTTTGGGGGAATGCTTGACTGGAGGAGAGACATATGTTTGTAAAATAGCCATAGAGAGGACCCTGGAGTGATATGAGCAGTCACTGTCACAAAAACATTTAGATATACAGAATATAGAAAATGTATATTTAATACTTTCAAAAAATTACTACTAGATTCGCTATATATCCAACTCTTTTGGGTACCAGTGAAATAGATTAGTATTGGCAAATATCTACTTTTTAGGTTTTCTATAGTGAGGTGCATCAAAGTCAATAGCGGCATTAAATGCTGCACACAAATTCCACACATTTGCAGTTTGCTGTGGCAGGTTTCTTAAAGGACAACTCGTTGTTGTTGGAAAAATATAAAAACATACAAAATACAAATAAAGTAGATTTAAAAATTGTTTAAAATTGGTACTTAATTGGCCCATTGAAACAGCAGTTACTGTAAGTGTCATATAATTCCGGCTTCCTTCTGTTGCTGGTATCACCAAACACTGATATACATAGAAAAAGAACACAAAAGTGTCTCAGTTCCTCGTGTTAATACTGTTTCTAACAACTTCTTTGTTTTACATAACTTGCACACAGACTTACATGACAAAAACACAGTGTAGCACAGTACAAAGGTGGTTGAGTGTGGCACGGTAAAGTTTTTTTTTGTGTTTTTTGATTTACTCATCGACAGCACAGTGACACCGTCAGTATATGTCATCACAAACTTGTCTCCCTGTCCAAGCTCTTGTCATGCCTCCGCCGCTTGTGTCGCTTTTCGCCGCCACAACTGAACGGGAAAAAAAAGAAGAAGAATAAATGAAACCAAGCAAAATACTAAATAGAGAAAATGTATTGGTGTTCATTTTCTTTTCAAGGACTGGATTTTCAGAAGGTGAAGTGCAGAGTGCAAATGCTTTGTCAACAGGCTGACAGTTAACCAATCAATCCAGATCACACAGCATGCAAATAGGTATCTCTAAGCTTAAAGGGACAGTTCACCCCAAAATCTAAAATGTGTCCTACCTTTAGTGCTATCTATCAATCTAGATTGTTTTTGGTGTGAATGTTGGCGATATCGGCCGTAGGGCTGTCTGCCTTTTCTCCAGTATAATTGTATACTATATGGCAATTGGCGTGTGGTGCACAAAGCTATGTGATATGCTTGGCGGGTGTAGTTCGGTAGAGAGAAAATAGTTCCTATGAAAGTGCTCACGACGAGGTCTGTGGATTATCTCGGAGACGTTGCTGTTGAGTTTTTTTCAAATGTTTTTTTGCTGTGTCATATAGTTCCATTATATTGGTGATATCTCCAACACTCGGCAACTCACACCAAACCAATATAGATTGATAAACTCTACTATAGGTGAGAGGAGAGGTGTATTTTTAGTTTTGGGGTGAACTGTCCCTTTATTAGCAGTTTGCTCTACCACTTCAATATCTTGTGACATTGAAATATACAATTGGTCTACGGCTCAGTGACACATAGAGCTACATATTTTACTACTTTTACAACATGCGAAGGACATCATTGACGTAACATGCACACTCAGGCCATGCTGCGTTGTCAATCCACCAACATTCATTTGATTTATCTCTCTATTTATACAGTAATCTTCTCCCAACATCGAATCGTGACGTACAGCACAGATCTACGCCGTTTTCATCATGCAACAAATAGCAGTAAACAGAAGACACAGGACAAGACTCTCCATGCCGACAGCGACTGGGAACAACTCACCTTTGGGATATCAGCTTCTGGGAGGTTAGGAAGGGGAGCTATGGGTTGGAATGGAATAAGAGAGGCAGGCGGGAGACACTATGTTAGTCTACTCTGTGGGACATCTGTGAGGGCAGGGCTGCTCTTAGATAAACCATTTTTATCTAAACACACTAGATCCTCAGTTTCCTGGAAAAATAAGAAGTAAATGTTCCATAACATTTCAATAATAAACACCTGCCACTGCGTGCTCTTACACCCAAAGACACCATTATAACCTTTTTCTGACCCTTTAAAAATACATTGGAATCCCCTCGTCGGTATCATCAGAGATACTGATCTAGACACGTGAGAGTAATGTGAATAAGGAGGCTAACCTTTTAGCGCTTGGCTCCTTCTCCTTCTTCGTGCTCTCACCAGGGCTGATGCTCTTCCACACCCCCCCGAAAGATCCTTTAGACATCTCGTCAGTGATGTTCACTGTGGCCGGGTCACACCTTCAAAATCACACGCAAGAGGGACAACAATGGTTATTCCACTTTGCATGGGAAGTTTTCTGCAAAGAAACATGCACACACTTGAGGATAAAAGGCTTGAGAATGCAAGACTGATAACTACAGGAGCCGCTTGCATCAAACTACCTGTTGTGGGAACTGTTGAACATTTTGGTTTATCCACTTTCTTGCAGAGAGTTAGAGAAGAAGAGTGATATCACTCTTATATCTTAAAATGAAGCCAGAGCCAGAAGACTGTTAGCTTAGCATAAAGACAGGAAAAGGGACGCTTGGGCACCTGATTAAAGATCAAAATGACTTACTTGTAGTGTCCCTCCAGTGGCACTTGTACGATGCCTTCTTCCTCTGCAATAATACTGTGCTCCTCCTGGAGAAAGAGACAAAAGAGAACATCTGAACCACTGCTTAAATAGCAGCTTTGCCACCACAATGGTGGAAACGTTAAGTCCTCAGAATGGTGGTCTATTACTGCACCTCTTCTTCAGCATCTTCCAGTTTCTTCTTCTTCCACTCTGGCATCAGGTCGTCCAGCCAGCTCAGTTCCCTCTTGGTGAAGATGAAGTCCAGCAGCTTACGAATGAACACCAGGGCCAAGACCTGACGCAGTACACACAGACAGTTATCAACCAATCATACGCGTTAAACATATAAGTACTTTGCGAGAAAATGCAACCCCGTTACCATCATCGGGAAGACGATGGCGGCCTTGGAGGTCTTGATGACCCAGAGCAGGACCAAGCAGCTGAGCTGGACGATGGTAAAGAGGTGCACCTTCCTCAGCGGGACGTGACGAAGGTAGATGAAGTCCGGCTGATGTTTGGCCGGCATGCTGAACAGCCTCAGACGGTCAAAGAACTGCACAGATATACGAACAATTCAAGAATTCCTCCTGCATCTTTTCTCCATTAACTCTTCTAATAAAAATACCAGCAGGTAGTAATCCGAGCTCACCTGGATGCCTCTGAGTGAGGAAGCCCCCATGTACAGAAAGACTCCGTACAGCACAGGCATGGGGATAAACTGGAGACACACAGATACATATACAGATATATAAAATATATACAAAAAGAGTTAAAATGACTGCGCGGGTGTATATTTTGCCGGTCATCCCCTGACCTTTAGCACGGAGGTCATGAAGACGGAGCAGCCCATCAGGGTGAAGATCATGAGGCCGGTGAAGCGCTGCTCTCGGATGCCCAGGAACTTGGGCTGCTCGCCGGGGGCCGAGCACTCCGACTCCAGCTTCAGGCTGTTCACGTGGGAGATGGAGAGCACCGTGGCCGCCACGAACCACGGCAGGCCCATCACCGAGCACACGCCCAGCATCACCCCCACCACGAACAGGTCCAGGTGGTAGCCGCAGCCTTTCTGCAGGGCGCCGGACAAGGAGAGTGGGGTTTAGATACAGCAGAGTTTGGTTCTTTTTGTGACTTTGTGATTTGAAATGAAGGTCTTTGAAATACCTTTAGTTTGTGCTCCTTCCTGTTGATGATGACGGCCGTGATCTGCTGGTCCATGAAGATGAGGATGGTGCAGAGCAGAGCGGGGAGGAAGGTGATGATGGTGGTCCACCAGGGGTTGGGCCCCACGGGGTTTATGAGCCAGCCACGATCGTCCCTGGTCGGCTGAGGGGAGAGAAAGGAAAGGTAGAAATGAGCTTGTGAGCTAAGACGAATATGTTGGATTTCCTACAAACTACTTACATGGCTTTGACTTAAATTCTTCAAATACTTCTTTGAGCAACAGGAAAGAAACTTAAAGTCCTTTGTTCAACTACTTATGGCACACTGCAAAACTAAAGGCGAGAGTAAAACTTTATTAGCATATGCCAATGTTAGAATAACATGACCATTGGCTGGCATCAAATCTAAATTACATTTTCATTGTGCATTCCTTCGCCTTTTGGGATTTCAGGATCTAAAGTAAAATGTATCGAACAGACGCACACAGCGGCTGTCATGTGGACTTACTTTGAACTTGCTGGGGACCTGCAATTTAGGTGAGGGGATCCCCAAGGCGTAATCTACTAAAACCATAGTCAGGATGGTGATGAAGACAGCGAAGTCACTGATGATGGCCCGCACCTGGAGGGAACACAGACACACACACACACTCTTCTTTTGTACATCCTCAATTCCTTTCCTCACCGCCTCTTCTCGCATCTTAGTCCCTCAAGGAGAGAGGAGTCGAGGCAACAGGCAATTAATAAAAGACATGACAAGAATGTGTCACGCCTCATGTCACGGGTGCCGAAAAGATTTCAGTGAAGGATACACCTGTGCATCCTCGCTCATAGCTCCTCCAGCCAGCCTCCTCTTTTCTCGAGATGCACTTTAGGAATTGAGTAATCCTTCCAGATGGCGCACTGACATCAATTTGCAGGACGGAGGCGACGAGGAGGCACAATATAGTGAAATAAATAGAGTGTCTGACAAAGACCTCCGTTGAATTGCCGATCTTTTGACATCTAAATATTGCAGCCACAGCCAGACGACATTGTAGCATTCATCACCACAAGGTGGCGCTGGTAAACTACAGATTAGTGTGCCAGCATCACGCCACTCATTCGCTCACGAGTGTGATCCCAATGATGAATCATAGAAATTGCACACATAGAGCGTAGAGCGGCCACACAGGATGAAGGATTTTTGCTGCGACGTGAAACATCCAATAGATGGCAGCATAAACTAAAGCGACACAAGCAGAGCCATGTGAACAAACTGCATCTCTTTGTAGTTACTTTGTGGTCGTTTTTGTTTCTCTTTCTCTACGTACCTTAGTGGGGAAGTAGCGGCTCGTCTTGAACTCCTTGAGGAAGGCGGACATGAAGACGGTGGAGAAGAAGAGGACGACGCACCAGAAGAGGACGTCGGGGACGTAGGGGCCGTGGGGGCCGCAGGCGCTACCATCGAACTCCCCGTGAAACATCTCGCACTCCTACTGGCACCAGAGGTGATGATGATGATGATGATGAAGATGGTGGTAATAATAATCAGGTTGGCGACAATACAAATGATTAGAATGTCAGTGGAAATAATGGCGATGATGGATGTCGGTGTCAGTGGTCTGAACAATCTGGTACGTTCATCTTTGATTTATTCAGCGCTCTATGCTTTAAATATCTAAATAGTGTGATTCATCTATTTCCATACAATCCCAGTGGCCTCCCGTGCCTATCTAACTATTTGCGGCCATTCGAGCGTATGTGGGAGTGTCGCCACTGGCACGACTTATTTGTGTCTGACTGCGAGAGAATCCACTCTTCACACTTCACCTCCATGCTCATTCTGCACGGCTAAATCCCGTGAAATGCTCTGCCCACGCGTGCCTAATCCCCGCCTAGACTTATGACGCTTAATGATGAAGCAAAGTGTGGGAGACACGACGCGGTGCCAGAGACTGCAAGAAATATCCCCAACACATTTTTGATGGTGTGTTAATGGAAGGCTGGGTTTAGAATTACCGTCTAGATCATTTAACCATGATTAGAAGTCTACTTGAACGCAAGATCGAAGCATCTCAAGGCCTTAGATGACCCTTATTTAAATGCTACTTATGTACAGCTATTTCTCTCCAAATGTCAAGGGTGCCTTACCTTGACCTCCAGCATGGTCCAGTTGACCTGGGAGGCTGTGATGTTCTTCTCCTCCCAGAGCCGCAAGGTCTCGTTGCTGGGGTTCATGGGCTCCACACACGCACACCTGAGGTGGATATTCTTTAGTTACTTTTCTTAAATACTTATAAGAGAACAAGGTGGATATACTAATAGCTAAATCGAAATACATTCATTCATAAAGACACATGTATTTATTTGATACGAACAAAAGAAACAAGCAGTTTGACTTTCATTTCCTAAATATCTAAGATTCTCAGTAATTAAGAGACAGGGGACATCTATCGAGGTACATACTGTCGTACTTCTCAAAAGATCTGAAGCTAAAATTCACTGTTGTCAACTTCTAAAATGTGAGCGTTTGCTGGGTTTCTTATTGTTCTGAGATATTAAACTAAATACCTTTGGATTTGGACTGTTGGTGGCACAAAACAAAGAAAGTTCTACTTGGGCTTTTGGAATTAGCTTCTCCAACTTTCTGACATTTTAGAGACTAAATTAATTTAATGATGGAGAAAAATAATGGGCATTACACACTTTCAACATGTTCAGCCATCAACATGACAACAAAAATAACTGATTGTGCTGGCATTTTACAAAACTAAATGTCACCATAACCTGCTGTCCACTACACCAGAATAGAAAACCACAGAAGGAGCTCTTGGCCTGACATAGCCACCAGCCAGCTTATGTGGATAATGCACGATGCTACTGACACACACTCAACATGGGATTATTCACCATAAAGCAAAACTGGACGGCGAGTCTGCTATACCACGGCACCATCTGCTGTTTGATGTTGCAAGCAAAACACTTGAGCATGTGTGTTCAAAAGCTGTGTATGCAACAATGATGATGACATCAGTCCAAAAACCATAATTAAACAAGCAAACAAAAAAGCAGCACTTGTGGATTTGAAAAGAGCACTCACGAGTACTGTGTGAGTTTCTGAAGGTCGTTGCTTTTATTGATGGGGTAGTGCACCCCCAGGTGGAGCAGCTTCTCCAGGGCCTCGTAGATGAAGATGATGCAGATCAGCGCAGCGAAAGCTTCCTCGGTGAAGCGCGTGATGTAACAGACAAGCGAGCTGGCGTCCGTGGCCACCAGCAGTAGACACAAGAAGGCCGTCCACAGGCCAATGCAGGCCCTCAGGGAGAGGTAGGAGAGGTCGTACTCCCTGAGAGAGACGGGACACACACATACACGGGAGTGCGGGGGAGAAGCCATTAGATATGGCATTCCCACTCACGCAGAAAGCACACACATCCACCATCAACACTGAAATATTCTACTGTAACAAAACACACTTTTTACTGGAGAAAAAGAAGACAACCTACTTGCAGAACTTGAAGAGGATTTTCTCAAAGACAAGAACAGGCCCAGTGCTGCCCAGGATGGTGAGGGGCTGACCGGCAAAAATAGAGTAGGCTATTCCAGTCATGGAAGCCCCAAACAGGGACTCGATAGCACTCTGGGAACACAGGAAACAACATTGTTACTTCTCTCAGTTACACACTTTGCATGAACAACCGTGGCACTTTGAGCTAATTGCTAACGCTAGCACGGCAACGTGCTCACAATGACGATGCTGATGTTTTATTTCTGGGTTTAGTTCCAGAAGTAAGAAAATCAAATTTCATATTTGTATTATTGCAAATCCAAATGGAAGTAAAGGATGATTAAGCTAGCGACGCTCAGCAAATTAATCGCAATTCTGCTCTAAAACGTAAGTAAGATTATAAAATGACGCAACGTTGCAACCCTTTAACAAACACCATTTCCCATAAGCCCTAGACAACAGTGGACGATCTGTTCAACCAAACAGTGTCGATGCTTTTAGCCAGCAGAGATTACATATACAACGTTGGAGAAATGACCTTTGAAGAGTGTTGGTGAGCTTCATGGCTTCATGACTTGTGACAAAAAAACACAAAGAGGACCTGAGGCTGATGGGTATGTCATTAGATTTGCAGGTATTTGGTCATAAACCAAAGTATCATAAACCAAATATGGCAATCCATCCAGTAGTTTTTAGACATTTCACTCAAAACAAACACAAATATTAACCTTATGGTGACGCTAAATCGGGTCAGGGATCATTGCCATATTAGGATTCGTCCTCTGGGGACCACGAATGTCTGTATTAAATGTAGTGGCAATCCATCTAATAGTTGCTGAGATATTTCAATCTGGACCAAATTGGTGAAACGACCAACCAACTGATGGGCATTGTCATCCCTTAATTCTCACCGCTAGCATGGATAAAAAAAACACGGCGCAAGCTTATTGTACCATATCAGCTGGTGATGAAAAAGAGGTTAATGGAGATTAGTGGAGCAACATCAGAAATTCAAGGGAGGCTGTGCGTTCGCTTCACTCAGCAACTAGTTTTCAGGTGCCTTTGAGCGAGACGCGGCAACCGTTTGATGCTGTTGAACAAGAGCTTGTGTTCTGAGTCACGTCCTCCCCAGATGCTAGGGCTATCTCTTTAAAATTGAAGAAAACGTCTGACTTTGGTTGTTTCTAAACTGTTTCAAAACTCTCTTCTCATGAATATGACGTCAATGACTGTACAAGGGTGGGAACAAAAAAAAAATCAGTTACAGACAAATGACGTGCGCTCGTGTCTCGGGAGCAGTAAAGATGTCGCCTCTTACCACTCGTCCCTCTGTGGCCTCACCCAGGAGTCCTCCGAAGGTGATGACCGGCGACATGCAGGCGCAGTAGAGGAAGAGGAACGAGGCCAGACACTGCAGGCTGATGGCGTCTGTGAAGTCGGAAATGTAGTGAGGAGCCTTTCGCTTGATGTCCATGAAGAAGCCGCCGAATAACCTGTGGTGAAAAGCGGATTTTATGAAAGAATCGCCCGCAAAAGGAAAGTACACCATCTGTGAACAAAACCATTGTAGCGCAGCGTATCGATGCTTTCATCTAACTGACTCAACAAAGCGTTGTGCTTTTTATCAATGTAAGTGTGTGCACATTTGTCGACTCATGCTTCCATCCGAGTGACTCTCAGCCAGAGCGAGCAGGCTTTTTCTGCTGCAGCGAGCCGGGGCCGCGGTGAGTCAGCTGGAGGCGGTTGCTATGGCAACAGCGGGTGGGACGTGATGCTTATTTCGGTCTGAGGCACCGATGCCGAGTCCCGGGAGGAGGAGGTGGTGGTGGTGGTGGTGGAGGTTGATAACTGAGGCTGAGCTTCTGTACTGCAGCATGCCACAGCATCCACAATCCCCTGCTTGTCATTGGGTGATGACAACGTGATGTTTAATCCCTTTTATAACTAGTAATAATAAAATGTTATTCTTGGCGTCGAGACTGCTTTTTTTTTAAATTTGGGATAATTTAACCTCATTGGGCCTCGAAACAGTTATTTAAATGAAACCATGTGAGAAATTGAGAGGGGAAATGTCTCTTTGGTGTAAGTGCAAATAACTCATTAGTCAAGTTTCCATCCAAACGTAGAGCAAATTTTGATTGAATTTTCAGAAAAATGCTAATTAATGCAGATAATCTGAAAAGTAACCCGTTACTTCTGCTGTCAGATGAATTTAATGAGGATGAAGTAAAAAGAGAAAACTGTTTTTAAGTTAAGTACTTGAGCAAATGTACTTAAATAATAATGCTAATAAAAAAGTCAACCAACAGGTCTTTGTGGAGTTGAAGTGTGATGAATGATAATGGGCCAGCAGGGTAGTCTGCCTCTTCAGAAAGGCTAAATTTATAGTTTGGGGGACAGCGAGAGAGCTAACAGGCGACAGGGAGACGGGGACAAAGACGAGCACTTACCTCCCGGTGCGCTGCAGCTCAGGGCCGCCGTGCCCTCCGTGTTCCTCCGACTCTCCGAGATCTGTCACTCCGTTGGGAAGGGGGGGGATCTTCCGCTTTTCCTGCGTCGTTAAGATCACTGTCAGTAAACTGTCTGTTACTGGCCATCATCATGACAATAAGCGTCATTTGTCGACACCAGATGTTTCAGTTATTCCAACCTAAATACCAAATGATTGTTCTCTTATGCATGGATTGTGCATCAGCATGCATCTCATTAATTCACCACATGAGCCTAATGACAACGGGGAAAAGACTTTTTGTCATCATCTGGAGCAACTTTCTGATCGGTAACTCTCCCAAACAAGATGGCGGATTTTGAAAGTAGACCGAGAAAACTAATGGAGGAAAAAGAGAGAATGTTTTGGAGAGGATTGAGAGCAGAGCCCTGGGGAGCGGCATCACACCACAGAGTACAGCGCAGTCGAGATTAGAGGAGAGCGCAGATGCTTCAATATCTCTCAGCAGGCAGTGCGACGCAGGGGGGGGGGGGGGTGGTGGTGAAAGAATGGTGATACAGACCGTCAAACTCTCAAACGGTTTAGCTTAGTGGTTGAGCTTTTTGAGTGGCGGCAGTGGAGAGGATTACAAAATAAATAGTGTCACTTTTTTTGTTCGTCACGTAAACGGTTTACCTGGGACGGCACGTTTTTGGGAGGCTCTATTCTGATGGAGGGGTCCCACTCTCCGGGGGGTAACACTGTCACCTGGTCCAGAAACTCATCGATGCCCGCCACCAGGTCATTCCTGTCTTTGGCCTTGTAAGCGACGTCATGGAAAATCTGTGGAGCAGATGACGGGAGTTATTTTCTTTCATAGTCTGCTCTTTGCTACGGGAGCTCTGAGAGGCAAGTGAGTAGGTGACAGGATCATTTTTCTCTCATCCTGTCACATGAGAGAAAACTATTTAAATCAGAAAATGGATCCCCAGTTATTTTTTTTCCTCACTTGCCTCTCAGGGCTTCCGTACTTCTACACTGAGTCACGGAGTACATTTCAATGGATTTACAGAAAGTCATATACCAATACCACAAAATGTTTATTCAGCAGAGGATTATTACTATCTCCATACGTAACATTAACACAACAATGTGAAATAGCCTATTCAGCATTCCATTATTTTTATGGAACACAGAATACGATTCTTGTTGGCTGAAAAACAAATAAGAGCGATGGGTACAATTCATTCCCAAATATCATGAATTAGGCTGACATACATACGCTTCTATTTTCATACATCCCAGAGGGAAACAGGCAACATCTGGCTCTGATGATGTTCAGTAACATCAGCTCATTGCTGCGCTGTGGGAAATCCTGTCACTGTTTTCATGTCTGCTGGTCCCCAAAGGCTTCTCCAGCTTTTAACAGAGGTCAAAGGTCGGGTCAGTGATAGAAACGTAGAGTTGGTAGGTGGACTTTTGATTGATGGGATAGTTTCTCAGCTCCATTAACTACATATATAACCATAAAAAACAAATATAGAAAATATATGAACTTTTGACGTCACTACATTATTTTGTCTTGATGCATTGTTCAGTGTAAAAACATCTCTTTTATCATTATATATTACTATAAGATTGAGGTTTTTAGCAGATTATACAATATTTTATAAATTAATCAATTTCATTTTAATAGTAATCTTAAATATTTGACAGAAAAGAGCTCTTTAAATACCTTAAAGCAGGAACTAGCACACAAATACATGACTTTTATGTCAGAATCACTTGCATGGCTGCAGGAAGGAACATTTTGGAAAAGAGGGGAAGCTATTAAACTTCTCATTTATGTGTATCGACAAATTTATGTCCTTCCATCTACATTTAGAGTTTTCTGGATAATATTCTGGTACCAGCAGCTGCAACTGAAAGAGTGCACTAGGTTATGGAGACGGTAAACGCATTCCTGGTTACGTTATTTATTAATTACGACAGTTTGGCAGAGCTCCAAGAACTACAGCTACATTTAGTAGAGCACTTTTTAATATTTATTGAAGATTATTAAGTCTCCTCAGCTTTTAGTCTCAAGTAAGTTGCGTCTCACAGTACAAGTCCTCATTTTTGTGATATTTACATTGTTGTATTGCTTCTTTTACTGGAGAAAAAGACCGGACTACGTCCTCGACCCCTGCCAGCATTTTAACCTTAATAATGTTGTACTTAGGCCTCACCTCATCTGTCATCAGGGTAGCAATAGACCGGCCAATTTCATGATACTGTGGACCTTTTCCCAGAGGGCCAAGCAGGATGAAAAGAAACCTGTGTAACACAAAGGAAAGCAGGTTTGAGTAAAAGTCAAATCCATTTCTAATGAAGCATTGAGAGGATTATCAGCTTATCTATCCAGATTTGAAACAGTTGACAGAGAGAAAGAGAGGCAGAGGCAAGCAGGGGGCTTTTCCAGCAGTTTGTGTATGACCTGGTGGTGATGGGAACCTCAGCCAGGCCATTGAGCAGCACAGCAGGAGCCAGGCGGACGAAGGCCACCACGGGGCGTTCTAGGAATTCCAGCTCCCCTACCAGGACGTTAGACGCCTCAGCACCGGGAGGGATCTTCTTCATGAAGTGGAGGTCAATCTGTGAGACAGAGGGAAACCAAAACAGCACAAAAGATTAGTATAAATGTTCTGCTTTTAGCTAAAAGACAGATTGAAAGTGGTTATTACAGTAAATCATCTATATCCAAAACACTGGCTGGATCTGAATCTGATGGTCCACACAACAAAAGAAAACAAGCTTTATCCTGTTAAATTCCAGTCGGTTTCCCAGGGCAAGGTGACCATTTCACACGTAACCCAACCTTGGTAAAACATACAGCACTAGTTATGTGTCCAGCTATCAGTGCCCGTAGATAAACAGCGGGACCAGCGGTGGGTCCGATTGCTCACCTTGCTGAAGTCGACGGCGCTGTTTTCTCGGCTGACGTCCTGTTTGCCCTCACTGTTAGCCGGCTGGGACTGGGGTGAGACCGTTTGGCCTGTCGGGCAGAGCAGGAAACCAACATCATGTCAATTTTTCACGGAGACTCGGCCTATCACAACACTACTTTCCCACACAAAGACAAAGGTCTCCAGTGAGTGACTAGAGGGTACGGTTACATTCTCTGAAAAATATGATACAATAGTGGACCCTTTTGTTTTGGGCGCTGTACCTTTATTGGTGAAAAGGTTCAGCCCTCGTGACAAAAGATAATATTGTACCTTGTTTCAGAGTGTACCTGGTGAGTTAGATTAATATTAATCTGAGAGATGCTCAGTGGTGCAGTGGACATAGTGATTTTAGCAAGAACATAAACATTATTTCTCCAAATCAAGTGAAGTAAACTAAATGAGGTACAATCTTTAACTTCCATTAAGTGTATCAACAAATTGTTTCCCATTTAAAATGCTTTTTGTTTTGTTTTAGTTTTGCGAAAACAAAGTCAAAGATTGCTCCTATTACATTTAAATCTCAAGCAGTTTGTGATGTGAATGCACCAGTTGCAGCTGTTTGAGCAAATCCCAGCACAAGGAAACGCAAAAAAAATGTGGCTTGCTCAAAATGTCACAAGGAGTGTTGCTACTAAAACTAAAGGTGTTGTTCGACATTTAAGGAAATACTCTCATACGCTCTCTTGCAGATAGTTAGATGAGAAGATTGACACCACTCTCAAAGCTGTCGGTTCAATATGAAGCTACAGTAAAGCCAGCAGCGGGTTAGCTTAGCTTAGCTAACTGGAAACAGCTAGCCTGGCTTTGTAACAAAATCTGGTAACAAATCCTCCTAACAGCATCTCTAAAGCTCCCCATTGGACAGAGCCAGACTAGCTGCTTCCAGCTGTTGCGATAAGCTAAGATAACTTGGGCTGCTGCCTGTAGCTTCATATTTTAGCATGAGAATGATATCAATCTACTTGTCTAACCCAAAATGTCGAAATAATCCTTAGAAGGAAAATGTTGTCAAATTCATGTACTCACATGTAAGTTAGATGAGAAAATCGATTCCACTTGCAAAGTGAAGCCGGTGCCAGTAGCTGGTTAGCTGAGCTTAGCATAAATACTCCAGAACATAACCCCCATTGTCAAACCCCACAATAGTTAGTTTTACACTTACCTTATTATACAAATCAAACAAACTAGACTTTAAGTGTTGACTTTATTTTATTACCCGTGGACAAAGCTTGTTTCCACCTTTTTCCAGTCGTTATGCTATGCTAAGCTAAGCTAATCAGCTTCATATTTACCGTAAAGACACAGGGGTGGTTTAACTAACTCTGTGCAAGAAAGTGAATACAAATGTAGAACTATTTCTTTGAATAACAATCCTATAGGCAACAAAATGAAGATTAGGTTTTGTGTTATGCAGTTACACCATGGATTTAAAGCAGTTAGCTACCGCTATTAGCAATTAGTCACTGTTATGAGTGAAGAACATGAGTCACAGATCTTCTATGGTTTCTAGTCATTGAACACATTGTTGACAATGACAAGAAGTGGAGAGCATAATCATGACAACCAGTACACTGCACATGCCCTGTTTCTGCAGAATTGCTACCACTTACTCAAAGTTGTTAAAAGTACAGAAAAGCTTCTGCATACTTAAAACCATCTACTTTTCTTTTTATTGCCTCACTTTGGAGTTTCAAAAATAGATCAGCTTAAGAAGCATCACGACTGTGTAGAATGCAGAGTTTTTTTCTCTCTTCTTGACCGCACATAACCCATTTCTAACCTCTCATGATGATGCTCTCCGCTTTAATTAGTTCCTTTTTATTCTATTGCTACTACTATCTCTGGGCTTTTAGCGTATAGAGCATCAGCCGAGGCGCTCTGGTTGCCTGTGCAGATCTCCTGCTCTGTGCCGTCATGTGCGATGGGACAGTAGCCTTGCGCAACTGCCTGAAGAACACTAAGGCGTTTGGTGCTGGTATTGCCAAAGGGCGTGTCTGGGGTCTTGTGGCCGCTGGAGGAGCTCAAAGGTGATGGAGGGGTGGAAAGACATGACGCGCGGGAAAGGACCTCTGTGGGTGGTGTATTCTTGGGGAGCTCGGGCAAACACTCGGGAGGTTTTACGGGTTGATAATAGAGGTCGTTTACTGGTTGAGTGAATGACACACGTGCACACGCGCATGCAAAACCCAGCAGACGAGAACAAACACGTACACAAACATGGAGAAACACAAACGAGAAAGGAGAAAATGAGATATCAAACAGCAGTAAAACAGTAAGTCACAGATGGACAGACTTTGGAAAAATGCATGCAAAGGATTACAAAATTATACATAAATGCCCTATATTTTCACATACAACAACATTTAGGGTCAAGGGTTGGCCCATTTGCTCACCATTCTTGTCCATGGAATGAGGCTCGGACTGCTTCTTGCCAATATCAGCGAAGGAGCGTACGATAGG
The DNA here is from genome assembly GCA_032191485.1 of Leptoclinus maculatus. Lineage (NCBI taxonomy): Eukaryota > Metazoa > Chordata > Actinopteri > Perciformes > Stichaeidae > Leptoclinus > Leptoclinus maculatus. Next base: position 3,692,237 of record JAVDOI010000021.1, on the reverse strand, counting down.
AATGCGGTTGGCCAGTTTCTTGTGGTTTTGGTGGTGGTGCTGTTTGAGCAGGGCCTCGCGGATCCTCTTCCTGGCGTCCGGACCTACAGGGCCCGACAACTCGTGCTGATCCAGAACCATGTCTGAGAAGAAAAAGATACAAAAATAGGTTTCCACATTACTCTTTTAACACATTTGAATCTCACAAAGGCTACTCCCGATGTCCCTGCGTGGCGGCCAGCGATTGCTAAGCTGATTATTCCGACAAAAAAATGACCCGCTGCTGCTGATTTAATCGCACCAAACCAGGTTAAGTTCACGCAGCACAGTTTTTTTTTCCACAATCAGATAAACACTCTCTTTGGCTGCCCTCAAAAACCAAAGCCCAGTTTTCCTGGGTGGGCTTTTGTTCACACGTCATAATGTCAGCCTTGTTGGCCCGGCCTCTGCACTGCTGCAAATTTAACAAATAATAAAACAGGATAATTAAAATGACTGCAGTTACAGTGCAGTGAGAGATTTACGCCGACATTTAAAACTGAGAGTTCAAAGGAGACCTCAATTTTATAATTTCCTTATTGTGGATGTTACAATTTAGGTCTAAGTTAGCATTTGAATGTGTGGAGCCTTTTGTAAAAAGACAAAACCGACATTGTTATCGACTTGCAATGCTAAATCAGTCTTCTTTTAAGTAAATATGTGTGTTGTCTGCATAAGAATGTTAATATATTTAGTTGTTTTCAATAATCCGAGCTAGTAATTGTTGAAAAGAAGAGGCCTGAGAACGGAGCCTTGGGGAACGCCACATCATTTCTGTTTGCTCAAATGTGGCACGAACATTTAGTTTTCACCAATGAGATACATAAGACCCCAGGATATTGTCCGTCCCCGAGTGGTCACCTGCGATCTCCTCCAGAGAGTTGGCCCTCATGTCCAGCATCACGGTGCCGTTCATGATGCAGCTGCGGAGCTCGAAGAGACTGTGCAGAGACAGAGTGGCTACGTAGGGTTTACTCCACCGCTCGCCACCATCCTCGACATCCTCCTCGAACTTAAGCCACCTGCACGGATTAAAAACACAACTCGGTACATACATCAAGACATCGTAAACATTTACGGTCCCAACACAGAGCATTCTGGTGGTTGGTAAACAGTGTATGGCGCCATAACAACCGATAAAAGCTTGCAGTCAGACACAAACAGGATCAAAATCTCAGGTGCAACAGAGGAAAAAAGGCACAGCTGGCCAGACCCAGCTCATGCGGCCGACCGCAGCGGTGTACCTGGCCGTCTCTTTCCATTCGGCGTCTTCACCCTCCCTGAGGCAGATTTCGTCCAGCTCGGTGAACAGGGCGTGGGGGATGTGCTCCTCGTCGCCATCCTCTGTCCCCAACAGAAACTGCACCCTCTGAGCTGGTGTGTCCGCTGCAGGCGGTGGGACAGGCGGAGGACAAGTGGAGATGGAGAAAGGAGGAAGGAGAGCATGCGACAAAATTTGAAAAAGAAATAAAATATGATGTGCGTTGGCAGAACTGGTTCGGAGTGAACTGAAGCTGGAGTTAGCTTCAGTGCATTTTGAAGACTTACTGTGCGAGGGGGATTCTCTTCCATCATCAGCTGTAGAGTCCCTCTCCTTGGACCTCTTCCTGTGTTTGTGTCCGTGGTGACGGTGACGTCTGTGCGACCTCCTGCCCAGGGGAACGTGAACCCCGATGTAGAGAGTGCGGTGACCTGGAGACAACATGCAGCACGCGTTAGATTCTTCGGTCTGTCCTTTAAACTCAAGACTAGTTTGATCTTTCCCACCTTTTTACAATGGCATCAAACTCGTGTTTTCTTCGACCTGACTTACTTCACGTTGCAGTGTATATCCATATCTGTACAAATGTCATGAAATTGTCATAATTAGCGTAAGAATTCTTCAGTTATAGCCAAAACCATTGACCACTAAATCTGAGCAGTTCATCCTTGAAATCAGGGGCACATTTGTGACAAATTTGAAGAAAAGTTTCAAGGCCTTCCTGGGATGGATCAGAGTCTTTCACAATGTTCTCTCACTGAAAGAACCAGAGTTCTTCAGTGTTTCTCACTGAAAGAAAGAACCAGAGGTAACCCTCATAATTCACACAAGGTATCATGTGGCTAGGAATAAGGTGGGCTTTCAGAGCTTGCAATATTGGCAATGAGAGCAATGAGATTGGGCGTGACTGAGTGACAGAGTCAGTACACTGAAAGTCTACTATGGGAACACCAGGCAGTAGCGTGTAGTCAGTTAGAGTGGAACCAGAGAAGCAGCACTTAGCAAATGAACTGCTAGCTCCAGGCCCCGCTGTGCCTGCGCTTCAATACGGAGCTCTTGTCCTCTCTGATGCTGAAAATCAATTTTGAAATTGGATGACTTTTACAATTAGGGAGTTTTTTTTATTTTTAATCAATATGGGACAAATAAAGAGACTGGGATTGTGAGAGGATATTGTGCGATGTGAGCGCGCTCTCCCTGATGTGTGTGCCTGTGCGTGCATCCACAGGGTCAGCGCGGAGATAATGCGAGCTGACTTTCCCCTCCTTCATCGCGGTCGAGCCCGCCGGGCCCTCGGCTCAGTAGCCGGACACGGACAACCCTGTAGGACACCCTGTTCGCCTGCGCCATATGAGGCGCCACAGCGTCCGGCATAATGCAACTCTGAGGGAAATTTGATGCTTGAGAGCTGCACACTGGGATCCATCAGAGGGCAATAAATTGGTTCCCGATTTGAAGAAAGCACAATGAGCGATTATAAAGGGATCTCCGTTAATAATACATTTTGTTCTCTTGTGTCACATTGTACCAAGTTAAATCCTAGCTAAAGTTAAGCCATTTATGCAGGTTCAGAAATAAATGAGCTTATTCTGTTTATTATTGCCAGACCCACTGTTTCGTTTAGTCTGAGGGGAAAATATCCCACATGAATGCCTTAAAGTTTCACTTGCTTTTGCAGACACGACTAATCACATCATAGCGTACAAATCAGATTCAAGCAACGCACATGTCATTAAATGAATCACCTACAGTAAGAGCACACTGACATCCCAGCATTTGAAAAGAGACACTCACTCAATGCCTTCCTCCAACAGGATTTCAGGACAGAGGTGAAGTAAGGTGTGTCAGAGAACGTTAACGGGAAAACTAACTGTGTGTCACAACGCGTTTGCAGTTTGAGAGTTTATTTGAAGGCGCATTCATCCAGAGCAAATCGCTGTTAGCATTGTGTAAATTATGTATGTCAGAGGCAGAGGAAAGACTGACTTTGCACAAAAAGCAAATTTCATAATAAAATGCACATTCCAGCAGTCAGAAACAACACGGTATATGAGGAAATCATAAGAACGGAGCACTAAAGCTTTAAGGTTCATGAGTCAAGACTCATGAGTGGAGGACATAAATAGCGTGCGTCCTCTAGGCCTGAACTACTGCTGATGTCAAACAATGGCTTTTCTCTTATTCTTTTCAATCAGTCAAAGTTTGAATTCATGCAGCGGTGTGTGACGTGCTGAGTTTTGGTGTTTTCATATCCTTAAGACGTTGTGTGTGTATTCATGTATGTACTGCTGTACTTGGCCACAGAATTTAAGCAGTTCTGATTGGTTGTGCATCCTCTTTCCCACTGGCTCTGGCTATGCGGCTCTGACGTTGCAGCACAACCGCTGTTCTAAATTTATTCTCGTAGATGCAGTTACTGGGCTATGACCTCTCCCACTTGAAGGGGTTTTAAAGTCAAGTTTATTACCATGGGGCCTGCACAAAATCTACAATATCACATCATACAATACTAATATTTTGATCTCAGGAAAGTGGCTGTGATAAAAACCACTTTAATGAATGCAGTTAAAGGTGCAAATTACACCTTACATTTTCATGGAATTTGTAATCAGTAAGAAAAATATGTTAAATCACCAGACCTATTCTTTAAATCCCTTGCTAAAAACCATCTAATATAATTAAAATTCTAACACGTAAACCAATCTAGGATCCCGTAGAAATTCCAGATGTGAGAGTGTATGAGAAGGAGGACGCGGGTGAGTGTTGGGGCTGAGAGATATCAGTGAGATAACTTTAGAGGATCTCCGTCTCCTCCTGTGTGGTGCTGACGCACAGCATCAGACAGAGAGCTAGTCATTGCGGGCAACCATCATCCGAGGATGAGGGTCCTTGAGATGAAAGCACCTTCTCACCGGCAGCGTCAGAATCAAAGGGTGACATCTTTGCCGGCTGGCTCGTATATAGCTCGTATATATACTGACACTGGAAGCAGTTCTCTGCAATTCTCTAAAAGAAAGATTTTCTCCTTATATATATTCTACACTATACTATTTTTGACTTAACACAAAAATGCCGTGGTCAAGCTGGCAAAAAGAAGTATTAGTAAAAATATTAGTGGATGCGTTAGCTGGCTAGCTTGCCAAATTACTTCTCCAGCTAACGTTATCCATGATGCTAAGATTATGACAAGTAGTGGTGATTTTAGCTAAAAATATCAGATGTAACGGTACAAAGCAAAGGTGTACAAATGCAAGGCCAACTAACAAACTGTAACCTATGCTAAGCTAAGGTTAGCCAGCTAGCTGTTACTTAGCTACGCGGCATTGATCTGGCATTGGTTGGGTAAGCTAGTTAGCTTAAAGGAGCCAGTGGTCCGAATATTTAGGAACATTACAGAGGGTAACATTATTCGAAATATGATATATCATTGTAATGTAATGTCACTGTTTTGGCCGATGCCCAGGATCATTGCAATGGAGAGTGTGCATGACAGAAGCAAGGATGCGAACCTTGATGCAGTTCACCTAACGTCCCCTGGTGTCATTATGTGATAACAAAGATTTTCTAAAAGTTGCACATAGTGCCTTTTAAAAACTGCAAACCCTGGCTGGAACAGATTGTCATCAGTTTACGTTCTAGATTTGAGAGGAATTCTGTTAATTATCCAGCCAAGTAAAACACTCAGTAAACCTGAGAGACTCTGTCAATTCAGGATGCTGTTGGTGCAGAAATCGGCCTCTCCGTCTCTTTTACGATGGACGAAAGGCTGACGCAAACAGAGAATAAAGCCCTCGCTCTTTGATGCTGCAGGACTCGCATCAAAACCTAGTATCCATTTGCAATGATTTAGACAGGTGGACAGACAAGTTGCTCTGCTGTCAGTAATTCTGCTATGTAAGACAAGTTTACAGCTATAAAACTCTGCTATTGCTTTACTGGAAATATATTGTAAAATCCCATCAATTAAGCTTGACTTACAAAGGGAAAGAAAATAAACCTCCGGATGACAAAACGGGGCCAAAGATACAAAGAATGCCAACAATAGCTTTTTTTGTATTTTGATGTGTTTGACTTGCAATCTGTCACTTGCAAGTCCCTTAACTTTATGGAAATGCAATGATATAGTTCCTATTTTACTTTTATCGTCACCACTAAAAACATTTATTTGTCATTTTATATGTTAACGATCACTTATGGGTGTTACCTTCTAGCTCTTCCTTCTCAAAGTTGGTGTTGAGCATGGAGCGCGTGCCCCCGCGGTCCACCACTGCCTCCTCATCGGCTCTCTGAAAGAGACACAGTTTGCATGTTAACACCCACATTTTATAATATTATACTCATATCAGATTCACACGTGCAAAAAGAAGACACACGACACCACTTAATCAGCGTTAATAATTAATGTGAGTGATCTTTCACGTTCCCCGATGCCACGTGAGACGGTCCTTCAGAAGGAGCCTCACTGAACCAAAATCCATATTTCATCGAAATGCTCCGAGTAAGCCTATTTGGAAGATGTGTCCTGAAATAAGAACGCACACAGCCTTTGAATAGAGAGACGGCTTCCTGTGGTTGTTCTGGCTGCACGTCAATACCTCCGGGTCATGAACAATTGTGGTGACTCTATAACCTTCTCCCTCCTCTCCTGACTCTGTCTCCCCCAAATCCAGGTGTGTTGCGTTTACATCATGTGCCCTCTAGACGCCGTCCATGAATTTGCCGCAGGTCCTGACTTTAGTGTTGTAACAGCAGTTATTATTATCACGTCTGAGTTTCTTTGTTGTCACTATTTAGCGGCCTCATTATCTATCCTACTGCCGTCCATAAGCCAACCCACTACTGCTGAAGCTCAAACAGGAATGGAGGAACAATAAGCTAAAACCACTACGTTTTGGACGTTAGAAAAAAGATCCACAGTAGGACATGTCCCTTAAGTAAGCTTAAGAGATTACTGCAAGAGAGAGTCTGCCCAAGCCAAGCTACACTGGTCTAGAGTCTGGCATCTACTTTGAGTGTAAAATGTCTGAAGTACAGCACTTCAGACTATACATACTACTATATATATATGACTATATTTATCTTACTCTTATTACTATTCTATCTATCTGTCAGTATTACTTCTTACGAACTTAATATTCATCCCTCTATTGTTTGTATTTTTACTCTTATTGTTTTTTCTCATTCTTCTGTTGTAATCTTTGATACATCTTCGGGATTAATACAGTTCTATCTGATCTAATTTTATCTTATCTTAAACTCCATTCTTTTTCCAATGTTACACAGCTTGCCTGTGTATTCTGACAAAGATGCTCTTCACGTGACATTTTTTGTCTTTTTTGCCAATCAGACACAAGCTTATTAACCACATGCCATCAGTGGCATTATGGAAAAGGTTAAAGAAACCCCTGAGTTCATCGCAATTAATTATTCAGCCTTAAAGAAAAAGGGTTCGACATCCCCTTTGAGCGTGACATTAGACTTACTAGCACTAGCATGTTCCCAGCCTGCTAGCTCGTTAGCTCGTCAGCTACAGCAGTTCACCAACTAGCCCGAGCCTTTCTTCTATAGGACGACCACATATTGTGTCTTGTTGCTTTAAAATGAACTGAGGAGTGACTTTAACTTGTTGATGATTGTCACTGGGTGGTGCATGTATCTGGCCTTTGCGCTAAACTCGCCATTAGCCAAAATTTCAGTCAAAAATCTGATTTTTTTTTGCTGCAACAAATGCCTCTAAAAAAAAAAAGTAATTAACAGAAAATGTAAATGTCCAGCTCTACAAGCTGGAGGTGGCCGATGCTGGCCATCAGTCTCTGATCCTGGGAGATTAAGCACGAACACTGGTGGTACAACACTCGAGAGAGACACAGACACACACACATGGACAACCACGTGAGAGACAAGCCGAACCATGAAAGGAGTATGTGGACAGATGCTGAGTGCTGACACGGCGGGCTTACAGTACAGAGGGACGTTAACAGACCGAGTGCTCTCGTAGACGCGCAAGCACGCAAACACGGGTCCAGATGAGGACTCATCATCGAGTCCCTGCAGACAGACTTCCCTAGATTAGATCTAATCCTCCTCAGACGGACCACTGTGAGAGGAATCACATGATCAGCAGGTGGCTAAAATAACTAAATAAAAGACCTGAGAAATGAGCTGCACTGGGCGACTGTCGGACCTTGCTGCAGTTAAATAAGAGGTTATTTCTAATAAGCCTGGGAGAGGACATGGGGGGGTTGGCCCCTGCAGGGACCCCAGGGAAACTCCCTCAGTCTCAGTCACACACTGTGTCTCCCTGTCCCCGAACCCACGACAACTACACACATCTAAATACAGCTAGTATGTAGCTCAAAAAGGCCGCATCATGAGTATCTGATGGCAACACTGTTGCATTATAATGAATCAGACAAACTGTGTGTAACCTCAGTCCCATCTCGCGAGATTTCAGAACGAGACTTCTTGTTGAGCGAGACTCGGTTCGACGCAGCAACAAACAGACTGGATCGAGCGAAAGGTCAAGAAAAACATGTTAGTTCTCTGTCGGGTACTTTCCATAAAGTTGTGCGACACTTTGACGGTGAGGAGTGATTACATTAGAGCCAGTTTAGGGGCTGTCGGCTGCAGCGTTCTCCTTCAATTCTGGACCAGTTTCCAAAATTGTTATCCATTGAGCACATTGATTGATTTTTTAGATGTATCTTGTAAAAGAGATCTTAATCTCTCTAATGGGACTTCCTGAACAAATCAAACCTAACAAATTGAAATACCTTTGTTTTCTGGCCTATTTTCTGATAAATATTCTGATGCTATGCTCTCCCGCCTGTCTATTTATAGACACCGGTTTCTCTACCTCAGGATGCTGACCCAAGACCAGCCGCGAGAGACGCATCTCTGCTCCCCAATCTGGGTTGAGATTAATCTGCCGGCCTTTACGGCGGGATAAAACCTTGTCTCTGACCGTGGGATCAGTGATGGAGGGCCCTGCGTGGCGGAGAGTATTAAATGAGCCGGTTCTCCGGTTGGCCCGCTGGTCGCTGATGAAGGCTCGGCGGGGGGGGGTGGGGTGGGGTGGGCTGAGCACGTGACCGAGACTTTCCAGGGGAGTCGGGATGCGAGAGGTGGAGGAGGGGCAGACATGTGACCGGCATGATGGATGGAAACACGCTAACATAGCATGAACACACCATGTCCACGTTCGTCCCCACACAAAGCTTCATCATAAGCCTCTTTCCATCACTGGGTATTGATTTGCTTCTGTGTACTCCGACACGCAATAATCACATCTGCAGCAATGCAGGCTGCACATGCACCGTACACACCATCATGCATAGGGCCCGCTAAGGCACACAGTGGTGTGATGGGGCGGAGCCGTGTGGATGAGTGAGCAGCACACGGGGGGGGCTGGGGGGGGGGGGGTGGAAGAGGAGCAAAAGGCTTCGGGCCCCGGACACCAACGGAGGACCAGAGGATGTTCTAATGTCACACTGTGTTAAGAGGGCGCGTGTTCATGTGTGTGTGTCCACGCGAGCATTCGTGCAGCATCATGACCTTGAAGTGCTTGACATTGGATTCTATCTGATTTCGATTGAATGCCGATATCTGTTGATGTGTGCAGTATAGGTGCAATATCCTGCACTGACATGGACATGCTTACAGTATAGGTGCTTAGTTTTATTCATTAATGAATCATAATGTATTAGGAGAAACACCAAGTATTAAACAATACTTTTGAGAATAAGAAGGAACATAATCTCCTTCATAAACAATGTAGACAAATGTTGCTTAAAACTTTTCTTCAACGTATTTCATGAGCTAAATAAGCAACAAGTAAAGATAAAACCACAACTTGAACGTTGCTAAATCCTGATTGGTGCAGGGAGGTACAGTGTGTGACCCCTCCCACTTCCAACCAATGTCCAAAATTGTGTGATCATGTACACGACCCCATCGTTCGGAGTACATTACATGTAAGAAGGTGATTACCACCAGTGTCCCCAGCTGTCTGTGGAAGTACTGGATCTAGAGTTACATGTTTCCCACGGGTTGATATTAGCTGTCATGGTCATAAACAAGCTGGGTGTATGTGTGTGTGTGTGGGAAAGAATGCAACAGGCACCGTTCTAGCAGACTTGTTAATCAATCTGCACTTTGAAATTGCATTTTCAGACGGGGGCCTTCCCGATCCATTCTACACTTTACCAGTTCATCCACCTGATTCCACTTTGCCCGGGCTGCAACATGTGCGGTCCGTGTCCCGACCACTCTTCCTAATGAGTTTCATGCCTGACATTGTTAAACGGCGCCCGAGGAGGATCGAGTGATTGACCCGAAAAAAGGGCCAATAAAAGCCGGCGTGTCCTCGGGATCACCAGGCGGTCAACTACCACGCTGGTGAGCGGGGTGGGGGGGGGAAAGAACCAATCGTTAAAAAAGCAAGAACTGAAAAAAAGGGAAATCCTAAAAAGAACCTGCAACTACCGAATGATACTCCAAACAACTGCAGTTACAGCTGCTGAATATTCATTGCATCATTTTTGACCTGACATTGCAGAAAGGATCACAGAAACGTCTCCTACACACACATCTTGTGGTGTATTTCAGTCCAGAAATAAACCCAGCCAACAGTGAAAGTAACCTGAGCATCCTCTAACGAGACTCGCCGCCACATCTTACAGTCACATGTGACTCAGGCATTCGCCTTTAACTGCATTGGCTCACATGTAGACCACCCTGTAAACCAGCGAGCGGGTGTAATCCAGCTTGTCATGGCAGTGTGCAGCCCGGAGCTGCTGTCCTGATAATCAATGGGAGTCTGACTCTGTGGATTGATGCCGTTTGAATCAGTGGAGCAATTGTTGGAGTGTACTTTTAGTGACCTTCAACGGCGTTTTCATTTAAAGGAGCGCTTCACCCATTTTACACATGAAGCACAAAAACATACATACTAGTGGGTTTTACCTTCTACACCGCCCCTTTAAATTACTGGGCATTAACTGTCCAGGGATGTTATCTTTCTTATGTAACTAGCTATAAAACAACAGAGGGGATGTGTCGACACCAGATTGGCCTGAGATCTTATATTCCATTATAAATATATATATATATAACAGACCTATTGATTCTCTCTCTCCTCTCCAGGACCCTGTGTACATTATCACGTCGCTCTCAGGGAAGCACACATGTGACCTCCTTTCTCCGTTCTTCTGGGATGCTCTCCTGAGGCTCTGACAACAGCAGGGATGAAGAATGTTTCCGTTACTATACCTCCAGATCGAGGCCGCGAGGTGTACTCTGGAGCATCATGCCAGATGTAGTGCGTTGCATACATTCCCCACAGAAAGCACAGAAAAAAAGCCAAGCAGGTGGCGTTTCATACAAAACCCATAACACCGGGTCTTAAGGAAAATCTGTCTATTTACCGTCAATCCGAGCTGAGAGCCGGAGTGATTCTATAGCTGGTAGCTAGCTAAGAGGGGAGACGGATTACCAGCTGCTGTACGGGCCCCGCGATTGGCCGACAGCTTCTGTTGTCATGGTTTTCATCCCTACAGATGGCCGTGGTTACCGTGGCAATGGCAGCAGGATCAGCATCTGCAGCATCACGGGGGAAAGAACATGCTACGCACGCTGGAAACATCTCTGCATCGTCACTTATCTCCGACCTTGTCGGACATGGGGAGATGAGATGCTGTCCAAAAACGGCAAGTTCAAATCTGCTTGGATTTAAACCAGCCGGTAAGGAGAACTTTCTGCATGTCCTAAAAGCACAAAAACACCAGGAAGAATCGATGCATACGTGCTCAGACAAACCCACCGTCTGCTGGCTTTTGTTCGCCCGTTTTCCTCTCCCTCACAGATCACCAGGGTCAGTACAGCGGGTATAAGCTCCTCTCTTGACAGAAATGACAGTCCCATCTGTCAGCCAACCTCCCCGGGACCTTTCGCATGCATCGCATCAGCACAACTGGCATCTCTCTGCTGGCACAGGAGGCAAGCCTCCCCGCTGCCCATCAACTAGACACGCATCGACATTATGCAGAGCGATCGAATGCAAGCTTTTGTAGTATTTTTGAAAATATTTCGTCATCTCAGCGACGGCTTACTATTTCCAATTTGACAGCAAAGTGGATGAAACGCTCGCCCTCTCACAGCTTGAATCCTTTGAGTGCAAGATCAGAGTGACCTACCTGATTAATAAATCCTCTATTGTGGTCCACAGAGAGCATGGTGTGCCTCCTGTGAGGTCGGGGGCAGGATGCCCGCTAACTCCCCTTGTGCTTGCGGCAATGGTAAGACGAGAGGCTAAGGGCTCAGGGCCTGAGCCCCGCTCTGGACTCTTGTGATTATGTGTGAAAGTCGGAGAGAACAGCGGAGACGAAGATCAGCTGTCGGTCGAAAACCCCTCTCCTCTCTCCTCAGATGCTCTGTCCTCGGACACTCTTCCCGTGCGGGAACATGGCGGCGACCTCACTCCGAAAAAGCCCACCAAGAAGACAACATAGAAACAAAAGACAGGAGCTCGGCACAGCTACGACTCTGCCTCCCGACTGCTTTCATCCAAGGCTGCATCAAATGTTTCTGACAAACGTCCATCCGCCAATCCCCTCCCTCCCTGGAGAGATTAGCGCTCTGACATCACGGATGCTTCTGCTCCGCTGAGCCTTGTAGCTCTCTGGCTCTGTTACCTAATAGAAGCCTGAGGTCGCAGGGAGTCAAATGACGGCATCCTGTTCGAGGGAGCTTCACGCAGCCCCGTTGCACCTGGCATGGTCGCCACACACCTTGCAAGAAGCGAGCGAGCCGGGTTGGCGTTGCAGTCTTGCTGAACACAGGACGTGCATCTTTAAGTGCCCGTGTCTGAGCGCGTGTCTGCACGAGCTACCTGCGGCGAAGAAGCTGCTCTCCGGCTGTAGTGCATCGTCAGCGGGAAAAACTGTGATCCGAGGCACGGTGTGCTAGAAACGGATCCGCAGGAACAACTGTTTCTGCGGCATCGCCTGTCAAATAACAATAACGCTGTGTTTTGTGGTTTATGGCATCAATATCCGACACGTGTAACACTCACAGGTGAGGACGAGACAGAAAAATCACGCTATGATCTAATTTTCTAGATGCCTCTCTCTCCTCATCTCACCATCTGTCTCTCACGTTCTCCACCCAGCTCCGTACCTCCAAGCCCTCTTCACCTCCCTCCCCACCGACTCTGCTATAATTAACGGCGGAGGGGAGCACAGGCTCCTGGGAGAGAGGGCTTCCTGTCCGCACAGTCGGACCGCGGACACCGCGCTCGAAAGTTAACAAGCCTCCATCCGCTCTCACTGATGTCCTCCGAACCCCCCGGGCCAATCAGCCGGCCCCTTAACCGGACAGCACTGGCAGACGGCCCGCTGTTACGTCACGGTTGTAATTAGGACCGGGACACTCAAGTACAAGTCAGATCCAGGACCAGGAGTTTGGGTCAAGAAGTGGTTCACAGGGGGAGACCAGCAAAGAGATCTCTCTGTGACGTTAGCCTGTGTTGAGTTGATCCTCACTACGCTGCTCTTATAACACCTGTTTCACAATTAATGTGTGTATTTCATCAGATTATTTGAATTGACAGGCTAATAATAGAGTGGTGCAGGAATGAGTCAGCATTTTTTTGCACTTCATTGTTCCCTCATCCCGAAGTTAATGTGTTTTTTTTTTAATGGGTTTTTGGTTAGATGCCAGAAATAAAGTCTGTGGTTAACACGAGTATAAGAGATCTTAATGTTGGATGCTACCAAGTGGCTCCATGAGACTACAAAACCTCCTCACTAGTTCACCGCGCTCATGCTACCGTGGGGTAGTTTGTTTACAGCCTAGCGTTAGATTTTGACTTCTGCTACAACAAAGGTGGCAAATATCAATGCATCCTCGCAACATTTAGGAAAGCAGGAGTCCTGAAGGGAACACGTGAAGTTCTACTAAGTGGAGGATCCACCGTCGCTGCCACTGGCAGACACTTTGTGCTCGGTCTTGTCCTCAGTCTGGCTCACGGCCCGCGGTTGCGTAAGCGATATTTTCTCAGAGCAGATGACATGCATCCAAAACCGCGACCGGCTCAATTGTTACATCCAGTGAGCTCCTACAAAGCAATTGCACTTACTTCCCGTGATGTATTATTATTTATTTACCCGGCGTGTCCTCGGCCTTGCGTGGCTGCCAGATGCAGAGTGACACATGTGACAATTGTGATCTAAAAATACACGACATCTGCTAAACAAGCTGGCTAATGAATGTTATAAAGCAAATACAGCTGTGCAACATTACTGTAGATTACAGATTATAGAAAACATGGATTAGCAGCAATTTGTGATCACATCAGAGCCATCAGGAAAGTAAAGCAGCCTGGAGGAGGCCTAATCGTTTTATAAAACTTTTATTTCTTCTTCATATGGAGCAGCATTTGGAATCCTTTTTGTGCCACCTGATGAATGTCAGTCCAACAGTCTCTCTGTCTTTCTCACTTCTAACGACATTCACTTCATACTGTGTGACCTAACCTTTTATTATTTCGGCCTTGCCCTTTACATTTCTTGACTTCTTGTTTTCTAACAAGTGTGTCGAACTGAGTTACCGCTGTCATAACGATGTGACATTTGTTTTCCTCATTCCAGACGAAGAGAACGAGAGATGTACTCACCACATCTTTAGTTGCTTGGGAACTTTGCTCCTGCAAGTAATAAAAAAGAAAATAAATAAGTGAACAGGACACAAGCAGGGCACGTGGACACGTTACCACATGTCATACGCTACATGCAAGTGTCCCCACGTGAGGCGATCCTGCTGTAAAGTGTAAAGTGATGGAGTACAATAGCATTGTGTTTGTACTTGTCATGTTTTGTACAACGCATTCACTCGCTGCGCATGGCGGAGGGACATACGCGGCAGTGCGTTACGACCGCATCGAGTCTGCAGAGTAGCCGACCCCCCCCCGCGCGCGCGCGCGCTACATCAACCCCGGCTCCACTGTATACGCCGTGAGCGCCGGAAAACTAAGACCTCGTGTATAACACGTCCACAAATAGAGCAAACGATGAGAGTATTGATTCGCCTCCAGCACAAAGCAATACATTTCATCTCTTCTTCTGTTTTTTCCTCGGCAGTCTCACCTGAATGCTAATGAAGGCTGACCGCAGAGACGCAGGGTCTGCCTTCATGTGGCTCGACGTGTTACGTTTGAGGCCCCCCCACGGAGCCTTCTTCTGCAAGTGGGCTCTGGAGGGGGGGGGCCTTATTATGTTTTCCCTGCCGCACTCCACCTCCAGCTCTCTACCTCTCACTTCTGATGGATGTGGATTTAGTGCACACAATGTAAAAGAATCTCATTACTTTCTATAAAACACATTTCCTTCTCAAAAAAAAAAGTGCGTAGCCTAACACAAAGGCCAAATGTGCTTATGAATAATACATCGTAATAATCCAGGTGAAGCTCCTCGTGGAAAGATGGAGAGATGGTGAGCGACACACCTCCCTCGGGTGAACCATCTTGGAACCCGCAGTACATGTACTCATAAAGCAACAGCCGGTTTCATACAGGAGAATTAAAAACTGGGTCGAATGGTGGACCATATGATTTGGCTGAAAGGCGACAGACAGTGAACGGGCACAACGGGAATAACATTGTGCCAACCTGTACGGTTGCGGCACGGGTTCTTTTTGTGTGAAGGCGTAGGCGTCCGTGGTGCGCCGCGTATGAAGAGTGCGTATCAATTCGCGGTGCGCAACGTTCGCCCCGATACACCGGTAAAAAAAACAACTCAAAATGTGGGTCATTTTGAAAATAGTGAATATGAAATCACGCATTGCTGGGACGTTTCATACCCAAACTGTTTTATTCTAAAGGGACGTCACGATCAACAGTCCGGTTCAGCTTAGATGCACGCGGTGAAAGTGAACGTAAACACAATAGCGTGTGTACTCACCGTGGGTAAGAGCGGCTCCATTTGAGCTCCTTGATCCGTGATGTCCATCTTTTTTTCTTCTCCTCGGCTCCTCGACAGGCGAGTCGTGACGCGCTGCTCCGCTTCTGCCAAACGCTGCTTGAAGACGGCTTATTTTATATCTCTCTCTCTCTCTCTCTTTCTCTTTTATTATTTGTGCGTTTCTCTTTTATCCCCCCACCACCACCTCACATTCACCGGCCGGGTTTTCTCAAATGGAGGTAGCGCAGCATTCCCGTCCTGCCCCGCATCATTTACGCATGAAGGAGGGAGGCAGCGCTTCCTATTATCGCACGCGTTCGACCCCCGGACGATGAGGCGCACGCGGGTGTGTGTGTGTGAGAGAGAGAGAGAAGCAGAGCCGCTGCGCGAGCGCTTTTTTATTGCCCAGGAATTAATTTGCGACGGCTATTCCTTCATAAATAGCAACACAAACAGACACACGCGGATGCAGTTTATAAACAAGGGTCGCCTCTTCAATTAAAATGATTGTAATAGGGGCAATTGAATTCATCCATAGCGTATGTCCATTATTTCATTATCTTATACGATTCAAACTATTTCTATATGATCTCTTTGTTTCATGTATGCGACCCATGTGCATGTTCTCAACCACTCGCCTGCGCCACGCGAGGCCCCTTTGTATGAACAGGTTGAATCATCTTTATGATCCCAATCTGCTTCGGCTGTTCGTCGCTATTCTATGATTATGGCATCAAATGTTCTTGGCGACGACAAATAACACCGGCTGCGGTAATGCGCTGGCACGACCCGTCATTCCGTCTCGCTGCAGAAGAGCACGCGACGGTGTGCCGGCATCAGCATCCGAATTACACAAGGATGCTGCTGCTGCTGGTGGTGGTGGAGTTGGTGCACTGGCGCCCTCCTGTGGCGAAACACGCGAAACGCCGAAATTGGACTCAATTAGCGCTGCAAACGGCATTGGTCGCAGAGTCATTAGTGCGATTTGCTCCAATGCAATTGCGTTAACGCAATTCAGTTTGCGCACAGTGATGCAATTGCATTAGTATCACAGAGGACTGCGATGTGAGTGTGTTGTTACTGGATTAACGCAGGTTGTAATCATAAAAAAATGGATTTTAGTGCGATTACCAGTAAGTCAAGGGCAGGGGACACATGTCTCAAACTTCCCTGTGGTCATTTGGATAACTGAAAAGTGATTTAATCTTTACAGCATATAGCTATGTAAAGGTGGCTTATTAATAGCACGTTCTCGGGCTATTTGGACCAAAATCACCAGATCGCAGTGACCACCTTGAGTTTCCTCAGATGGGATTCTGAGCTCCACAGCCACATCAAAACGGTCTAATATCTCTCAAAGTATCACCGACTCAAAAAACTTTTTTTGGGGGGGGGGGGGGGACCCTCGGTCCGTCTTGGCATCAACACCGGCGAGGGAGAAACGTTGTTGATCCGGATCCGGATCCGCCCAGCCAGGCGTCACAAGCACCGACAAGATGGCCGAGAGTACGGGACGAAAGTGAGGGAGGAAACAAAAACACAGGCGAGCTATCCTTGCCGCAGATGCCCGACCTGTAGCGCTGCTTGGAGGCAAGTTAGCGCAAAGCTACAACCGCTGGGTTATCGGTGTATTCGAGGGTCCGTTCTGCGGGTGACATCTGCGGCATGCGGACAAACCGCGCTCCGAGCCAGCTCACTGACAGAACGTTGGTCGGGTTGTCTGCGTTGGCTAGCTAGCTAACGAGCTAACCATGTTAGCCAGCTGACAACACCGCTAGCGAGAGAATACGCGTTCTGTGAGTGACAGTTGGGTCATTTTGAAATAAATAGTCGTCGCTACTTAAATGTGCTGCAGCGGGATAACTTCCCCCAAGTGGGAAAATCCGATTTAGCGAACTAACATTGCGGATTTCTTGCTGTGCAGCTCCAGAGCTAGCATTAGCAGACGTCTGTTAGCTTGCTCAGCTGTTTTTGGATGACTTGGTGTCGCTACCGCACAAGAAAGGGTGTGTGGGGGGACGTTTTTCTCTCTTCATACCCGTGCCCGAGGCGGTTCTCAGCGGGGCCCGTGTAACCAGGTGTCCGGGAGGATTTGCTGACGTTCACGGCACAAGTCGAGCCGAGGAGACACCAGCCCTGCGTTGTTGGACGAGGCGCAACCCCAGCCGGCAGCACCATGGCCCACTCTCCTGTTCAGGGTAACCTGCCGGGGATGCAGGTAAGACAACAGTCTTCTGAATTCTCTCCGCATTAAGTAGTCGAGGTCACTGCCAGAACAAAATGTACACTCTTCTTCTTTGACTCCCCGCTGCGGGTTTGTGCACGACACGCCGAACGACCCCGCTTTCCACCCGGTGACTTTTGTTGCATCTCGGGTAACTTTCACCTCATAAAAAAACCCTCACTCTCTCGAGGCCGGAAACACTTTCAAAGCTCATAATGCACCCACATTAATGCTGCAATGGCAAAATATGAAACAACCTCAACACAAGTCCATGATAGAAACTATAATGTGTATGCGACATAATAGCCTAAAGCTAATTTGCATCTCTGCCATGGCGTCATTAGTATATTGTCCCTCTGCCACATCTTTACAGAAGGATACGCATTGAACGCAACATTCCGATAATTCAGCCATGACTTGAGGAACTATGAAGCACGCGCGCCTTGTTCTAGCCTCTGCTGCTATCTTTAGGAATTTGCCTAAAGGGATAACTGTGTTGGGTAGATCACTCGAGGAGATAACTGTTCCTGATGTAAACTGTAAATGCATGCAGACTCTGAATGAAGGAGAGGATGCTTCAGGGGCAGACAAACTGCTGGGATTTTTGGCACACAACAAAGACCTGAGTCCATTTAGAGCACAATAACTCATATTCAATCGTGAAGAAGTCAGGTGACACAGAGGCAAGTGCAAAGTTTTAGCTTGTCAGCTGTGCTGACTTGTAGTCGAGTCTACCGAGTGTATGTTTTTAAATCTGGCATAGAAAGCTCTTATTCCAAGTCAAACCCTTGTTCCCAAATAGAACATTTTACTGTTGTAACACGATATGACTCATCACTTTATCGCCTCTGTCCCACACTTTCCATCAGCGGAATCACAGTTTAGTTTCTTGAATAAATCTCTTTCATGGCACCAAAAAGGGTCTTCATTGGTGACACAAGGGATCCTTTTTTTTTGTGTGTGTGTAACGCAGCTGTTTCATTTTTCTCTAAAAACGGGCATCTTGACCCGGTCTCTACTCTGAAGAGGTCATGACAGGAAGTTGTTTTTGTCAGCGCTGTGCTGTTGTGTTTCCCACACAACAGCCTCTGGAGAGTTCACTTCCTGCAGCGTTTAAGTAGGGTTTCTTTTTTTCTGATACACATGCTGCTACAGTGTGCTGCCACCGACGAGTTGGAGAGCTAAGCCTATTTTCGTTGTGAGCGCTTGTGCAACGGCGCTCGATTCGTCCCTCCTGTCCTTCTGTCCTCAAGAGGAGTTATAATTATGTCTCAACAGTCATTTGGGCTGTAACGGTGATATTGTGTTTCTCCTGGCTGGCTTTACATCTACAGCACCCAATCTGTCCGGTGCAGCCGGCTATAGAGAGGACTGAAATGTTATTTTATCTTTGTGTTATTTCAATTATTTTGAACCTGCCTGTTATCCAACTGTTCCACTCTTTCCCTTTCATTCTCCTGCGTCTCTCTCTCTGTGTACACAAACACAAGGTGTTGCAACGAGTGAATTAATGTATCCTGTAAGAATGGCACCCTGCTGGTGTTTCCTATTTACTCCCCCAGCATTCAGTTCTTTTCAAACATTCCCCTTTCTTTCCTTTTTTGTTGTTTCAACCCCCCCCCCCCCCCCCCCCTCCTTTGTTCCCCCTTTTCCCGTCACCGACAGAGCATCAAGGCCGACCCGGAGGAGCTGTTCACCAAGCTGGAGCGCATCGGCAAGGGCTCGTTCGGCGAGGTGTTCAAAGGCATCGACAATCGCACCCAGAAAGTGGTGGCCATCAAGACCATAGACCTGGAGGAGGCGGAGGACGAGATCGAGGACATCCAGCAGGAGATCACCGTGCTGAGCCAGTGCGACAGCCCCTTCGTCACCAAGTACTACGGCTCGTACCTCAAGGTGATGCTGGTACTAGGTCATAGTCTATAATATGTAGGAAGTGAGCAAATGGGATGGAAGGATTTCACTTCCTCTGCCCACCTTTTCCCCCCGATTAATCCTGAATTAAAAAGGGATTTGGCCTCAGACGACATCCCACCAAGCCCTCTTAGTGTCACCATGACTTGTTTACACCTCGCAATGAACCAATAACCCCCCCCCCCTCATAAGCGAGCGGTGTCTCTTTTGCCCGTTGCTGGCGGCTCACTCGCTTCTCTTCTTTCTGTCTCCACTGTTCCAGGACACTAAGCTATGGATCATCATGGAGTATTTAGGGGGAGGCTCGGCGTTAGATTTGGTAAGTGCACGTCGACGCATTCTCGAACCCCTCCGCGTGTTTAAATAGTCTCCTTATTCATCAGATACCGGTGCTGTGTGATGGAGCACATATTCATCCGCCCTGAGGCCCCCACCGCTCATGGTTTCTGTTTGCTTGCCCTCTAAAGATGGAGCCCGGAGCCCTGGACGAGACCCAGATCGCCACGATCCTGAGGGAGATCCTCAAGGGCCTGGAGTATCTGCACTCTGAGAAGAAGATCCACAGGGACATCAAAGGTAGCCGCGGTGCCGTCAGAGGCCGCAAGCTTTCAGCCGACTGACTGCCATTTACGGAGCACACACACAAATATCACGTAGCGCCTTAATGGTATCGACGACCACTTATGGGTTCCATTCATTATAGAGGTTGTGTTGCATCGGGGGGATTGAGGCGAACGCTGCAGCGCTCCTCTAAAAGGCTTCTGAAATAAATTGGCGATGCAGATAAATGGTGTTGACAGAGGCGTCCGATGATGTGTGTGTGTGTGTCTGTGTTCTCCGAGCTGCATCACGTCATCCTTCCGTCTGTCCCCCCCCCACCCCCCCACACAGCCGCCAACGTGCTGCTGTCCGAGCAGGGAGAGGTGAAGCTGGCGGATTTCGGCGTGGCGGGGCAGCTCACCGACACCCAGATCAAACGCAACACCTTCGTCGGCACGCCCTTCTGGATGGCCCCCGAAGTCATCAGACAGTCGGCGTACGACTCCAAGGTGAGGGTCACAGACAAACGCATCAAACGTATCCGACTGAAGCAGAGTGGGAATATATCTTACCGCACCTAACCAACCGTAATAACCCTGTGGAGCTTTATACCTCCAGTCGTGCTATGGAGCCGGGTTTTTTTTCACCGTGTCTCTCCGTGCTTTTCCAGGCCGACATCTGGTCGCTGGGCATCACGGCCATCGAGCTGGCGAAAGGTGAGCCGCCCCACTCGGAGCTCCACCCCATGAAGGTCTTATTCCTCATCCCAAAGAACACCCCGCCCACGCTGGAGGGCACCTACAGCAAGCCTCTCAAGGAGTTCGTCGAGGCCTGCCTCAACAAAGAGCCCAGCTTCGTGAGTAGCGTCTCGCATAAAAAAAAAAGTGTATTTTTGTCTGGCGTGCTCATCTCACCTGCTTCCCTCTTGTTTCCCTAAAGAGGCCGACCGCCAAAGAGCTGCTGAAGCACAAGCTGATCGTGCGCCACGCGAAAAAGACCTCCTACCTGACCGAGCTGGTGGACAAGTACAAGAGGTGGAAGGCAGAGCAGTCGAGAACCACGGAGTCCAGTTCGGATGAGTCCGACTCGTAAGTTTGACACCGTCCTCCTTCAAGCTCTCGACAATCACTCGCCCTGATAAACGTCTTAACGCCTCTTTTAATGTCCGTCCAATCAGAGAGCAGGACGGCCAGGCGTCGGGCGGGAACAACTTTGGCAGCGACGACTGGATCTTCACCATCCGAGAGAAGGACCCCAAGAAGCTGCAGAACGGGGAGGGGCAGTCGGGGGCAGCAGACCAGGTGAGAGCTTCAAAAACGTCATTGAGCATCACTCGGGGCATTTTTGGGCTTTTTATTCTGTAATATTCTGTATATTTGGTAGTTATGATCAGATCTGAAAGTGGAAAATATGTTTAAAGTTACCGGATCAGATGAACTTCAGCCCGCTGTGACAGAACAACTACATGTGCACCGTTTCACGAGGACTAACCCGTCATGTTATTTAGGGAAACGCGCCGCCCTGATTTTAATAGATTACCCCCCTAAGGTGAAGCTGCACTACTTTAATTTCCCTCCGCTCTCTCGTCTCCTCCCCTTTCCGCAGACGAAAGACATTCCAAAGAGGCCTTATTCACAGAGCCTGGTCACCGTCATCTCTCCGGCATTAGCTGAGGTAAGGAGCTCCAGCAGCCACAAAGGTCACTGAAATGTTACATTTGGAAATCGGTGCCAACCAAACCTCTGCCTCCTCCCCTCTCTCTCTCTCTCTCTCTCTCTCCTCGCTCCCAGCTGAAGGCGAGACAGGAGCAGGTGAACGGGAACCCCATGGTCCTGGATGAGCTGAGGGAGGCCATCCTGCTGGCCGAGGAGGCCTACCCCGGCATCTCCGACTCCCTGGTGGCTCACATGGTCCACAGGCTCCAGAGGTAACGCCTCACAATCCTTTATCGTGTACATTATTTGGTTTTTTTGAGCTGTATAAGACAATAACGTACCTTTCCTTTTTTCTCGCAGTTTCTCCACAAGCAGGACGTCCTCCTTCCCCTAGAAACCGGCTCTCTGCCCCGGCCCTGCTCTCCCGGGCCCCCCACCAGCCCCCCCAACACCACAGCCAGGTCAGAGGGTCGAGACATTCAACACCAGCCGACCACGTTTGACCTCCCTGTGTGTGTGCGTGTGTGTGTGTGTGTGTAAGGGGGAGGGGGGGGGGGGCTAACCCACTCTGTAAAAATGACTGAACTCCAAAGCGGAGGCTTACAGCGGAACCCCGGGGAGCTTCTTGCAGCCACTGACGAGAGGAGAAGTTGAGGGGGGGGCAGCGGGATCGCCCGCAACGGGACGAGACTCAAAAGTTTTAAACGGACTCTGGGCTCTGCGTCCGCCGCAGAGTCTCCGCGTGGAATCTGCTCGACGAGGAGCCGGAAAAATCCCCGAAATCCAAGACTTCATTGCCCCCTCTCAATGCAGGCGTCATATCCCCAGAACCTCTGACAAAGCATGCTTGATGAACCTGCAGGGATATTATCTTAGTGTGCTAGTGCGTGTGTTTGTGTGTGTGTGTGTGTGTGTGTGTGTGTCTGTGGGCACCTGCGAGTGTGTGTGTGTGTGTGTGTGTGCGTGCACGTGTATGTAAGATTCCCTGTTAAGGCAAATTTGCAGCATTCTTAATGAAACCTCAGGTAAAGCGCTTTAAGTGGACTTCGAGGCAGTGGGAGGGGGGGTGTCGATTACAAGTCGTCATTGTGGGGGAAAATGGATCACTGTGTACAAAATGGTAACGCGCATTTTGTAGATATTTAAAAAGAAGAAGAAGAAAGAAAAAAAAACCAGAGCGAAACAGAAAATGCCTTGCCTTTTTGAGATACACACACATCCGGCATTTCATCGCGCTCAGTATTCGTCAGTGTTTGTTTTTCTCTCCATGTGACCGAGTTCCAATCTTCCATTTTGAATCACCGGACTAACTACGATACTAAGCGTACTTTGTTTAGAGGCTGAAGCGTTTCTTTTTATTTGTTGTAGTCGGGGGGGGGGGGGGGGGGGGGGGGGGAAGAGAACAACGACTACCTGTGCTTAAGTTTTAGACGAGTCAGTTTTGAAACTGTTTAGGACAAAGAATGGAGGTGGTTCGGCGTCGAGTGGAGCCCGGGACATTCGCAAAGGGGAACCTCAATGAGCGCCGATATCATGTGAAGTATTATTTTTTTAATGGCTCCGAATTTCTCCTTTGCGTTACTTTTATTTGTAAAGTGGAAGCGAGGGACTTGCTCGTGGCCAAAACGTATTTAAGGACAAGCCAAGCTGCAGTCGCCGACGCCATCCCGGACTTTTCCGTTTCTCACTTCCACGCCACGCTAGAAGTGCCATGTCTCTCTTTTTTTTAATGCTCTCACCAGATGTTTGTAGTATGATTTGCACCTTTTTTTGTTGTATTATTTTTGTATTGTCAGATCAGTTGGTTTGTTTTTTTGCACTTTGAAAGTGTGTCGAGTATTTAAAGAAGCCTGTAAGAAAAAAAAAAAAAACGATAAAAGTTGCTAATAGCCATGTTTTACTATATATGTTTACTTAAGAGTTCCAGAATTTACTACTGTGCTAATGCAGCAATAATGTTGAGGAGTTGCATCAAGACGCACTTGTCAACACAGGGATCGAAAGAAATTAAGAAATACCTGATATTTTTATAACTGCAAAGATGGAAACATGGAATGCTTTATGGATATGAGCGCCTGCCTCCGGCAAAAAAAAAAAAATATCTATACCTTACAGAAAAACATATGCTACGGAAATAACTACAAAATGTGTACATTTGGTCTCCTTTATCATAGCTGACAGTTTATAGTACTGTGTATATAATCTTTGCTTGTGTCATTTGAGGATTCCCAAGTTAAATGTAAGCTCCTTGTAAGCTTTCAAAGTGACATGAGAAATAAAGATCTAATGCTAACTGAGAACTTTTGTGTCGTGCATTTGCTGGACTTAAATGTGTGTAGAGGTGATATTATTATGGCAGTTACATCATCAGTACTAGAGTGTTAAGGCAGGGCCTAATGGGGAAAAAGCTATCAATATAAGTACTGTATATATGTGTTAATATTGAGAATAAAGTCAAAAATTCAGTCAATGCGCTAACGCTAGTAGTTGAATTTATTCTCAAAAGTTCAACACTTTATTATCAAAAGACAAAATAAACAACTTTGTCTTGATTTTCGAAATGCAAAATAATGGATGCAATGAAAATGGTTAACATACTGCCAAACATTAGCATGTTAATACCCACATTTTGAGCATGTTAGCATTTAGCTCAAAGCACCACTGTGCCTCATAGAGCCGCTCTGGATCCATTTTCCCAAATGTGAACATTTGCTTGTCTTCTATTTATAGTAAAGTTTTAGAACTAGATGTGTAGTAAAATGTATTTTAACATAAAGCCATAGCAGAAGAAACCTGTGTGTGCAACTTTATTAACATCAACACCGTGCCAGCATCTCTTTGAACACCTCGGTGAGCAGTATTCTCCCACACCAAAACCAAATGACTTCAAATATGATTCAGCAATTTCTGTTCCTATTTTACCCTGGAACACAACATCATATATATATATATACATACAACAGGGACAAAATATTACAAAACATTGCTTAAATAAATACAAATGTTGGAATGGTTTGTTTGTATGTGTACTCCATAAAAGGCTATGAAACGTAAATTACATAAAGCTGTTGCTATACAGTGCAACACAACTCATTGTGAAAAACTAAATTTACAATAGCGATAGCACAAATGACTAATAAAGATCCAGGGAGTACCTCTAAAGAGGGATACACTTTAAAGATTTTAAGCCCAAATAGTCTGAATTATCCTTCACTGTCCACCAAGAGCTTAACCATCTAAGCCCCGTTTGTGTTCTACTAACGTGTCCGGCAGCGTTCGTAAAGCCGCGGAGAAGGGGTCGCCTCAGATCCTGGTCTGTTTGGTTTCCTCCTCGTTAGCGCTGGAGTCGGAACTCCTCCTGTCCTGCTTGCTATGCTCCACCGAGTCCTTCCTGGTCATCTCCACGCTCTTCCTCTTCTCCTTCTCTTCGGGGTCCTTGTGGGCGAACTGGGCCTCTATCTTGGCCGGGTCGATGTAGGTGTAGAAGTGGGCCATGAAGGCAAAGATGACGCACACCACCAGCAGCAGAGAGGCGAAGAGGATGTACTCGGCCCACTAGTGGGACGGAAACGAACACAGCGTTGATTTGGAGCTAGACTGAAGGAATAGCTCATTTTGGGAAATACTCCTCCCTCTAGGAGATTCATCTTAGGTTTAGCCAACGTAACCTGTGTTAATATGTTGTATCAAATGGTCACTGAGCAGGCAAATGTTAGCATAACTTGCTAATTTAAGACGGTGAACCTGCTGCTAAACATCAGCATGTTAACATTGTCACTTTCAGCCTGTTAGCATTTAGCTCAAAGCGCTAATGTTCCTCAGTACTGCCTCATAGAGCCGCTAGCATGGCTGTAGACTCTTAAGTCGTGTTTTGATGCCAAAAATTCTCTGGATCCACTTTCTCAATTGTGATAAAGTTGCTAAACTGAGCCGGTGAACATGGCTACATATGCAGTCCACCCACCTGGTCAGGGAGCGTCGCAGCCTCGGCGACAATGAGCACAACGATGTTGCCAACCGCAACGGTTAAGAGCCAACCGGCCTGCAGCACAGACTTCATGTTGCTGGGCGCCTGGAGAGCACAAGGGAAAAGGAACCAGAGCCAATTATGAAAAGACATATTCTATATTTCTAGTTTGTGTCAAATTAGGTCAGACTTCATCATCCAGAGGAGAGCAGCCCCTCTTACCTGTGAGTAGGAGAACTCCAGGCCAGTGACGGAGAAGACCACCTCCCCTATGGTGATGAGGAAGTACTGCGGAATCTGCCAGGCCATGTGGATGCTGTTGGGCTTGATGTCCACCACGGGTCGGATGCTCTGCTCGCACTACAAGACAAGTTGTGTTACCTCAACGCAAAAAAAACAGTTACATTCAAGCTGTGCTGTGACTCAGAATGTATTCCCGATTTACATCAGCTCCAAATGCGAACGTCGGCGGGATGATCAAGGTGTAAGAGCTGCCGAAGCCCAGGTCCTGACTGTAGACGCACTCTTCAGTCGAGCTCTGGATCAGGAACCGAGCGCTGACGTGACAAGAAAAACACCAGTCAGAGCGAAGACTTCTCTCTGGTACGACCGTTTGTGACGTAAACATAATGAGTCTTACGATCCCTGCTGTAGTGCGATGTAGTCGGACATGTTGTTGGCGACGATGGCCCCAAAGTCCAGGCCACCAACCGTTACGTTCAAAACTGAGCCAAAACCGTTGAAAAATCTGGGGGAGGAGGATTCAGAACACGGGAGGTGAGACAGTCTTTAAGGGAGATTTTAAAACAAGGTTTGAAATCAATAAGACACACCTTTGCTCAGTTTAGTTATCTTCTCAAAATCTCTTTTATAGAGAGAGATAAAAGAATATTTGGTTGGAGAACTACTAATCTAAAGATTTCTGGATAATATTCATCATAATTGTCTACATTAGCGGGCATAAAGTAATCGTGAGCACTTCATGTCTTAGTCAAAATGATTATTCGGAGGATCACAAGAAGACAAAACAGAAAAGTAATCAAACCTTCTAGAGTAAACAAAGTCATTCCTATTAGTTTATAACAATTTGAGACGTACCTGATAGCATTAGCGCCCTGCTCCGGCTTTGCTGTGATGTCGTTGAACTGGAGACAGAGAGACACTTTAGAGCCTCCACACATTTGTCCTTTAAGTTAAGTTCAATATAAGTCATGGATGAAGGAAACAGAGAGTATGCACTTCATTAAAGTCCAATTGAAATCACATTTAGTCGTCCCTTTTTGATGACCTCAAAAGATTCAGTAAGGGATTCCAAACAAGATTCAGATTTGATTAACTGCTCTCGGATCACATCCCTAACTGTAAGCAGAAAAACAACAACTGTAACTTCAATTGGAACTCACCTGTGGAAAGGGCCCGTCCGGAACGATGACCATGGTGGTCCGACTGCCGTCCACTAAAGTGATTGGGATATTTTCACCGAGCTCCACATTCAATACAAATGGTGCGTCAAAGGTCAGGTACTCCTCATTGGCCTGTAGGAGCAAAAGATAAGTCGATATCAAGACGTCCTCCTACCTTTAGTGTGTGGAGACTTCAGATGTTTGGTGTCTGTGTCTTATGTTGGGTGGAATACCGTGAAAGCCCCCAAGGTGAACGCGTCGGTCCCAGCTCTGACGTCCACCGTTCTGTTATTCATGTTGATGAACTTCACTTGGCCTCCGGTGCTCGATGGGAACTTGGGCAGGGTTTGCTACAAGAGAAATGGAATTGTGTGTGAATTGTGCCTCATAAGGAGATGAATGCGTGTGTGTGTGTGTGTGTGTGCGTCTGTGAGTTGCCCGACGTTTGTTTGTTGTTGTGCGAAACACTCACGTCGATCTGTAGCTGGACCAGGGCAGCAGCGATGAACGCGAGGGCAGCGAACAACATCCCCACAGTCATCTTCCTCAAGGGGCTGCAGAACACACACACACACACACACACACACACACACACACACACACACACACACACACACACACACACACACACACACACACACACACACACACACACAATCACAGGTCAAGAGACATTTTGAAGCTCACATGTAACCAGTTTTAAATCCTATTTAATTGTCTTAAATAATGTATTTATATTCATAGTTAATGTTTTATAATACACTATAATCAAACTGTATATCATTGAATAATTCATTGAAATTCTAGCTAGTAGCTTGACACTTTGGTGTTTTGATGAAAACAATCATCAAATCACAAAGTCAGACTTCGTTTGTGCCGAAAAGGACACTTTAAAAGGCGCTAAACCAAAATGATTGCATAGAAAGTCTGTCAAATTTGAATACAAAGTTAACGTAGACTAAGCAATGTCTTATTTTCCATCACACAGGAACAAAACAAAGATATGAACTCACGTGAAGTTTATTTTGCACTTGGAAATCAGCGGGTAGATCGCACTCTCCACGATCGGCACCAAAGCCAGGATCAAGATGGGGTTGACGGTCTGGTGGCAAGAAGGCGGGTCACTCCTTTTAAAGCCTATTCTATTGGTTCACGTCAACAGCATGTAGAGACGACACCGTGAGCAAAGTGTAATCGACACAAGTGTCTTACCTGCATCTGATCGGGCTGGATTATGAGAAATCCCTGTTGAAGAAAAGAAATAGAGGCAGCAAGTCAGAACCTCGTCTAACTTCTCTGTTTTGGCGTGACACAGCAAAAAACGCTGCGAATAAAACACTCACAAAGTTGCCGTCCATGGTGGTCGCCTGGAGGGTCCATCTGGAGCCCTGTGGAGGAGACACAGCCCTCCTTTAGTCTTTGGGTTCTACCAGTGCACTTATCGGCGTGCATTATCTGTATGTGTTTCTATTGAAATTTGGAGACAATTGGTAGTCACCTGCTGGTCAAAGAGAGCCCAGAACATGGGCAGAGGGATGTAGAGGAACAGCACCTTCAGCACCATCTTCACCTGGGCTATCAGGAGTTTCTGGAGCCAATCAAAGACAAGGATTAGGATTTGTTACATCGCTGACTGTGCCGCTTTTTGTTTATGTTGTACGCATGCTGCACTTACATCGTATTTATCCTCGGACCAGTCCATCCAGTGGGTTCTCTTTGGGAATTGAGCAGCGCGATGCCTGAAGCGGTTCTTGATAGCGAACTACAGATCACAGAGGGGGCATCTCAATGTGAACTCTGCCCTCGCTGGAATGCATTTTGGGAACTAAGCTGAAAACCTTTGGGACTCACGAAATGTTCATCTCTCAGGAGCCACTTACCCCGATGCAGCTGCAGACTTTCACCATGATGTTGCCTTGAGGGGGGGTCTTAATGTACATACCATTTCCGATAATGAACACAACTGCAGACACACACAAATATGTATTACAACATTTGCTGTCGCTGGAAATTATCAGCAAATAAAGGAGGTCATCATTAACTTATAAACCGGAGTCAAATTCCATGTATGCGTACGCATACATGGCCAATAAAGCTGATTCTGATTCTGATAAAGCACTAAAAATATTCATGGTGCTTCTTTCATATAAAACACACTTTATAGAGGGTAATAAAGGCTTATAACAAACAAGTTCATTAATAATTTATTAGTGTTGGTAATAAGCTGCAAATAAAAAATGTGCAACTTGGCAACCCAGCAGCTGTCACAAATGGTTTATTTACATAATTCATTAAAGGGGCACTCCAGCTATTCATCATTGTACTTTCATCAAGTTGGAGCCTTGCGAGAGACAAAATTGAGATCCTACAATTCCCATAATGCAACTGAGTAGCATGTTTCATCAGACCTTTTTCAAATTCCACCTCCAGTTGTCTTGTTTTTTTAACCGCAGGCTCTCTCTTAGAAATTTGGTCTCCCAGACCAAGCCGACATATAACCCTGATGACATCACTGTGACATCATCGGGGTCATTTCGTCAGACAGGAAGCTCCTACTGAGCCACATAAGATATTAAACAAAAGGTTTTTATAGGCCGAGTAGTACCAGTAAGCTGACCTTCATGTGTAAAATCGGTGTAGTACCCCTTTAACGATGGATTCAATCGTTACTACAAAGACTTCTGCTCAGTACAGTCAACAGAGGTATTTAAAAAGGAAAAGGAATTCTTACTCAGAGCCACCACCATGAGAGCAGCGGGGACTCCGAAGGCCAGTGAGTAGCACTTCTGCTTGGTGTATATTCCACACTCCTGAGCTGGAAGCCACAGCACACACAGACACACGTTTATATGTTGAACTCAACTCGTGAGTCATTTGTGCATTTCCATGCTCCGTGATCAACAGGGTACCTCTGAGGATGGGGGTGATGACGGTGGACAGCAGACTGCCAGCGTTGATGGACAGGTAGAAGATGGAGAAGAAGGTGCTTCTCTGCTTCTCCTGTTGGAAGACAGGGAAGTCAAAAAAAAAGCACTGATGCACATTTTGCACAAGATTATATTGAACATAACTAAATATAACTATGCATTATACAACATCCCATTCCAGCAGAGTCATTGATATTATGGGGTAATCTTTGTCCCCGGCCTTGAACAGTGTAATAAAGTTAAAGAGACAGATGTACATGTGGTTATTAGTTAATAAACAACTACAAGAGATACAAGAAGTGCTGACAAAAAGCCACTGATAGCTGAGTGAGTTGTCTTTTTAATTGCCTGTGTGGTGTGTGTGTGTGTGTGTGTGTGTGCAAGAAAGAGAGAGAGATAATACTTGGGTCCTGCATATATGTACATATTGAAGAATTGTATTTTATGGAAGCGGATTGAATTCACGAAGAAAACTCCTTATTATGACTTCTGCATCTCACAATAATGACATACTATCTCAGAATTACAAGGGAAATGTCTCAGAATTAAGAGATACGCATCTCATTATTTTATGGAAACTATGTAATAAATAATAGAAAACAACCTCATAATCATGGGAAAACTATCTCATAAAGTTGAGATAACTACCTCATAAAGTTGAGATAACTACCTCATAAAGTTGAGATAACTACCTCATAATCATCATCAGATAACTATGTCGGAGCTCTTTTTTCATGATTACAACATTAGGATCTCATGATCAGGAGAAACATTGTGTGTTTGCTTGAGTGACATCCAACCTGGTGGTCTTGAAACTGGTCCCCACCGAAGGCCGCCACGCAGGGTTTGATGCCCCCTGTGCCCAGGGCGATGAGCATCAGCCCCACCATGGACAGAGCTCTGAGGGCAAAGCACGGCATGCACACAATGTCAATACACGCCTGCGTATCCTGTCACGCGGTTTCTGTGCTTATGTGTGTTCAACTCACACGTGGACGGTCAAGTTGTCGGGGGTGCCGTCCCTGTTTGCATCTGTGATGTCATGGATAGCACTTACTGCCAAGACAACCTGTCCCAGCGTATAAACGATGGACAGGTAAACAATAGTCCTGTGCAGAGGGGGGAGGGGGAGGGGGAGGAGGAGAGTTAAACAGGTGTACAGGTCCAGGTAGATAAGATAGACAAGGGTCAAAAATCCAAGGATGAAATTTAACAGCTGATTCTGTGAGATATACTTCAACCCGGACTCTATTACTCCATCTACCACAACAGTATTTAAAGCTAAACACATTATATGTTTATATCCACGATGCTTTTTTTTTTATTTGGTTGCAGGTAAAACATTCGCAGGATCTGAAACTCACTTGAACTTGCCGAGCCACGAATCCGCCACAATGGCTCCCAGGATGGGCGACAGGTAGCAGAGAGCCACGAAGGTGTGGTAGATAGTGGTGGCGAAGTCATCGTCCCACCGCAGGAAGTACTTGAAGTACAGTACGAGCACGGCTGCACACGGGGGGGGGGGGGATCATGGGAGAAAGTAGTGATAAGGTGGATCAGGTATTATTAAGATCTTTTACTTTAGGAGAAATACCAACACAATAGTGTAAAAATACTCCATCACGTGGAAGTCCTGCATTCAAAAATCGTACTCATGCAAAAGTATATTGGCATTAAAAGTAAAAAAACACATTTATATACATATATATATATATATATATACATACCTATTTACAAGGTACATGTACTATACTTCAGTATTTCCATTCTAATCTTTACACTTTATACTCAAGAGGGAAAATTGTACACCATCCTTAAAGTATTATTAAAAAGTATTAAAGGAAACTGTATAAAGTGCATCAGATCCAGAAACAATCCAGCTCACCTCGCATGCCATAGTAGGAGAAACGCTCGCAGAACTCATTGACCACGATGAAAAAGATGCTTATTGGGAAGCCACAGACAGTAGTATGTCTGCCTGTGAAGATAAATAATAAGTTAAAGTGCAATTCATGATATACATTTTTTTTATTTAAATTCCTCTAAAACCTGTAGGAAGATAAATGTAAAAAATGTGAGAATGTAAGAATGGGTTCCTGAGCGTCTCAGGGTTCCCATCCAGACTGGGACTCACCTGCCATGGCTGCTGTGTGTGTGTGTCGACTTCGGGTCCCTTCTCCGACTGAATCCTTCAGCAGAAAAACTTGTGACCCCGATCCAGATCCACGACACGAAGACCAAACCTGGGCCTGGTCAGCTTCTTATGTAACCTCCCATAAACCCCCCTGCAACACCCACTGATGCTGGAGTGTAAAACACACACACACACACACACACACACACACACACACACACACGGCGTCTAGCACCTACCAGCATGCAACGCACCATTACTCCCACCTTTCCAGCACATTCTCCTTATCATAATCACAAGTGTGTGTGTGTGTGTGTGTGTGTGTTTGTCAGTAATTACTTCATGACTGAGGGAAACTCGTCTTGCTTTACAGATAAAGAGGATGTTCCAGGTCAGCTGATAAAGGAAGTAATATACATATACTGCTTTTCCAAACTGAAAAACTGATGCTTAGCTCTGTGACCGGAATCTAATGACAATACATGCAAAGTAACAGCAGTGACTGAAAACATTTCACCAAATACAGACAGACTCAAACACACACCGTGAAACACAGTAGCAGGAGGACTCACGCCAGACACATGATGTTTAGCAGAGTCTCTGAAACAATGACACAGTCGGGGTGTTTGTGGCACAGAGAGGGATTTTACAGGAGTCAGCATCCCCCGTTTCACTCCCATCTCTCTCCAATGAGTGCGCCGCTCACTCCATCGAACACTGACCAGCATGCCGAGTCAACCGCACAAACAAACAGAGAGAGAGAGAGAGAGAGACACACACACTTTCAGGAAGGAAGATGTTACGCCCCAAATGTACTCTCTAAACTGCATAAATATACTGTAAAGCACTGATGCATGTAATAGTTATTAAGTTGTATTAACTGTATTCTACGTCTGTAACAGTAACCTCTGTGCTCTGTGTCAAACTATTTGACATTAATTAACAAACCCCTGTGAGTGAAACCTTTTGGTGTGACGAGAGCCCAGACCAGACCTGCAAGAGGTCGCACCTCCACGTGTCAAATCACCTCTTGCTTAGTAAAACAGACCTGTATTGAGCCCCTCATGCAAATCCACTACTACAGACTCGCGAGTTTGGGTTCTCAGACCCCCTGATCTGATGACGAATACACGTCTCACGCCGTCCAGCAAGACTTTACTGACAGTTGGGATTCTGTAGCTTGTGCTTCACAGATAAGGGACGGCTTTGAGTTGCATCTGAAACAAGAAAAAGGAGCTTCAACTAACAAAAGGAAATGAAATGCTTTGACATTCTTAAAAGCACAAAAGAAAGGCATGGAAGAAGGCATTATTACAGGTTTTTGTTTTATATATTTAAAGACTTAAACATATGTACATGAGCAGTCACTAAGTAAAAACAAAGAAACAAAGGGGGGAGTTTACAAATAGTCACACCCTCGTCCTGCCTTGAAGTCTTTTTTTTTTTCTAGTGTCTTTGGCAAGAGTGGTTTTCTGTGCAGCAGGTAGCCACGGTAACAATACAAAATATTGCACACAAAAAAAAAGGTTAAAACGTTGTGGTTCACTTGGCTTCAGACAGTTTCTATACACGTCCATTGGCCTAAAATAGAGCGAGTGATTCTTTCAAATGTCCACGGTAAGAATAAAAGATGAACTCTGATGCGTCTGCGTAACAGGGGGCACAATGAAAAGAATAGAAAAAAAGGGAAATGTAAAAATACTTGTGCATCAGCTGAAGAATGTATGTATGTAAACTCTCTCTCCTACAAACACTGTACATAAAGGGGAGGCCGACAGTTAAAAAGAGAGAAAATCGTAGACTTGGGTCAAATGCAATCGTGTTTGTTCTAACATCCCTGGGGTGGAGCTTAAGACACCGGGATATTTAAGATAGCATCATATTGCCAGTCACAGTATTGGATACTTTACCCCGTCTCACGTAGGATAGAACAAACTCTACAAAATGACCCAAAACTGTCAATGAGTCGATAGAATTAACTAGAATTAGTCTCCATAGGAAACAAGAGCAATGGGCCGACTGATAACAGGGAGTGAGCCTCGTGACATATAGCAGGGTGGGAAAAAACGCCGATGGATGACGGCTTCAGGTTGTAGAGAGTGTCCCTCCTCTTGAGTGACAGCTGGTTTATTCAGCCATTAGTGGTGTAGAGGGCAAGAGTCTGGTGTGAAACATCTGGATCAGAGTATGGTGGTCGAGCCGTGTGGGTTGGCACTGGTTGGCGTGCCGCTGATGGCGTTGAAGATGCCCATGGAGTCGGACAGAGCGCTCCTCGTGCCGTCCTCCACTGGGTTTATCTAGAAAAAGAAAAGGTGAATTAAGGAAGGTCAGGAAAGGTGTTGATTTCATCTTGTTAAAAGCTGAAACACACGCATGCATGTTGATTTAAAGTTTAGGGACTGTAGGAAAAGTATTTTAGGGGGCGGGGCTAAGGTTTATTTATTCTTGCTGAATACAGGGACGTTTAAATAGTTGGGGGGGAGTAGAGGAGGGACTTTGTCCTCATCCCAGATGTACAGTTGTCATTCTTCCCGTGTGAAAATATT
This sequence comes from Leptoclinus maculatus, assembly GCA_032191485.1. Lineage (NCBI taxonomy): Eukaryota > Metazoa > Chordata > Actinopteri > Perciformes > Stichaeidae > Leptoclinus > Leptoclinus maculatus. The sequence continues at coordinate 3,657,693 of JAVDOI010000021.1, read as the reverse complement.
TTTTGATATTTAAAAAGATCAAATAGTTACATAAAAAAGATGGTGTGTGTGTGCACCATGGGTCATACAAGTGTATTTTTCTTGCAGAGGAAAACATCCTATATTTATTCAAATATAGAGTGTTGGAATATTCACCAAGTCCAAAAATAGTATTAACACGCCGGCATGGGCTTTGTTTTTGTATAAAATAAAAAAATAAGCCCCATTCCCCCATCCTAATAATCTTCATACGGTCCCTTACTATCCCATCTAAAGAGTACAACAGTAGCAAAAGCAGCATTACCATCCAATCTGCTCAGGCCAGCACAAAGACAGCAGGAGATAGGACACATGGTTAGTTAGAAGAGCAGAAGACTGCAGCAGTGGACATCTCTTTAAGATTACAGTACAGTGAGGAATATGCAGCTTTAGGTATTATCCTACATGCCATTCTGTGGACATCTTAACCCCAAAAAGCACCTTATAGCACTGTGGGACGACATAGTGTCCACATTACAATAAAATATGTTCTCAGAAATCAGGAAACTATAGCTGAAGCTATTGCACTACTAGTCTAAATGCTGTAACAGATGGTGGTCTTCATGATGCTCCGTCTTTGGGGGTTCCTACCTGTTCGTGCATGATGTTGGACAGCTCCCGGGCCAGGTCCCTGTAGTTGGCCTTCATCTCGTCGTGGTACTCCTGCTGGTCCTCTTTGATCAGCCGCTCGTTCACTCCCAGCGCCTGACCGCAGGCGTCCACAAACTGCCTGAGGAGACAGGCGGCAGCATTTCAAAAAAGAGAACAGGAAGTGAACAGGAGACCAAAGATGGTGGCAGGCGAAAAAAAACGTCAGATTTGTTTGTCGTGGGGAGGAGACTGTGACCATCCTCAAGTGACTAAATACAACAAACAGAATAGATGCCATGTTTCCATCATGTCCTCTTCTTCTACAACGGTTTAATGGCATCCAACTGGAGAATCAGCGCCACCAGCTGTTTATCTCGATGTGCCCATCGCCAAAACATTCACATAACAGCAGTGGTTGGAAATCAATAATCATTTTCTTTTGCCGATTTTTGGGAAATTCTGTGAAAATGGATGGAAACTTTACCCAACAGCTAGTGATGCAATACAGTTCATACGATGCAATCTACCTAAAGCACTGTATGTTTTGTTTATAATGGTGTTTCTATATCTATTTTTGGTGAATTGAATCAAATGTGCGTTCCATTTGAACTTGAACGCAGCAAGGCTCCTCTATAAATATAGATATAATATATTCCTCTATTATATAAACGTCTCTGTCATTGGTAAGTACCTGAACACCTCTTTGAGCTGTTTGACCTTGTTGTCGGGATATATCTTGGCACTACTGTCGTCGAGGAAGGCTCTGGCGTAAGCGAGTGGACCGGCATTGACCTGGAAAAAAAACAAAAAAACAACCGGGTTCAAAGATCCCAAATGACACAATTCATCAACCAGTCATCGTCAAACTGATTTACAGCAGCGCGAGCTGGTGGTTTCGTACCTGAACACTGATGCTGCCTTGCAGTTTGAGCTGCAGGCGGATCATGTCCACCTCGGAGGCCGAGCACAGCAGACGCAGCTCGCCCACCTTGGCGCTCATCTCGTCTATGGCCACCTCGATGGGGCTCAGGTCGGTCTGGTGTTGGTACATGACTGCTACGCGCTTCTTCACGTAAGGGAAGCAGTGGGTGGCTGAGATGGGAACGGGAAAGGGGACGGAGGGGACACCGTGAGCACAGTCGGCAGAAACACACAGGTGACACTTGGACACGTAAACACCTCGATACATACTGTTTGTGTCTCGTTGTGCCTCCGTGGTGACATTCATAACCGGGATATTAACCGCCGGGCAACTCACTATCAGTCAGCGTGTTTATTAACGAGGCAAGATAACAGCTGAACTTTGGGATTAAGTGGACGGTACAGTTATAAACCTCACCTGGTCTATCTGGCCTAACGTTTGAGGTGACTGACAGACACATGAGAACAATAACAGATGGCAACCAGGAAGATGTTCTTGCTCATTGCTTCCTGACATTGCTGCGGTGATAAGGCTGGTGATTATGTCTTTATTCCGCATTGAATCCACATTTTGACCTACTGGTGAGGACGGTCCGCCGCTTGCACTGCTCCTCCACCCCTCCCTGCTTCTTGCCCGACACGGTGAACGGCGTCTCGAACACGAAGCGCCGGATGTTGTGGCTCTTCTCGAAGTCGGTCTTCCTGTCCTCCAGCTCCTTGTCGTCCAGGTGGGGCGTGACGTGGGTCACCTGGATGTAGGCGTACTTGGAGTCCAGGTCCTTCGGGTTCACCTGGGGGTTCACAAAGAGGTTTTTATTTGGACTCAAACATAGATAGCCGTAAAATACCAGTGGTTGCTTCCAAAAAAAGATGCAATGTGATAATTGGTAAGATTTAGAGGTGCTGGACAGAGGAAGCCTAGCTGTGAACCTCTGTTTCCAGTCTTTGTGCTAAGCTACGCTAACATCTCCTGGCACCAGCTTCATATGCAACGTATACAAGAGTGGTATCAATGCTTGTAACTACAAGTGAACCGTCTCACATTGCACACACATCCATTTGATACACCATCTATATATCGAATGTGATCCCACCTTGCCAGAGTCCTGAATGATCTTGACGTTCTCCTGACCAAACTTGTCGGAGTAGAGCTTCAGGAGCCTCTGGGAAATCTCCGCCAGCGGAGTGAACTTTGGCTCCTTGTAGATGTATTCCTTTCCATCTTCATCCTCAAAGAAGCCCTGTGGAGGAGGAGAAGGAAGTCAAGTGGGTCAAGAATTTTAGGCCACTTAACATACTTAACATGGGGAATTATTTTTCAAGGTTTGACAACATAGAGACAAAAAAACATTTCTGACTCAGACAAACAAAATAGTACCCAGAAAAACATGTTGTTGAAGAAAACCCATGTAAGAGATGTATGGCACCACATTCAAGTGAGATACTACCTACGAAAGGAGCTTTTGTTTACTGAAACTCTCGTCTGATCTTAATATTTTCTCCCCGGTCTTTATGACTTAAGACCAGGTGGAAGAAAGGTTTTTCCTGGATAAATTGTATGTGAAACAGGTGTTTTTTCCAGAATAACTTTTCAAAATCCTCTTTTTTCAAGCTGTGAAAACAGGTGGCTCAAGAAATTGGCAGGTGGATTTCTGTTATTGTAATACTCATTTCGGCCACAAGAAGCTTAAGTGCACCACTTCCAAATCGGACTAAAGCGTTTCTATTTTCTTCCAGGTGTGTGTTGATGTACATAACTCTATAACACACAATATATGTACAGTGTGTTTAAAGTGCATGATTTTAGACCCATTTAGAACATGGGGTAGGGGTACACTTTACAATAACAAGCACATGAGCCATAAACACCGGAGAGAAAGACCTTGAAAACACACCACCAGAATTATTTCTTCTGACTTGCCTCTTAGGACTTCCGTAAAATACAACCAATCAAACGAAAAAACATTCAATGATTTGGGTGAATTACAATCCAACACCACATGCTAAATTAAAAAGAAAGACCCAACAATGAAGCAAAAAGGGAGGAGTATGAAAAACGGTGCAAGCTTTTGCTATTTTAACACTTAAGTAACACTTAAAAATACAGCTGACTTTTGTTGTTGCACATGCCACAACATCTGCATTTAACTACTATTCTCCCACTTTTGGGAGCCAACTTATATTGCCACTGATTTAACTAAAAAAAGATCAGCCCTCAAACAATATAATGATGCAAGGACATGGAAGAGCACACCAGGCCAACACACACAGCTGAACCTTTTACACACTTACCGCAGCCTTGGAGGGGGGAGGAGAGAAGAAGAGAAATCTCTATTAAAAGGATAACATTCAAAGTGTGTGTGTGTGTGTGTGTGTGTGTGTGTGTGTGTGTGTGTGTGTGTGTGTGTGTGTGTGTGTGTGTGTGTAAGGGCGTGTTCCCGCACTGAATGTGCATACATGCAAATGGCAAGAGATAACATAACCATCACGCTGATATTAAAGAGTTTGGATTGAGTTAGCATTTCTGCTAGCCATCACTTTTCTTAGTCTTTTGGAAACTCCGCCCCTTACCTGTCCAAAGAAGGCCACTCTGAAGTATGTGCCCAGCAGTCTTTTGCCAGTGTGCATCACCTCCATCACTTTAGTATAGGCACGGTGGAGGGTATCATACAGGTGAGTCAGTTTCTGTTCAAAAGAAATCAACCGAGAACACGAGGAGAGAAAAGTTTGATTCACTTTTCAATCATTTGTATAGGTAATTTACTCAGTGGAGGGTAATTCCAACGGTTCATTTCAAATCGCAATAATAATACGATATGTTATGGAGCAACATGATTATTCATTAGGAGTCGTGTTTGTGTCCACCTGATGACTGTAAATCCAATTTTCTCTCTCTTTTAGCTCTAATTTTGGTCTCCACCAACTCCTGATAGCATAGCATACACGGGGTTTTTGGCGCTTTTTCACTGAAAACAGCTGCCTGCTGCAGCCCGAAAACAACACAATGAGAGCGGCGTGAGTGAACTAAAGTATTTTTCTACCTACTATTTTAACACTAGATGCACAGCACGTTTCCTGGCAGGTGTATGTAATGAAAGCACTACTCCTGTTCTATCTTTTCTATTACCTCAAAGTCCCTGCGCTGCTCGTAGATGGGGATGATGAGCCTGTAGACGTCAGCGATGAGCTCATAACGCTCCGCCTTCCAGAGGCCATCAGCACACTCCTCCAACAGCTCCATCAGCACCTCCTGGTACACGGATAAATACATGTAAACTTCATTAAACTCCCTCAGAATATTTAATTGCTGCAAAGAGGGACATTTCGGTTAGTTTATATTTGTCCAGAAGGCTCCAAACTGAGCAAAGTGTTCCTGTAAAGACAGCAGACGTGGGTGGAAATGGATCCATCGTCTCCTTCCTTTTTATTGGCGAGTCCAGCTCGTAAAGAGGAAAAGGTTTTCAGAGCAGATGGAGAGCAAAAAAGGGTTTTTCATTGCCTACAGATCTGTTGACCGACTCGTAAAAGCTCACACATTCTCCGGCCATCACTTTCAATTTCACCGGGTTTATCTGTTCACCGGGGGGATCTGGTCTCAGGCCACTGTGTCAACAAGCCACTGCCACTGCCAGAGTGCCCTTGAGCAAGGAATCCCTGAACACCTCTAGGAGTGCTGACCCTGAAGCCCTCGAATTTCCGTCTGCCAGCTCAGTGGTTTTCTAAATGTGATTAACAACACATGTACCAAGCCCGGGCTCAAAGTCTACACTGTCACTTAGTCTACCGACTAAACAGAGCAATAGATACTCAGAGATAAGAGCGCTTCTAGACATTAGTCATTATGTGACACGTGACGCCAATGAGCAACTTAAAAAACATCCTCGGTTAACACGGTGGGCCTTGCAGATATCCAGAGCACGGTGTACATGTAGAAGGTTTCACAGTACCTCGTTGAAGTGGACATCCTGCATCCCGACGTCCTCCATCATGGCTGCCTCCTCGTCGATGTTCGGGGTGGTGACGCGGAAAGACGAGCAGCCCTGCCTGAACATACCTAAGAAGCAGATACACAACCGACAGGAGGGAACGTTTTTTATTTTGAAATTAAACATAAAAAGTGACTTTTTTTTCATTTCACGGAAATATGGTACGTCGCGGAAATTAACCAACAAATTGGAAATATTAATCACACAAATCAGTGACAAGTATGAGACACATGCAGGTAAATGGAGGGTAAAAAAAATATATATACGCTATGTTCCATTGACACATACCACTCATACAATATCCCTCTGGATAAATAAAGTTCTAGCTCATCTTATCTTATCTTAGTCAAAGTAAGAACATATGATCCCATCTGTATATGCCTACTGTAGCAGTCACATATGTCAATAAATATTCCGCTGATAAGCGGTGTACGGCAATGAAACATAAGTGTTCAACTGTTTATGAGTGCCATAAGTGTGAAGAATCAGCATATTTCACTATAAACGTACTATCGGACACTTTAATTGTCTTGCCTAAAGGGATAGTTTGGATGTTTTGAAGTGAGGTTTGTATGAGGTACTAATCCATAGTCAGTGTACTTCCTACAGTGGATCAACATCAGTGTAAATGTACACTATCTTTGGAATATTTTTGCCGCTTTAATTTCCTGTCAGACAGCCCTAACAAACCGATAAAGGCAGAGGTAGACTGTGGGCCAAAAAGGGACGATGTTTGGAATTTCTCTTCTCTTAGAAATTAAACCACCACTTTTAACAAACAGATTCCCACCAAGGGCAGGTGTGACGCCTCGTGTGCAGAGTTCTATAAAAGCAAAGGAGGTCTGAAGGGAGCTCAGCCCACTCTGAAAACACTCTGATCCGACTGTTGACTTTCATAGCATCCTGTCACGTTATATGATGGATCATGAGAGGGGATCTTATCTAGGGACTGTTGGGAATGAACAGGTGACCCTTGGACGAGCTCTCAGGTGGAGGGTGTACGTTCCTGTGTTTAAATATGTGTGTGGGACACGCCTACACATCGTTAAAGAACCAAGAAGTGAGAAACGAGCCAGCAAATTTCTTTGCTGGCTCATTTTTTTGGGCCAGCAAATCTTTCACCTGCAAATAAAACATTTGTATTTATTGTTTTAATGGTGGTGGCGTACTGATTTACTGCAGCGTAGTCCCATTAAAAATGAGAAGGAATCTGCATGAATTAGTGAGGACATTCCTCAGGATTGACATGTGTAAGATTAAAAGCATTTTTATTACCGTGCATGATTGTTTTCCTCGGTACACAACAAGTGAATCTAATCAATTTTATTGAGTTTGTAAACAATTATTTTCCGAGATAATCTTTCCACTGTGTTAACCTTTACCAGTGACTCATCATAGGGCCTCTGTAAATTGGGATTGTAAAAGTGTTATTTACTGTAAAGACACACGCTTCTACTCTATATCCTCAACTCACCTTTCCTCCACAGGTACTCGGCTACCAGGGCAGCAACGTGCACGTAACACATGGCTGCCTGCAGGTGAAGTAGACAAACAGAACCACAGCTTAGCACAAAAATGCCCTACTAAAGAAGCAGTGAACTGAGATTGAGAATATAATTTAAATAAAAGATTAAAAAGACCTCAGAGAGATCCCCGTTCTTGTTGTGGATGCGGGCCATGCTGTCCAGCCAGGTCTTGCGGAGCTCGGGCGTGCTGGTGTAGGACTTGGCCAAGCTGTACTGGAGGTCCACCAGCATCTCCGGGTCGTTCTCGTGCTCCTTCATCTGTTCCGTGGCCATCAGCACCGTCCTGATGCGCTTCGTCAGGTCCTTCACATCTGACGGAAATGCTGTGTGCTACAACAGTACAATGACATTAGTTCTATTTTAATAGCTAAAGAATTATAATATTCATAGTCCTGTGGCTAAAGTAGCAACCTTTGTTTTTCTCTTTGTTTTCAATTTATTTAGTCTTTTATTTCTGGTTTGTTGTTTTTCTGTGTATGGAGGCAAGTCTGAATAAATAATTCTGGTGATCCACTTTCTCAAAAAAAAAAAAAGGTTTTGCCTTTTGAAGTTCCTGATGTTTTATTCATTTGGGTTTTGGCAGGTGATTGTTTTCGTCAGGATCATTTGGTGTTTGTTGTTGTAATACTCTTTTCGGCCACAAGAGGCTGAAGTGCACCACTACCATATGTTCTAAATAGGACTAAAAGGACTAAAACTCTTGTTTCTCCATGCACTCGACCTCACCTTGATGCTCTTGTCACTGTTGGCACAGTTGTTAATGATGGAGAGCGACTGCTGGAAACGGGTACCCCCGATGCCGATGACATCTGCAATCAGCTGACTGACAGCAATGACCACCTGTGCGAAACAGAGAGGAGAGGAGCGAACGAAAGATCAAACTGACGCGTGACCTGCAAGGACATGTTTTTTTTCCTCCATACCCGGCGGACACACGTACCTGCAGGTGTGTTCTGACAAAAGACTTGCGTCCGGTGTAGTCGAAGTTGCTTTTCATGAGGAAGTAGAGGAGATGGGCGGCGTCGCTGCGGATGGTGCTCAGCTTGGAGTTGCAGCACTTGAGGATTTCATAGCACAGGGAGGCACACATGTCGGCACGTCCGTCAAAGAAGGTGCAGGGGAACTGGAGGACAGGAAGTAAAGCAGGTTTTAGGAAAGAGGATATTTAAGACAAAATGTTCCACCCATGAATTCAAATCACCTTGTAGATGAAGGTCCTCAGTGAGGTGAAGACCTGTTTGAGGGCGGCCTCGGACTGAGGGATCTGCAGGAAGCACAGATGCACCTGGAACACTTTCTTCATCAGGGGGTTGTGACCCAGATCCGAATTCAGCTGCGTCTGAGGACGCGGCAGAGGAGGCGTGAGGACACCAACCAGAACCAGATTGTCACGTATTGTGGCGGTTTGTATCGGAACAGTTGATATACCTTGAATCCCATGATGAAGATGCTGAGTGTGTCCAGCACCGTCAGACAGACCTCTGTGGACACATTGGCCTCCAGCAGGCACTGGCTGCTCACGTCTGCCTCCGTGTGAGAGTACACTGCACGAGAAAACGCCTTTAGTCAGCACGTCTGGAGCTGAGATCATTCCACTGTTTACATGCCCACTAAAAATCAGCAGAGGTCAGGAAGGCTTACTGTTGTTGAAGGTGTGAGCGTTCTCCAGAGTTCCCAGCTGCTGAAGGCGGGCATGCAAGATCCCCGCCCTGTTACGAGACACAGGCAGAGTCAGAGACTTCCTGTCCGGAGCTACAGGCCCCGCCCCCTCCTGGCTCCTGTTGGCAGGAGAGAAATGCCAGTTATGCTCACGGGACAGCAGAGTTACACAGGCACAAAGGGATCGGATGAGCGCAAATCAAATGAGGGAATATCTCAGCATTGAACACAGATAGAAAGAAACACGGCCGATAAATGAGCATCATGCATTTAATGAGGCAAAGTGAGACAAAAAGACAGCAATGTCTTACCCATGCAGGAGGGGCCCGGGGCCGCGACATTAACCACAAAACAACTGGCCAGCAGTGTTACAGAGGAGGGAACAAACCAAAGGCAAACGGGGTTAAAAGGTTCAGTAAGGGCCGGCGCTTTGTAAGTATGTGCATGAGCGTGAGTCATATTGTGAACAAAATTTGTTTAAGTTCAAGAATCAATCCATAAATTCAGTTTAAAATGAGATATGGGACATTATTTATGCCCTCGAACACTTTACCTGACGATGAATCTCTTCCCCATGTATCTAAACTGATGGAGGCAGACTCTGCAGAGCAAACGCAGAAAGGGAATTCAAGACCTCGCGTTCACATCGAACCATCTGATCCACATTATCACAAGGAGGTACTCACTCTATCAATGTGAAGAAGTCCATCAGTTCTGAGGGAGCTGCTTTGTTCCAGTACGCAAAAAGGGCCTCTGAGGTGACGAGACGGGGAGAAAAGATGACAATGAAACAGGTTGTTCACGTGAACTTGCGTGTCAGAATCCAGCACAATGACTCAAGACGGGGCCGCCCTACCCTCTGACATGCTCTTGAGGATGTGCAGGAAGCACATGAGCACGTTTTTGATCTCGTCCCGGTCCAGTTTGTCGCAGCGCAGCACGGCGCTGCCCAGAGCCGACGCACACTGGTACTGATGCGGAGGAGGGGAAAAAAAAGTTTTAGTTATTGGGCGCAGAGTTGCAGAAAAACTCAGGAGAGATAAAGAACATCACTCAAGCAACCCAAACTTCAGAGATGAGAAATGTCAAGTGTTTTCCTCGGAAGGGAGGCGACATTTGCTGCAGCAGCTCTGTGCTTTCAGATAACAACATCAAATGCAGGTTTTGAGGAAAACACATTTGCAGCTACATTGCAGCCTGTGAGGAAATAATTGAAAACGGCTGCGAGTCAGCGGTCAGCTCAGCATCCGCATTGGTAAAAGCACGCTCACTCCCTGATGTGGGACACTCAGAAGAGAAGAAGGATTTTGGACGTATTGTACAGATATCTGCATGTTTTTGGTCTTCAGAAAATCTGCTGTACAATTGTAACCAAAAGTCTCCGGTGGAGAGGTCACAGAGGTCAAACAGAATACTTGTATCGGTATGTTTTCCTCGTGACCGTGATGTTTTCCTGGCAGGCCAGGCAGGGGCACAGAGAGGAGGGAGAAGTCCATGGTGACCCGCTTGGCCGCGCGGTTCAGAGGTGGGACCCGGTCCCCGGGGGCCACGGGGAGAGGGGGCACGTTGACCGAGTGCCTCCTGGGAAACCTCTCCCTTTGGTGGGGTTGGGAGGTTACAGAGCAAAGGGAAGGGGTGTGGGAGCTCTGGAGGGAGGGGGGGGGAGGAGAGCGTGGACGTCCAAGAGGGAAGATTGATCAAATTCATGGGAGAGCTTTGCAAACTATCGACCTTGTGTTTTGCTGGCATCGGCTTTCATTATATTGGGTCTCACAGACCAGCGGCTTTTACCACAAAGCAAATATTGCAAATGAAGTGGTCATCCAGCCTCATTCAGGTACCTACCTTCTCCAGGGAGTTGGTCTTGTCACTGCTCTTGTCCAGCAGGCTGTTTCCAGAGTCGGTGGAGATCAGAGAGCCTCTGGAGTCTGCGTGTTGCACTGAGCTGATGTTGGGAGTGGAGCTGTGAGGGGAGGCTGCAGGGACAGAGTACAAAAAACACATTTTTGGCATGTCAGACGATGGGATTAAATCTACAGTGTACAGCTGGTTATACAGAGGAGCGCATACATTTGCTGCATAACCCATGTCACGAGACATGGGTTATAACCTCTGCTACAGAAGAACAAGAGCCGTTTTTGTCTCTTTTTGGTCATTTTTCATGACTTTATAGTCATTTTACACCTCTTTTTGGTCACATTGTATCTCTTTGTAGTCGTTTTGCATCAGTTTTTTTATCATTTTGCATCTCTTTGCAGTCATTTTGCATCTCTTTTTGATCATTTTGCATCTCTTTACGGTCGTTTTGTATATCTTTGCACTCGTTCTTTTGTCTCTTTTTGATCAATTTGCATCCCCTTGTAGTTGTTTTGCGTCTCTTTTTGATAATTTACCTGTTCCAGAGATGACTCCAAACACATCTTTGTGGAGAGCATTTTCTATGCAGCTCCCGGGTTTCTGAGGGGTCACCATGGAGTTGTGTACCAGAGAGTCCTCCCTGGCATTCTGGGACAGAAAGTGACAAAGTAAGCAAATGGAATCACAGTAAAAGCATGTTTTCAGCTGAACCGACATTAACCCAGTAATACATGTTTTGAAGAAAGAGCAGGTGTGGCTGGAAACAGATACAAGCTGCTGTTCACTTTCCCACCACTAGGTGTCAGGCTTACATTGTGGTTGCTGAGGGGGGCAGACTCCTTCATGTCAAGTCTGTAAACGTTCTCCTGGAGCAGACCAAACAGAGGGAGGTAGAGGGTGGCGAGTCTGGCCTGCTGGCTCTGGAATGACACAGTAGGTGCTCATGAGTCATTGAGTCAAAGAAGTGTGACCCAAAACCTCAAACATTGTCCAAATTAAAATAACCTCTGGGTGTTCAGAGTACATTAAAGGTGTCCGAGAGCCGTAGAACTCACTTTCGCAGCGTAGCGGTCGTCAAACGTGTGTTTGATCATCAGCCCCTTGAGCACCTGGATGGCGATCTGACGGATCTCTCGAAACTCCTGAAGGGCACCGCCCACCTCCCTCAGCAGCAGCCCCACCAGGAAGTGGTTTCGACAGAAGTCGTCAGTCAGGGAATAGTCCAGCTGAAGATCTGAGGCAGGCATCAGTCAGCAGAAATAACATTCACGTGAAAAGATTAAAAGATACGGAGAGAACAGGATGCAGAGAACAAGCAGACTATAAATTGCACTCCACTTAGATAAAAGTGTGTGTCATTTACCTTGGAACCTTTGAATTCTGCCTTTTCCAAAGGGCATGGGTAGATTAAGAGGGACATAGTGCTCATGGTTGCAAACAACCCGCAGGAACTCAAACTTGAATTCATACAAAGTCTGGAAGTAATGCAAGAGAAAACACATTTTAAGGAAGCTTGTATGGCTTGAAGTTAGCTTTTAACTTCATGTTGAACGACTGGAATAAGAAGATTATGGATGATAGCAGGAGAGCATTTTAACCTTGGGGTCTCCAGGCATAAAGCAGTTCATGTAGTTATTGATCTGCTTGAACACGAAGCCTCTGTCCATGAAGGTGAGGCAGCGCTGAGTGAAAAGGTGAGTGAAACATTATAAATCAGATTTTTCTACATATGTCTACCGGCCCTAAACCAAAGGGAATTTTTTGATAATATCTATGTATCAAAAGCCAATACGGCACTGGGAGGAGTGCCAACCTTGATGAAAACTGCCAGGCTGTGATTGGCATTGCGAGCCGCATCCAGGTTGTCCTTGTACTTCTGGGTGATGTGTGGCATCAGCATATTCACCAGAGTCTCCGCTGCGTGGTAGAAGGATGGCGAGAAACGCTGGTTCCTGGAGAGCTGGACGAGAGAGGCAGGAAGAAAAGAGGGGGAGGATTGAGACTCCGAGGAAAGAAGTTAAAGAAAGGACGAGAAGACAAAAAGAAGACCTACCTTGACCTTCCCGCTCTCCATGAGATAATGAGCCATTGATTTCACCAGAGCTTCAAAGAAGTACCATGAATACTGCAACACAAACACAGAGTCACTGCAAGGAAAAACCTGAAACCTAACTGAAATTTACATCAGACATTTCAGTCACCCGCTTCGGATGTTATCAGCGGATTGAATGGGCGTTATCAGCGGTTATCAGCCTCATAGGTGCGGGTTAATAGGGGCCCGCTACACCTACCAGTATGTTCAGAAGGCCATTATCATCTATTCACAGGGTTGATCACTGGTACAAATACAAGAAGACGACGCTGACCTCAAGTGGCCGTAGTAATTATGAAGGGAGCAAAGGAGGAAGTCAGGTGACGTAGAATAAAGTGCGCCAAAGTCCATAATGTAACGTATCGAGTTGGTGGGTCAAACAAACGCAGGACTTCCACCCAGGAGACCTGCGTTTGTGTCCCGCGTGTAACGTAGCGTAGCGTGGCGTGGCGTAGCGTGGCGTAGCGTGGCGTAGCGTAGCGTAGCGTAGCGTAGCGTAACGTAACGTAGCGTAGGTAAACGTAGTGTAGTGTAACTCAACGTACGAGTAGCATGTATAAATAGCATAAAAACAGCATGCACAATTTGAAGTTACTACAAAACTAAACCAAGTCAGAATCAGTCAACTAGACAGCTAAAGCTAGAATGCTAAACTAGGTACTACCTAACTAGGGAAGGAAGCGTATCTGTGTTTCCATGCTGCTTTGTTCCCCAGCTTCATGACCTCTTACTATGACACATAAACGACACCTTTTAATAGGTTTTATGTTCTCAGCAATGTATGTTTATCACCCACCTACAGTTGAAACCCACGCTCTCAAATTTGCAGGCAAGACAGTTTTCCTAGCTAGCCTTTTGCAGAAGCTAAACTGAATTAGCTTGACTAGCTTTGCTAGTATCATGCTAGTATCAAGTATAGTCTATGGTTTTCTTAGTTAGGTAAAAAAGTATTACCTTTAGCAGCTTGTTGCTAGTTAGGAAGTCTGTGGACGGCTTGAGAATGGCTGTCATGGCTTTAGCCAGCTCCTCGTGAACAGTTTTTACATCGGTAGAGGAATAAGGCTCCGGCTTAAACACGAACTGAGAGAAAAGAAATCAGATTGTATCAATTTTCTTTTTACAGAAATACAGGAACATACAAAAATATATCATCTGCATATCTAAGTAATATAGTGAGTAAAAGACTGCACCTTGATATAAGATCTCAAGTAATGTTCAAGCCCCTCTTCATGGCACTGTGCTACGACATGAACCATCACCCTAAAGAGAAACGGATAATGATGTAGAAATATAAAAGAATATACAGGAGGAAGTGAGGCTTGCTGGAAGGAACAAGCCAAAGATAGACCTTACATTCATGAATTCTGAGGCACTAGCACCTCATTTACACACTGCCTACCGAGCTTCAAAGACTAGTCACACACACAACTGAGATATAAGACACACACATCGACTGTGCACGCCATAGGTGAGCGTCTAATGAGAAAAAGGACTCAGGCTATTACAGAGAATCAGGGGAATCCGCTTTGGAAAGATGAAAGTGCTATTATTATTTCATGAAGTTTGTTAAAAGTATATATTTCTGCTGCCGGAAACCTGCATTTCACACATGGGTGTGTAAGTATGTGTGTGTGTGTGTGTGTGTGTGTGTGTGTGTGTGTGTGTGTGTGTGTGTGTGTGTGTGTGTGTGGCTTGCCTGGTCACGTTGACAGCCACATCCTCGTGCGTGGCTCTGGTTAGGACGCAGAACAGCTGGTTGAGGATGGTGGGCAAAAAGTTGACCATCACATGACCCTCCATTGCATGGAGACTCTAAGAGGATTAAGAAAATAAATATATATATATATATATTGAATGACTCTGGCTTGTCATATTCCCTTAAATGCTAGATTACAAGATTGTGTTTGATGAGGCATGTACAGAAGGGTGTGTTCCAGGTGTTTTCTTTGGCGCATTCGAAGTACCTTCAGGTATTTAACCAGCTCCCCCTCTGAAGCTTGTTCTGACATCTCCATGATTTGACAGTGGTGGAAGAAGTTGTGCAAGTGCTGATCCTATAGGAAACATTTTATTTGAATACATATTTGCGTTTACAATGAGCAGGTGATAGTAATGGACATAATGTGGATACATACCTGAGTGTAAACGGTGGAGACGAGATGAGTTGAGACTTTGAACAGGGTTTTTCCTCCGTCGACCCATTTGATCTCCGAGCCAGAGTGCTGCAATGACAAGTAGGCAATTAGTACTACACTGCATACTGAATAAAAACTGCACTGTGTTGATTTATGCTCAAGCATAGACATGATACAACTGAAAAATCAGGGACAGTTTTGTTTGTAAAATAAGAAGACGAGCTGTTTTGCTAGATGGCTGCAGGATACTATAAGATACACAGAAAAACCCTTTTATAAAACAAAAAAAATAGAGTTTTTAGGGAAGAATTTTTTGTTTTTTTTAACAGATGTCCTACCAAAGTACTGAGTTCTGTACTTTTGTTCTCAAAGCTCATTTTGAGAAAAGTGCTTCTTACACAGCCCGTTCAATTTAAAGTCAGCACTAAGCATGATGCACAATGAGCCACTTATGTGTACACATTATTGAAATGTACACTAAACCCGTTAGCCATGCATCTAAGAAACAACATTTTGGTTTCCCAATGGTGAGATGACATTGATGATTAGTTTTAATGGATTACATTTTAATGCTGATCAGATTTCACAGGCATTTCATGTGAAAGCCTGTCGGACCCCTGAGAGGTCCCAATCCAATCACAGCTAATACGATCTTTATCCATTAACCACAAGCTGCATCGGATCCTATATGGTAACGTGAGAAATCCCATCTTTAAAACCAATTTGGAAAATTGTTTGAAGGCAATACAGTTAAATACTTGACCTACAAAGTGCCTTAAACCTGCATTCTTTCTAATGTCCAGCAGGGGGCGACTCTTCTGTTTGCAAAAAGAGGTTTATTGAGTTATCATGACCTTAAGTGCATACCACTTCCACACATAACTCTTTAACAAATAATCAGATGTATCTAACGACTATTCTTTTTACCTTGTTGATTCCATCCTGGGCGCCAAGGTACCCGGCGGGCAGATTGGCGGCCACTGGCAGCATCTGTTCATTCACGATGACTCTGCCATCCCTTAGCAGAGGCAGCCATGCTGAACCCACTGTGTGTAAAGCAGGCACAGCCACATGTTTTTAAAGTAGTGGTAATACTGGGGTGGCTGCAGCATGAAGATCAAAATTTCAAATGTCTCCACCTACTGGGGAGACTCATGAAGACGACCATCACACTGTGTAAAGTATGCCAGTATCAAACTGTTTGTTTCCTAATCACGAGGGAGAGGTGACTGAAAGCTGCAGCCTACCTGGAGACTCCATCAGGTCTTTCTTCTTGCTGTTGCTGTCACAGCTAACATGATAGAAGGTGAAGAGAAGGTGATGCTTCTCATGCAGCTGAGTAGGCAGCTCTATCTTTATCTGAAGGTGAGAAAAACACAGATTCCTGAGGGTTGATTCCCTATTACAAAGGGAGCTTTGTTCAGGAAAACGCCTGTAGAGCATTTCCAGTGAGGATTCAATGTTGAATTGAAATGTGCTCAAACAATATACTTCAAAACACGGCGCGTTCAAAAAATATATCACATTTTGACTTTGAGCATATGCCATAAAGAATATTTGACTTTCTCCATTGATGGTTGTAGCCATTGATAAACATATTACAGATTATATTACTCAAACTGATTATAAGAGCACAGACCTACCTCATCATAGAACTCAGGGTTCTGCTGATGGTGCAGGACGGTTGCATATGCCTGCTTAGTGAATAGAGGAGCTCCTGGATGACCGTAGATGCACTGCAGTAGATTCAGAAAGTAAGAGGTAATCAAACATGACAGAGAGAGAAAATAGCTAGTCAAGTCCAAAGTCCTAAATTCCTAAATCAAGACTAACAGGTCCAAAGTCAAGACTAAAAGGTCCAAAATCAAGACTGACAGGTCCAAAGTCAAGACTAAAAGGTCCAAAGTCAAGACTAAAAGGTCCAAAATCAAGACTAACAGGTCCAAAGTCAAGACTTAGAGTTCCTAAGTCAAGACTAACAGGTCCAAAGTCAAGACTAACAGGTCCAAAGTCAAGACTAACAGGTCCAAAGTCAAGACTTAGAGTTCCTAAGTCAAGACTAACAGGTCCAAAGTCAAGACTAAAAGGTCAAAAATCAAGACTAACAAGCCCAAAGTCAATACTTACAGGTCTAAAGAAAAAACCAACCCGTCCAAAGTCAAGACAGAGTCAAGACCAGCAAGTCCCAAGTCAAGTGTAACAAGTCCAAAGTCAAGTCCCAAGTCAAGACCAGCAAGTCCCAAGTCAAGTGTAACAAGTTCAAAGTCAAGTCCCAAGCCAAGACCAGCAAGTCCAAAGTCAAATCCGTAAACCAAGACCAAAGAGTCCAAAGTTGAGTCCCAACTCAATACCAACAAGTCTGTTGCAAATCTATTTTGTGAAGTCAAAAGTCATCAGACTGAAATCTGACTTAAATCCATGTCACATGATTTCAGTCCACACATGAATTTTAACCATGTTCAATTTTGCAAAGAGCTGAAATAATAACTGCGTTCAGCATTTCCTAAAATGTAAACGCACCTTCACCGGCTGGGCCTCATCCTCATCAGAATCCTTGAATTCAATGCAAACTGCAATATTCCTCGCCTGGAGAGGGGAGACAAATACAAAACAGACTATAAAAGCAGGAACCAGTTCCAAGACATCCCTGTTGCCCTGGAACCAATTTCGCCAGACACTCTCTCTCCTGTGCCTCTCTGTGTCCATTAGTGTCTACAAAGAGGGGGAAAATATTTCAGGCAAAGGATTGCCAGCAGTCGTTTAAAATGAAAGAGGGCAGAGAGACAGATGGAGGAGAGGAGGCAGGTTGGTTTCCTACGCTGAAAATACCAACCCTGCATTAATGTATTAATCAGAAGCTGCTGCTCTGCGGAAGGATAATTCTATCCAGCTCTGCTGTTAGGCTGGACGAGTCTGAGGCGGTTGCCCGTTGCCTCGTAAGCTAAACAGGAACACAATACGATGATGATAAGAGAATGCTGGCCATGCAAAAGCATCTCTTTCCATAACAGATAATTCATATGTTTTTAGAGTGATTTTATGTTACATGGGTTTGTTACATTAATACCATTGCTCTTACCTTAGTGAAGGATTTCTGTCCGTCATATTTGAGGTGTTTTGGGTAGACGTAGAGGTGGTTCCTATAGATGGTGAATGGCTGGGAGCACTTGGCGATGCAGGGTACAAACTCCTCCACCTCCAGAAGAGCGCTGCCGGGCCCGTTGCCTTCAAAGGTCCTCACGGGGATGTAGGAGGAAGTGACACAGTCTGCAGGCAGGAAACGAGAGGAGTCACCGGGTTCGAGGTCAAAGTCGGATGATTATAAAATAGACAATGAAATGTGACTTTGTAAATATTTGGAGGGGGTTTACTGGTTACATCCGGTGCCACGCTGTCAATGGTTACATCCAAGTTCCCTAAGAGCACAGGGAGTTTGGCCATTTTCTCAGGTCTGTTGGGAAAACAGACATAGAAACGGCGATGACTAAAATGTCTAGATATATATAGCGTTATATCTTTAAGAGAGGGGGACAAGCATACTTTCTGAAGTCAGTCAGCAGTTTGAACATGTCCTCGTCTGACAGCTTGCTGCTGTCCTGTCTGTAAAGAGCTGAGAAGCGAGAGCTTTTGTCCAAAGTTCCCGAAGCGTCTTTGAACACAGGCCTGCAGAGACAGAAAAAAAGAAAAGAAGTCAGAGGATCTATTGAAGAAAGAGCGCATTTCAGTTCTACACCAGCGATTTCAAGATATGTGTCTCCCCAGTGGGCTGACTTTCGTTTGACAGTTTCCGCAGCATCCTACATCTGAATCACAATATGTGGCATTATGGCACAAGAGAATAAGTCCCCTTGATTTGTGGAAGCAAGAAGTCATGCATATGAGTCTATTTGGGTAGAACTTCAATCTCGTTGGTTCTCTGTCATGCTGCAGCAAAGTTTCTTTTGTTGATTTTTTTTTGGAAGGGGGGGGGGGTTCATACCTAGCAGCCCAGGCGAATGGCATCCTGTACTGTCCCAGTCTGCTGCAGGCCGTCTTGGCATTCTTCAGCACCTTTTGAGCCATCTACAGGCAGGCAAGAAAACAAGAGTATTCATTTTCCGAGCACGCGGTAATTCACGGCCACATCCTTGTCCATCTTAATCTCTGTACCTTGGCGGAGTCTGAGCTCTTCATGTAGGGTTCGGTGCAGTGGGTGATCCCCCCCTGCAGGACCTTCTCGATCCTGGCCACCAGGAAGATCTCTGGATGCGGGCACGTGACTGAGAACACCCCCTGCCTGGGGTACTGGAGGGCCCCGGCCGGGAGCCCACTGGCCTGCCTCGGTCCAGCCAGGGGACCGTCGCCGCCGCCGTTGATGTGCAACTCCGGCCTGTTACCGGAGCCTGATGTCATTTGTCGCACCAAAGGGTGGTTGAGATCCACGTGGAGGTCGGCCGAGATCTTTCTACCGTTCTGGACGTCGAAGAGCGACAGGACCACATAGAAAGGCTCCACCTAAGATGAAAGTTACAAAAGGGAAAATATTTTTTTAATGGAAGTTGGAAGACGAGAGACAAACAGAAAGAGCCGAGGAAAGAACACCCTTCCTTCCTAATGCACTTCTCATTTTCCATCAAGTCCAAATGGACCATTGATGTAATTCATCTGCTCATTCACTCTTTCCATCGTGCATTTCCATTACAGCAACCCATTTGTGTGCACGTGTGTGTGTGTGTGTGTGTGTGTGTGTGAGGAGCAGAGCTAATAGCTGTGGTTTCCCAGCTGAGTGCTGAGTGTAGAACGAGTCCTCCTCCTACGGAGACAGAGACCTTGGAGAGTGACGGCAGGAAACCAGCCTCAGACTGGTGCTAATGGGTGGCGGGAGGCCCATGCCGGTTGCCATGGCGCCGGCCTTTCCTCGTGCCAACAGCACCAGTTTTGACTGGGGGGGGGGGGGGGGCGCCGAGTGGGCCATCTGAACCGTCTGTGATCTTCTTTTATGGCATTTGACGCACGCAGACATTTTTGTCATATAGGGACCAACAGAGCAACTTTTTTAAAGTGAGGCACAAGGGTTAACACCTACAACCATGTTTACAGTGTCTTTACATTCATACATACATTAGTGGTCGGCCCCTCTTCATTGTCTGCGACGCAGCCCTGCAGGTTGAAAGACAGGTCATGACAGCTGACCAGGACTCTCTTCCCGAACTTCTCTTCGAACTGGCGCACGTCTGGCTCAATGCCAGAGAAGTCCAGTTTCTGTGGAAACAGGAGATGATGTCAAAAATGTCATTAAAATACCACAGCAGAAACTTTTGGTCGATAAATAACAGGAGCAAAAACTGACTGGGGCGCTCGTGTATTTGTATTGTATGTAGTCGGGTATTATCTTCGTCACCTGTGTGTCAGGGTCCAAGGTGAAGAGTTTCAGGCGAGCTTCACTCCTCATCTTGGACTCAATATCTCTGGCAGTCTGTTATACAAAGCAAAAAAGAAATAAATGCAACATCACGACATGCAACATTGTACTCAAGATATCCAAGGACAGTGTATGTATTCAGTGTAGTCTGTGCAAAATAAATTCACATCTTCCCTTTTTTATCCCCCACATTTTCTCTTTTGTTTGATTTTGTTTATTTTAAACGGTCATTTAGATGGACCTCATCTAGACAATGAAAAGTCGCATTTGCAAGAATTTTGTAAAAGATGATAAAATGTTTCACGGCCACGAGATATGGCAAGTCTCACAAACTCACAAACTCTCACACAGAACCCTTTCTACAGTAACTTATTTTCTGCCACGTTCTTGGAGACCATATATACACATATGGCAGATGTTTGCTCGGTTAGCACCAACAGGAAACCTGGCTGCAGGAAATCCAGCTGTTCGGCAATTCTGCCCCAAAACAGCAGTTACAATTCAGAATGCTTTCGCGTGAGGTCATGTGACACCTTCAGACATCCAAGGCACCTCTACAGTATGCGGACTAATCCATATGGTGTGGCTGGTTATGTGGTCAAACAGAGGTGTTTAGCGTTGTTTTAGCATTACTACAGATGGGAATAACATGCTACCTGAAAGCTGTCTTGGAAACTTCCGGAGGAGAGGTCTGTTTTTCCGTGCTCCTCGTCTGTTGGAGAGATCAACACATTAGCTGATGGAATTATATAAAACATAATGATGTGTTGGTCTCTGCCTCTCTGTGAGGAGGATTACATAAGTAAAATATTGTTTATCAAGCATGAGAGATTTTCATAAGGAAACATCCTAGAGATAAATTATTCCATGGGGTACAGGCCAATTGAAAAAGCCCGCAGGTGCAGCAAACATCCAAAGATATGGAGGCAAACAAATGCAGACACAAACACTGCACATAAACACAGCATGCAGAAATAATTAAGCTGCTAAGAGAGGAAAACAAGATGTCAAGGAAATAAAATATAAATGCACAAAAACCCACCGTCGTGCAGGTCCCCGTTCCTCTTCTCCTGCATGGCCTGTTCAAAGCTGCTGTGGAGGATCTTGTTGAGGGTGCCGATCCACTCCTCCATCTCTGCTTCGCTGTCTGCAGCCAGCAGGAACGTGCTCTTGTCCTGCATCTTCAGCTCAAAGGCGAACCGACGCACTTTGCTGTTCTGGAAGAACATGAAGGCAAACAATTTCACACAGTCCATTTCAGACCTTTACAGTTTGTATTACATCCCAGCCCTTTAGAGGCTTTTGTTTTTGTTTTTAAAGAAGCTGAAAGAATGCACACTTGAATTTTCCTGAAGTCATACTGTGGGAGGTGGTTTTAAGAGCCCCAGTGCATAAGATCCTTTACCTGAACAACCCCCATGCATGAGTCAAGGAAGATGGTTCCTTTGGGTTCCTTGGAGGTGTTCTCGTCCTTGTAGAAGTTGAGGTTGTAGGATCCATCTCCCAGCTGGGCCAGATGGAAGTACCTCCTCTTGAAGGACTAGATGATGAAAACAGAGCATGTTAGCGTCCCAAAAGGCCTCGTTCTCTCTAAAAATACCACGAGGGTGGAGATGGGGCGTGGGAAAGCTTAGCGGTAATATGACAAAGTACGAGGATTTCCATATGTGCAGAGAGAAAAAGACAAACTTAGTATTAGTATTATATTTCCATTAGGTTGTGACTGTACCCGCATAGTAACACTGATTGCACTGTTCATGTTTCCTTTGTACAGCCAGCCATGTTTAGACACTCCTCCCTTCTGAGATCCGAGGGAAGCTGTGTCCTGCAGGAGGAGGTGCACAAAAAAACACATTAATACGGGTATTCTACCGTTAAATGAGACTCAACACGCATGAGAATCACATACATTTAGGTCTTTATGCGTGTCCCCCAAAAGACATACGCGCTCTCGTATGACTATATTTACACACATTGGGCTTAAAAACCTGCTGACACCCACGAATTGGGTCCCGAGAAGGATGCTCTTCATTAACAGCAACAGTGCACTTCTCTAATCTCGGGGGGGGTTTTAGCCGCGCCGGTGCGTCCATCAAAGGTCACCGGCCTCCCGTTAAATCAATGCCTGAAGCGAGGTAATTATTGGAAGGAGATGTGCCCTTAAAATGCTAGAAATGTCGTGAAGATGTCAGCTATTCTGGGAAACGGCGTGGGACTAGAACAATAAACAAAACATCCAAAGGTTGGCTTGTATTAAAGGAGTGGAATTAGATAAATGAATGCATATTGTGCAATACATCAATATATTGTTTGTGCTCTATTTCATTCCCTTGTAATCAAGTTTCTGTTTGAACAGGGTTGAGTGAGGCCTAGGGAAAGGTTGAACTTATCGCCTCACATGAAGACTATGGCACAGACGGCGTTCCCCGAACGAAGAGGAAATAAAGTTTGGGATCGGTGGGCTCACCTCGTCTTTTTCCACATCTTCATCCACCTCAAACAGGTGAGCGGCCAGTTTCTCAGGTCTCAACACCTTACTGGAAGCACAGGGAAAAGATCACTCAGGGCACATCACCCATGGACTTAGATGTACCGCATACTTTACAGATTAAAATATAAACAGCAAATAAAAAAACTATGGGAATTCATATGTACACACACAGAGACAGACTCTCAAATTCTAGCTCTACAGGATGTTGCCTGATTACTGCAGCTGCTTCTCTGAGTGCAGCTCAAACCCCAGACTGAGCGTTTGCCCTTTGACCTTTACAAGACCCAGTGTCCTCGGGGGAACTAGCAGCATAAACAGTGTCAAAGCCAAGGCCGTCTAGGTTTTTACGCTACAATGTTTTAAACAAGACACACAACATCTGTAAAGCACATTCCTGTGTTTAAGGAAAGTGGCTCCATCAAGGACACACACAAGACATTGTGGGATTTCCCTTGAGCTTCAATGATATCAATCGGCAGCGCTCCCAGAATAGCTCTGCTTATCCTTGCTAGAAAAACATAGGAAGCCTTTCTATTGTTGTTGTGGAGGAGCTCGGAGCCTCCGAGACACAGATTTCCGTGTTTCTAGAGTTCTGGCTCAAACGCTCAGTGGGCTCTAAACAAAGGGCAGTGTCACTGAACAAAAGAAGATTTACAATGTCCCTTGGAGGGCTTTTGCAGCATTGTGTGCTACACGATGGACAATGCAGACCATTAGCTGAACGGCGCATGCTTCTATGGATATAAAGCTATGCTAGAAAACAGCTGGATGGCTTTGCAAATGAACACGTTCCAAGCATCTGTTGGAGAATTGATCCTACATTACCCATAAAGCAAAGCCCTCTCTGCCTTTCAAAACTCTACATCCAGTGTGTGGCTCTACACCTCACGGCACACTCACTTTGGGAGCTGGCGGAAGTCTCCAGAATACTCCTCATGCTTGTAGTTGACCACATGCCAGTCGGACTTGTAGGTCTTGATGCACTGCAGAGACAGAGAGTGGAGACGGGGTGAGGGGGTCATTTAAACAAGAGCAAATTAAGACGCACACTCACACACATGGTCCAGACAGGCTCAGGTTTCTAAAACAACCTTATATATAAAGTGTATTTGAGTTCTATCCAAAAAAAAGGTTTGGGCTCGGATGGAAGGCAGACTTTAAGACTTGAAGGAGCCATGGGAAGACCACTAGAATCATCAAAGTGTAGGCCTGTAAATATTACTGAGGAAGGGGGTGAAAAATAACAGACACATGTGCTAGATTAAAATCACTGACCACCAGCGAAGGAAATGTCACAATCGCCCCACCTCCCCTGGATAATTCAGTCCCATCCGGGTGGGACTTTCCTGTATAGTTTGCAGTGCAGTAGGATTTCGTAACGTCTATTAATTCTTTAGGTCATCGTCTGTTCAAGCTCCCTGGAAGTTTGCTAGTCAACATGTTTTTGAGGGGTTATGTTTTTCAGTTTTTTTTAATAGGAGAGAGGCAAACACACTGGTCACTTGGTGATGTTCCAATATGTGTTCATCGATTCTGCGAATTCATAAAACACACATGTCGACTGAGGCAAGGGGTCACTTAAAAAGTGGGAAAATAAAGAACAGCCCGTGTGTATAAGGCCTCCCAGCGACTCCAGATGTAGTTATGATGTAATTCCTGGCTGCAGCCGCGGGGGACTATACCCTATCAGGCTCTATCAGGCCGCACCCCAACCAAAGAACACGACCACTGAACTGTGGACTCCATCTGTGGCCGATCCTCTGCACCGTCAGGAAACATGTGAGGGCGGGGAACGCAAATGGAAGTTCATTTAAAGGCTAACGGCAACATTTGTTGACGCGCACCGTATCAGTTTCCCCTCGTCTCTAAATCACGAGAACGGTCAGCAAACACTTTGACGCTCGCTTCCTCTGAAATCCGATCTGCACCATAAACAGATCAGTATGAATCGTTGGCTGGATTCATGTCTGAACTCCAGTATCTGATGGGTCTTCAGGGTGTGAGAGCCAGTTGCATTATCCGGACAGAGGCGAAGCACCTGCCTTTGGGTGAAAGGAGAGAAAACATGGCTGCGCTCCAAAATAAAAAAGAAGGATAGAGCAGGGATATTCGCTGACGGTGAGGTTGATGCTTTGGCCCAAGACGGAAGGATAAGGAATGGACAAAGCAGGCTTACGCCCAGGTATGTGTTAGCTTTACCTCTTGGACAAACAGCGAGTGAGCTTCTTTCTCTGCAGTCTCTGGCACGGTGGAGAACAGAGTCCTGCCCTGGCGCCTCAGGGTGGAGATCTGAGGGGAGAGAGGGAAAAGCAGGCATGAATAACAGACTGATAGAAGAGATTTCTGTATCTTTTTTGACTACAAAGCAGGTCTAGGTGCTCTATAAATACTGTTAAAGTATCAAAATTATCAATCCACTAGGAAATACATACAGGCCGTATTCAGAAACTGTGCCTTTAAACGAGCCGTCAGGACTTCCGTATAGTTGTGATGTTACAACTATACAGCCATAGGTAGAAATGTCACTAAACTCAGCGACAGCGTAGATGCATAATACCGGAAAACGCTGACCAATCAGAGCTAACTGGGCTTTTTCGGTAGAGGGTCTTAAAGAGACAAGCGCAAAAACAGAGCGTTTCAGACAGTGGGGGAATACAGGTATATTCAGACTGACACTATGAGATAAATAACGTGTTTTTTTTTAAATTAAAGCATGTAAACACGTTCTAGTAGTAACCCAAAATACAAGTATGAACCTGAAAATAAGCACGATGTGTCCCCTTTAAGGATGATAATCATTGTGTAATCATAATATTGATCATCGACTATGAACTATTTTTTCAAGCACAGTTGGAGAAGTAGAGATGAAAGGAGAGAATGTTCTGCAGCCTGTATTATTCCAGTCCTAATTCTTCATCCTGCTTCGCCTTATTAGACAGATACAGAGAGAGAGCGGAGCGCTAGGATCCATAGCCGAGGAGCAAAAGGAGCCTCGGGGCATCAAGACCGTTGGGCTGGCAGGCCTTGCTCCCACTGAGTGTTCTGCTTTTCAACTCAACCCACAAAGCAGAGTAGGAAACAGTGACACAATGACCTAGTTTTGTCATAAATCTCCTATTCCTACACTGGCAAGCATATACAGTTATTCAGTCTCTGTCCTCATTTGTCCAGTGCACTCTTGCAATAGCAATCAAAGACTTGTCAGAAGCCCAAACTGAGCTCAGTTAAGTCCGTCCAGTGATATGTTAAACGTCTGTCTACAGAAGATACTTGGACTAACAATTAACTGACTTTTTACGCTTTAGTTGAAGCGTCGGAAATTTGCTTTCTTGTGAAATAGATGATAAAATCGATACCACTCTCATATCTGTCTGATAAATGTGAGGCTGGTGCTAGCAGGCAGTTGGCTTAGCGTAGCATAAAGACTGGGAGCAGGGGGACTCGTCTAGCTTGGCTCTGTTTCGTGTTTGTTTAATACATACAAAAGTTCAAATGTAAGAACAACACGGATTAAACAAGACATAACCGGTAGTCTTTTTACCTTTAATAAAGCCAAGCTAGCTGTTTCCTCTGACCTAGCTAGCTCGTCTCTTAGCTTTAGCTAAGAGACACGATATTGATCATCTCATTAAACTCTATTTTGCAAAAAGCCCTAAAATCTCAAGGGTGAGTAGATAATGGGTGAATTTGTATGCCGTATAACTCAGTATGACACTTCATAGACACTCCAGTTGTACTCGCACAAGCCTCAGAGCCTATTTCTCAGTCTGTAATGAAAACAAACCATTCAACACACACAGACCAGTCACTCGTGGGGAGACTTCGACCAAAGCACGGCCCTGTCAATCAACCGTTAGAACTGCCGGCCGCCAATTAACAGCATTCCTTTCGCGGTCATTAAACCGGGTCTTTTGATGGCGTCCACTGGGCCGGAGGAGCGTGTTCCCACAGGCGGTGACACAGGCAGATAGGCTGATGCCCGGCAGGAATAAAAATCCCGAGCATGGATATCTGGGCAAAGTGGTCGGGGACGGGAGGAGAGGAGTCTTCTGAAGGAACTCCTTCTACTTTGAAAGATGAAAGCGACTGCGTTTTACCCGTACACGTGAGCAGGATCAAACCTTTGAAGACTCTAAATAAGCAAAATAGAAATGTATACTCTGTTATGAATGGAAACTTTGACCACATTCAGTCTAATATGTAGAACAGGAGAGATCCTTGGATGGATATACGTAGCGGAAGTTAATCCACGACTCAACACTTCCCCTCCTTCCACATTGAGGCTCTCTCCCTTGCAGTTACTGTGCGAAAGTGTGTATCCATACGCCCGTGTATCTGTGCAGCACGTGCAAATACTAGACCCATATGTTTGGCTGCCCCCTCCCCGCCCTTCTCCTCTCCAAGCCCAGTGATGTAAAACATATGGCAGGTTACACAGATGGACGGACTGGGTCGGACCCACACGCACGCTCACACAAAGGGCAGTTACTAATGGCTGTGCTCTGCAGACAGCCCGGTAATGAAAACCTCATCATCTACTCATTGTGAAACAGTCCAGTAGCAGACTGTATGGTTGAAGATTTCCCACCATACTCTGTTATTGCTCAGTGTGTGGATTCTATTCCTTTGTTTTGTTGCCCTAATTTGACTGTTATGGCATCGTCTATATGGCAACCAGCAAATCGGACGGAGAAAGGGAGAATCTGAGAAAACGGGTCTGTTTTTTTCTAGTGGAACTCTTCAATACTTGTTAGTAGATGCATTCATAATGAATATGACCAGACTCATCCTTTAAAGTTTGATTACTTGGCATGTTTTTCAAGAGACTTGAGGAATGACAAACATTTGAGTCTGTCCTTGTTTTTTCTCTTCCTCTCTCAAACTGGGAGTGGCCCAACGCCGAGATCCATCTCAGCGCTATACGGTGATGTAATGTCGACACGGTCTTTGAGCTCCTTTTGGACACAAGCGGCAGATGTGTTTATAAAAGTGCGAGCCAGCGATTGCACGCAGTACATGTAGAAGTCCAATTTATAGATTCAACCTCGTCATCAGCTGTGCTCAGCTGTATTAGGAGCCGATTTCCTAGAAAGACACGAGTCAAGCGCAGTGTTGGGGAACTTAAACAACATCAAAGTCTCGTCAACTTTTAAAAGACTTTGTAGTGTGTCTGGTAGACCCGCTGAAGCAGGATGGGAAATAATCCAGTTGCAGATAGTGACCCTGCAAGATCCCCAGTCTTTGCCAAATCTTATAGGCTGTAACTATCACTTATGAGACATTGTCTTCAGATGTGAGAGGGTGTCAGACTTCTAAAAGTCTTTTCAAAGTCTCCCTGTGTATTGAATTCAAATGATGTTCCCATTAAGGGAAACGTATTTTTCTCCTGGATTACGGTTGAATATAAACTAGACTACTTGGTTAGGTTTAGTAAAAGATCATGGTTTGGTTTGAAATAAGTACATCTGTTACGTAACTTAAGCTACAGATGTAAATGAAATATGTTAGTTGTGGTTTCACGTGGGACACAAACAAAGGTGTCCTGGGTGAAATACCCGTGTGTGACAAACTAAGATGTATATAATATATAACTCTCACGACGTCTTACCTGGAAGTCGTCCATGGGGAACTGCAGCATGTCCCGCAGAACATCACTGATGATCTGCGTCTTCCTCTGCAGAAGCACATTCTCATAGTCCAGAGGCTCTATGATCTTCGGTTTTACCTGAAAGAACAAATTGCAGCAGTGGATCAGCAAGTGGCAAAAAACGTGGTTTTTGTTCTGTCCAGCTGTGGTCTTTCATTGAATTTCCATCCGTCTAATTGTACAATTAATAAGGGTATCAGTGTTACAAGTCTGGGGTATTCACGCTGTCTGGACAACAAGTTGCTATTGTCTTTTACTGACAGCTCCGGCAGGGAGAACTGGCACAGAGACAGACGTGAATGTGGGTTAACAGAAGAGGAGACGAGGAGAGAAGCGAGGGATGGATGGACGAGCGAGAGTCTGCGTGCGCCATTGTACCAGCCACTGTGTCATGAGCTCACGTTCCAAACCTGAACTAGAGAAGCAAATAGTGGTCATAGCTGCTCTGCAAATCTGTCAACGCCCACCGCAGGAAGATGGACGGTTCAAAATCCTTATGCTACATTGTAACAGAGATGGCTTTGTGAGCATGGATGCTTGGCAGAAGGTAAGATAGTTGAGCAGAGTTCTTGATGGAGAGATTAGAGTCCCAGCCGACGTCGGCTCTGACATTCCACAGAACAGACTCCAGGGATTCCTCCCGCCTGTGATATTAAAACAACACATCTTCTCATATGACACACACGTGTGGCTGCGTCGGCATATTCGGATCCTAAGGAAGCAAACACAGCTTTGATCTATTTACAGCTGAACTAAGACAGATTCAAGTTTTTAAATACTTTCACCTGTAGATTTGACACAAATTCATTTTCAGGTATAAGGACACAAGCTGTGGGACAAGACTTGACACAAAAAGAGACAAAAGCTATTATTATTATTATTATTTATACAGAAAAATGTCCCGATGTTCCACTCTACAGGACCTGATGATGGCGCCAAACGAAAAAGCGGAGGATCACCGAAGTTATTACGATTCATACTGAGCAGACGTGTTCGTACCAAATTTCGTGGCAATCCATCCAATAGTTTTGGAGATATTTTATATTATCAGTGGACCAAAGGTGACCCCTAGAATCCCCCAAGTGAAGTGCAAAGTTCCCTTTACTGACAAAGAAACAAACAGACAAACCTGCCACTAGACAAAATATTACCCAGAGTTCCATCTTTCTGTATGTTGGCCCAGTCACCGGGCGCGGCTGTGGTCCATATTATTTGGATTAGCCTCTTGATCTGGGCCCAATGAGCACATAACAAACCGAGGCCAATTAAACGGTCGTCTGACCGTCGGCTTTACATTTTCATTGGCCCAACCAATCCTCCCGATGATGTCATGAAAATATCCCTCCATATCGCTCAGCCCTTTGGATGTAAAAGATCATCTGATAAGCAGAAAATCCAACTGATTTCCAACTGGATTATTGCCATTCAGACAGAAGATAACGACGAGCAGCTGTGAACTGTGACACCTCAGTAATTATCTCACATGAATACGTTGGAGACAAAGTTGTGGGATTGAGTTAAAGGCTGATGGAGATGTGGCTGTTAGTGTGCTCTATAAACTCAAATACTGTCAGTTTGAGAACAAGTTATAATCTGGATTTGCTGAACAAAAAAGAATCTGAATTTAGTGAAATTTCACAATAAAATGACAAATTCTATGATATCAAATCTTAAAAAAGAAGAGAATAGGTTGGTATAGGTTGTCTTTCACAGCGTTCTTGAACAAACCTGCATCTTTTATCATTTCACCAACTTTGCAGCCAACTTGTCAGCCCGCCTGACTCTGAGGCACAGGAATAGTTAATGAACAAAGAGGAGCCACAAGTGCTCCATTTCCTAAAAAAAGATCAACATTCAACCCTCTGGAGGGGGTCTGCCCTGAAGCTGCTATTTCCCATTTCCGTCTAACCCTTTTAAAAGAAAAGAGTCTTCAAAGCTGCTCTTGGAGTCTGAGAGATAAAAAAAACAACAATCAGATCGCATCGGTTTCACTTACAACCCAAAAGAGGGAGAGGATTTTTAGAAGAATAAAATGTGCTTCTATGTGAAAGATGGCACCGTGCGCACTTACCGCTGCCACCTGTGACCCGGCCTCCACCTCCTCCTCAATCTCAGCCAGGCTCTTGTACTGCTGTGGAGACTCTATCACCATCTCCCTTTTGGGGGCTTTGCCAGCCCGGCCCTGCATGGTGGTCAAGTCCTCCTTGCCCGCCGGTAAACGGGTGCGAGACTCACCGCGCACACACCATGGCACAGAGTTGCCCGGCGTGTGCGTGAAGGTAGGGAGAGCTTTTTGCCGACGTCCAGTGAGATTCCCTCTTCTGTTCTCAATCGCAGTAGCCCGGCCTCCCTCTCTCTCTCTCTCTCTCTCTCTCTCCCGCTCTGTCTCTCATCAGAAGGGCCCCTCCCACCCTCACAGCTGTGCAGCTGTGAGGGTGTGTTTGTATGTACAGTGTGTGAGGGGGAGGAGGGGGAGGAGGGGAGGGAGAAATGGACCACTCCCCCAATAAAACAACTTTGAAGAGGCCCAGAGATCATGTTGTCATGCGCCTGCTCCACCTGCCTTGTGTGTGTGTGTGTGTGTGTTGAAAATATAAAGAAAAGGTAGAAGACAAGAGGAGATGAATTGAAAAAAGTTGTGTACCATTCTAAATTAAAGGGTCAATATTTTGTACAATTCAGGGTACCAATCAAATATGTATTGGAGAAGATAAGTAAGTAATCAATAATAATAGGGAACCCAAAATACCATCACTCAGTATACGGTAGATGTCAATGGCCTGTGCCTTTAAGGGAGCACTACACTGACAGGCAGCAACCTCAGGTTCTGAAAAGTGAAGCCAATCCTGAAGTGACTTAAACCTGCATTCTCTCTAATGGCCATCAGGGGGCGACTCCTCTGGTTGTATAGAAGTCTATGAGAAAATTACTCTACTTCTCTCTTGATTTATTACCTCAGTAAACATTGTAAACATGAGTTGATGGTCTAAATCTCTAGTTTTAAGTCTTCTTCAATGCAACATGATGTTCATTTAGTGAATTATGGTCCATTTAGAGTCAAATAGACCATAAAGCAGGGTATGCTTTGGGGCGGGGCTACCTTGTGGAAGCGACTGGGATCATTCTTTTATGTTCAGGGCAACATCTGGCCTGAATTAAACATTGCTTTCCTAACTTAGTAAAACATAATGTAAAATAGTTTAAATGGACTGAATCATCATTTTAAATGACAAGAAATTTAAAGTACAGAAATGCCGAAGATACGTTTTGAAACTGTGTCACCGTTCTTTATCTCTTCCACTAGAAAGTAGTGACAAGTCTGCTTTTCTGTGTGTAGCATAGTGTTCTACTGGTAGCTTGCCAGAGAATTCCTCCATTATCTAATGACGTGACAGGACATAAAAGATGGTCTCGGTCCTTCTCTAACATCATTTCTGATTGTCAGATGGATCCTATATTGGATTGAAAAGCTGCGTCACTGCTGAAGAGACTAAAAATAACTGTCGCGAGCCACAGTAACAGCGCGCAGACACCCAATCTGTGTTGATAAAGTTCTGCTCCTCATTGATATTTTGCTCCGCTTTGAACTGGTGCTACGCCGTATCCGCTGCAGCGGGCACTCACAGCAGGGTCAGTAAAAACACTCTTATCCGGCACACACACACACACACACACACACACACACACACACACACACACACACTCTCCTGCTGCTTCAGGAACAGTTAGAGCAGCCCCTTGTTCCTCCGTCCAGTCAGCGTCCTCCCTTTAATCTTCAAGCAAACCGAGGCGCCTCGGCTCAGCTGTTTTCTATCGCAGAGAGTGACATTTAAAGTTGTCAATGAGGAGTTAATGTGGGTCAATTTATGCAAATCCTTCTGCTGCGTTAAACACTCCCAAACCACGGTCGATGTTTACAAGCCACTGAATCTTTCTGACTTAACAAGCATGATTAATAACTCACCCACCAATTATCTCCATGGGAAGAGAAGCCGGGGCTCTCTCGAAAGAAAGAGAGGGAAGGGGGGGGGGTCAGAGAGAGGGGATGACACGCCACGGGTCAGGATGACTTCAAAGGCCTCTGCTGCAGTTTCGGTGCCATCACCCCAGACAAAATGTAGCACAAAGCGCAAGGATGTGTGTGTGTGAGTTTCACTTTTCGTACAGCGGGGTTCTCTGATGTGTGAGGCACTGTGCATGATTTGCATAGCTCGTTTTTAACTGTACTCTCTTCAAAGCGACTTGCTGAAATGTACCATTCAGAGAAAATAACTTGCCTTTAAAAAAACGCAGGAAATCGCACGGAGGCTGTGAAGTAAGGTTGTTCAACTCCGCCGAGAGAGGGGAGACGGAAGGAGCTTCGTGAGCCACAGGAATAACCGCCACGAGTGGAGCGGCGTTGGTGCCGCGACTAATACAAGTGTGTGGGGCTGCCGCTGCCACGACGATGGCAACAAATAACCAGGCGGCATCCTCCTGTTCCGAAAAGTGAAGCCAATGCGGAAAGTGCCTTGAACCTGCATTCTCTCTAATGGCCATCAGGGGGCGACTCGCTAGTTTATAGTCTTCTTCAATACAGCATGATGGTCATTTAGTAAAGGATGGTGCCATTTAGAGTAAAACAGATGATAAAACAGGATGTGCTTCAGGGCGGGGCTACCTTGTGATCTACCAGAGACGTATACGGCATCTCTACGTCACTCCTCCGCACTCCAAATATGGTCACTTCAGAAAAGAATGGCGGTATATCTTAGAGCAAATCTAATGCAGCTCTCTGACTTGACTCTCCTCTGGCCTCGGCCTGTGAAGGACTGCTGACTGGACTGCGGCGGCCTCAGCGATGGCGTCGCCAGCTCAGCGTGATAATCAGCCTCTTGTCAGAGACCCTGCCTGCCACTGAGGTCACCCCGCTTCATTCACCCGCATCTCCGGAGTGCCATCACGCTTCCTGGAGCCATCGCTGGTACTCTGCCAGAGACACCACGAGAGTTTGTGTCCGAGCAGCGTGCATGATGGGAGTGCAAATGAGTTTACAAGGCCATCTGCGTAAGGGCTTGACATAAAAAAAACGAAAGAATGGTCAGAGAGAGAGAGAGTGAAGGAAAAGGATTTATGCACAGCTTGAACTCATTAGCACATGTGAGCCTTCCACACCCTTCCCAAGAGGCACACACACACACACACACACACACACATGGAGCGTCACACAAGTCTGTGGAGAATTGCATAAGGGCAATGACGTAATGTTTGGGGGCCGACCATCGCTGCAGGCACTCTGGGGAGAGAAAGTGTGAGGGCGTTGCCTGAGAAGAAGCGAAACTCCCCCATCAGACTGACCCATGATACACACACACATGCTAGTTATTGCCCTGACCGTCACAAGCCGCGAGTGTCCATCACACTAAAAAAAGCAGAATTTCCTTGAATCAAAGAGCAGCTCTGTCTTGTGGTCAGCATTATATTACTGTGCCTCCAGGTAGCACAGGGGGAAAACATGTGGGACAAGTTAAATGCGATAGGGGAGAGGGGAGTTCCTCCATGATGTCAGAGCTCTCAGAGGTGCTGAGCGATCGGCTCGAGACTGTGCAGCAACGTGAACCCGAAGAGAGCAGAAAGTCCCTGGGATTAGTCCATATAGGAACAGAATGTAGATCAATTCATGCTCCTGTCTGGTTTACAGAAGAATTGATCCATCACCTGCACTGGACCAGAATGCCGGAATGTAGCAGGACTTCCAAAATTGTAATATGTGCATTCGAGTGTACTGTACAGGAAATTAAAATGAAAATGCTATCGGTGACTGGCGATCTGGACCCGTTGGCTTCAACACGTGTGCTCTAACTACACTGACATTTATCTTACTGTACGGAAGAGCAAGGGTGGCCTCTGAGGGATTGGAGAGACGGAGAGTCCAACGTAGAGGAAGCTACCGTAGCTTAGCTGTGCTTCAGCGTTGCAAAGGGAGGGTTCGGCCTCTGCTAGCTTGGAGAACTCAAAAGTTAGGCGACATCCACACTAATAGGTTTTAAAACGATCTCCGTCCACACCGTTCTAGAAATTAATTCGTCCATACCAGCACTTCTAAAAACGAATATCCCATGATGCACACTGAGCATGTGGGTGCCGCTGTAAACAGGAAGTAGATTGGTTGCTTCGTATTATTGTATTATTGTCCTCTTTAATAACAAAAGGCCGTGCTTGATACTTAAGATCTTCCTCAAACGGACACATTTTGTGGAAAGAAAAGTTTTATTTTTCAAACTTAGTTTGCTTTAAATGAACACTTACAAATCAAAGTTTTACTAGATTATGAGTCCATACATTTGGGTTGCCGTTCTGGACCCTGCAACCGAAAGATGTAATTGCTGTTTGTAAGGGACGGGCTATGGGAGGCCAACGGCAGCTTAATGGTTGTAAAGGAAACACCCAAAAGAGATAATGGTTTATAGTGAGCGTCCTTGCCTCAGTGTGCACTAGAACTCCTACTTAACTCCCTCGCCATCGATTGTCCATTAAATCTCTTTGATTTAGCACAGAGCAGGCTGCGAGCTAATGGAGCTAACTTGAGGAGAGTAGCTTAATGTAGCAGTGCATAAATCCAAGTGGAACACAACATGGCTACGGACCTATTGTACTGTCCTTGCTCAGTATACGGGCAAACTCTGGCAAATCCTGAGACTTATGTTGCATTTCCTCGCAGCCAAATGTTAAGCTTTTGATCTGCCGTAGTAATTGTGCGATCGTGGGGCACTGAAAGAAATACTTCACTTCTAAATCCAGCTCCTCGGGGGAGTCTATTATGAAGATTATTAGCCAAAAATCTGCTGATTGGTGCTCAATCCGACCAGCCTCTGCTCTATCTGTAAATTATTAATTTTCTTCCTCAAGAAAGATATGTTATATGTGTTATATGTATCGAAAAGAAACTTTAGCTCTAGCTAGTGGAGTCACAGAAGGAATTCTTCTCTATATCTAATTTAGAGGAGAATTCAGTCATATGGACTCAAGGAGATGAATCCTTTCTTGCAGATTTAAACAGATTTTGTGTGGTACACATTCTGGATAACAGTTAATGAAACTGGAAAAAGAAACAGGCATACTGGAGTTTTAATTAAATTAAAACCTGATTGCAAAACAGTGGAACATTCCTGGAAATGACCCTCGTGCGCGCCAGCGAAGAGG
Organism: Leptoclinus maculatus; assembly: GCA_032191485.1. Lineage (NCBI taxonomy): Eukaryota > Metazoa > Chordata > Actinopteri > Perciformes > Stichaeidae > Leptoclinus > Leptoclinus maculatus. The sequence continues at coordinate 3,622,187 of JAVDOI010000021.1, read as the reverse complement.
TAATACGTCAAAAGTGGGTTTACCAGAGCAGTGGTGGGAATCCAGTGTTGAGATCCCCTCAGGCTCAGCGTTTCCTCGTCCTCCTCCAGAGCCCGCAGCTCCACCGCCCCCTTGATGTAGCCGCAGTTCCTCTCGAGGATGGAGCGCAGCCCCTCCAACAGAACCACGCTGGTGGTGCATCCCATGGTGCCAACAAGCGCTCGCCACCACCATGCAGGATAACGATCTCCCTGCTGGAGCCTAATCTTTCAACTCTTTGCTGTGGATGCCGCAACTTGATCTCCACAACCTTGACCTGTTTCCACGTGAGGTAGAGAAAGTCCTCTTACAGGTGTGCGTGAAAGCCACTGAGGTATCAGATTCCCAGAGGAGCCGAGGAGCAACCGCTACCCTCCAGAGCGAATCTCAGCCCTGAGTCGTATCCTCCGGTGTTCTGCTCAGCAGGGATGGAGGGACGAGCGCATGGAGGAGAGAAGCTGCTCGCTCAGCCGAAGCAGGGCGTTCCTTCCTTCCGCCGGGGGGGACGAGGATGCTCTCGCTTTGCTCGCTCACCGACTCCTCTTCTTCTTCTTCGCTGGATCGCTTTCCCTCCCTCTTCGCTCAACCTTGCCATCTCTCTCCATCATGCAATCACGCCTGTCACTTTCACTTCTTCTTCTCCTCCTCCTCCTCCCCTCCCAGCGGGCTCTCCCCCCCCCCTCCTCCCTCGCTCGCTCTCACAGCTTAGTCACTCTCTGACTCCGCATGCTTTGTCAACAGTAAAAGCAGCGCGCTACCAACAAAGACACACTCAGACACAAACTGGCTGCTGCAGACTCCTTCTCTCTGCCCCTTTCCCCTCCTTCCTTACAGCGAAATTACAAGCGATGCAGTCATCCTTCTGATGTCACTTACATGCGCTCTAAGACATAAAAAAGGAATGATTTAACTTCTCTTGACCCTCGTTGCCAGGCCCACAGACTCCTGGTCGGACTGATAAATCAAGCCCGGTGCGTCATAGGACGAGCAGAACAAACCCGGCAACCCTCTGCAACTCCTCATGATCTCATTAACATCCTCGCATCCTCTCCACAGAAGCAAGGGTGTGAGATGAAGGATACAGCCTTGTTTATGCAAGGCTAATTTAAATCTCTGGGAATTTTCTTCAGCTTCTCTCCAGTGGCTGGTGTAAATAGTTCATCAAGCGGGCGACACACTCACCTACTTTATAAGTGGATGATGCAGCAAAATGTGTAAGAAGGAAAATCATACAAAAAAAAGCAAGAGATAGCACGAAGTAGAAGCGGTATTTGGAACAACAGCAAACGGTTATGGTGGCCGTGAATGACAACTCAAAAAAGATCTGCTACACAAAGCGGAGCAGTCGGAAGGAGATATACGTTTGTAGAAAGTTACATTTTTAAGTAAAATCCTGTTGAGCTAACATTAGCAGAGTACGTTAGCACATAGCCCTTCTATGCTACACAAGCTACTGTCGGTAGCATTTATTCAGGGAGTGCAGTTAGTGACAGTGTGGGCTCCCTTGTAGCTCTGACGGAGTATCAGTGGGGGCGGGGCTTAGCAAAGGGTCAAATTGGGGGATTTTGAATCATTCTTTCATGTCAGCTAGCATGCTATCCATACGAATACACAATTGAATTTTGCAGTTTCCATACAGCTCTTCTAATATGATACTTCAAAATGTGCATAGTAAGTGAATGGAAACTGATCTGTGGTGTAGCGCCCCTTCAAAGCTGTCAGCTAGTTTCTGTCAATGCAGAGTTTTCAGGCTCATTCATAAAGCCTCAACAGCATCCTTTGAACAATGTCATTACATTACGGGCTATCCCTCAGAGGGTGCATTAATCTAATGAAATCCAAACTGCACCCCACAATGCACCCGGTAACCTCTTTCACACAGACATCTGCAAACTGGGGAAACTACAGATTGCACCGGACCACAAAATGATTTCATCAGAATCCAAAGAAGACGTTCATCCGATGTAGAGCAGGGCAACGATGAAAACCCCCTTCAGTCAGCAAAGCAAATGTAAGATGCTCATCTTCTTATCCACTGAACAGTCTGGTCCATCTGTCCTTGATCACAAATTGACTCCTTTATGGTTTTTGCATCGGCAGTTTTAGACCAAAATAAAAATGTGTTTTATCGGCTTTTCAAAAGCGGTGAACTGTCTTTTATTGAGAGATTAAGGTTGGTCTCCTGGCAACAAGACAAGTTAATCATAAGTGGCAACACACCAAATCAATCAAACCTTGTGTAAAGACTCAAAGGGACTAAACCCTTATTTCCCAGTCCCATGTCATGGCTAAATGCTGACAGAATAATAAAGAGTCTTTGTCTTTACGTGTTTGAATGCTTACAGCGTGAACATTGCTGCACAGCACCTGGTGGAGACGTGCATCACTGCCGCCTCCCACAGGCTGCTCCTCACACTGCAACAACACTGAGGCCTGATGACTCACTGGGGGAAAGAAAATAAGGCTCCTTACCTCATCTTTTCAAATAGATTTTGTGAAACACGCGCAATCGTGAGAGCGTTGCCCAAAAACAGACTGCAATGTGAGCCGGAGAGCATGCAAAGCACAACGGTGACTCAAACAAGACGGTACGGCAGCCAAGTTCCACTGCAGTGGTTTTAATGGAAAAACTATCTGGGGCTTGTTTTGCAAAGCTAGGCCTGGGGTCCTAATCCACTCCTAGTGTTGCATGCAGCCAGTCATGTGAATGCATTTAGAGGGAATCCATGTCCTATGTGATTACATAGCATTAACACAAGTTTTCTTTTGACCAATGACCAATACTTACAGTCTACAGTGATGCTAGCAGCTCTTTGAGGGCCGTACTGGAATGTTCGTATGTCGATGATTAGCGGTTTAGCATGCAGGAGAAATGTGCATCTCATCGCATCGTCCATTTGGAGTTAAGTGCTTGTTAAAGGATTGCTTTCCAAGGGCCATTGAAAAGTGGCCCCATTGCACTTTTAGAGTACGTAGTAACTGCGATTTAGGGAAATGTAACAATAGTTTCATCAGGGACTTAAAATCCAGACTAATAATAATGGATGTAACTGTAGAATCTAGGTTAGACTCGTGGGATTTGGGTATTGAGAGTCTCATGAAAGGCCTGCAGGTAATCTGGCCGACTAGGACAGGTGTTCAATATTCTAACTAACCAGTAATGAGAGAAACCAGCACACTGCTGTCGCCTTTAATATCATATTCTAGCTCGGCCATAGATGTCTATGGTTAGTCACTGTGAGCATGTTAGCATGCTGACTGTATCCCAAATCCATACATACTAATTCTATACAGTACTGCATGCTAATGATCACTGGTATACCTTTTTAGCAAAATCATACTTTCTATATATTTCATAAAAACAGGAAATTATACAACACATGTGACTTTGGACGTCAATTAAACTTCCCAAGAGACTTCAAAAATGTTCTCCCCTTGATTTAATCCATATTTTTTAGTTTCTTAAGATCTTTCTGGAGCACCACAACCCACAATTTATTTTAATGTATTTCAGCTGGGAGCAGCGTTCACCAGAAGCGAAGCTTTTTCTTTTCATTTGTATCTTATGTTATCTTATCTTATGCTCATGATCACACTCTTCTTAAACCAAATACTACACTGATGAAGTCCCCATCTGTAATTTTGTTTATTTACACAAAGATCTGTTGGAATCTGCTCAAGCTGAGGCAGATTCTTACTACGAACCACAAGCAAAAGAGAACTCAAAACACTGACGATGTTGCAATAAGTTGAAATCTCCCTTCCACTCAAAAACAAAAACACGCAGCAGCTGTCTAATAAAAATGATGTGGCACTCAAACAAGTACAGGCGTTTTTTATTTTGTTTCCATTCGTGAGCCTGCAGGCTCTAAAGAACGACCACAGCCTTGATTGTGGTGGAGACTGTGGCAACATGTCAAAACCATGTCATGAAGTAAGAATTTTGCATTACAGTGGTGCTGATTTGTGCTGCTTTCTATCCGTTTTAAGGGGGAAATGAAGGCTCACAAACACACATTGCCAGGCTGGCCATGGAAGCAAAAAGACAGCGGGTGTTTACGCCAGCGTAAAGGACAGAGTACGAGGTAGCCTAAATAAAGAAGACGTGGAAACCGCATGGCCAGAAAAGCCCTCAAATCAGCCATCAGCGGCCACGAACCCAGGTCCTGTATCATGACCCAGATGTAGGTCAGCAGTGCTGAAGCATCTGCAAATCTGCAGATTATCTCCGCCAGGTTTTTTCTTTTTTTTTTTCCAATGCCCTGATCAGACCAAATCCTCTAAAGAGGAGTTAACTCACAAGTGGAATTGCTCATAGCTGTTGATGTCTCATAGACAAAAAGAGAGTGGACAAACAACCCGAAATACAAAAGGACAAAGACAGAATGAGCGTTTCTATAGTATGCATGTGTGTGTGCACGAAGAAATTAGTAAAGACACTCCTTCTGCAAGGCAGGGAGAGGGCAGAAAGAGGTATAAAAAAACCCTGAGCAAGCATTTACCGCAGTTGGAAGTGATTATTAAAACAGCGGGGGCTGTCTTTACGGCTCCACTGCTTGGCCTCCGCTTTGTTTACTAAGGTAGCTGAGCGAGGCGACCACGCCTGCAGTAACCGCGCGTGTGTGTGTGTGTGTGTGTGTGTGTGTAAGCGAGCATCCAACTTGCCCGATCTGGCCTCGGTCTTGAACCCTGATGATTTAGCACATATGCAGGTATTCATAATTAATGAGCCCCGCGGTGCTTTGGTGTGACGCCGGGTGAAAGAGGGCACGTTTTAAAAATAGCCAGGACACCTACCATCATCATCATCATCCATTATTTAATACAGCCCAGGGATCTGAGCTGACATCCATTATGCCACTCCACACTGTGGACTAAAGCAGAATTAATAGGGCTGCTATGACACCGATTAAAATGAAGACTAAATAATGGATTGTGCTCCACTATACCAGGAAAAGGAGTATGTTACTTTAGGGACTCTTTAAGACCTGCCTTTCAAATACTTTTGGATTACATTTACACAACCAGATAAGATCAAAGTCACATTCACATCCAAGACCAGCCAACCTGCTTCTTGCTGGGTGAAATCTGAGCTGTTGTGGACATTCTTTCATGTCTAGTATACTATATATATATATATATATATATATATATGTATTTGTTTTACCATACCAGCATGTCAGTCTCCATGTCAAATGGGCAGGGGGAAACAGCTGCGCTATAAGTGCAAAGTCAAAAATAGAGGTCCAGCGGAAGTAAGTTCACACAGAAGCACCATGGGACCCGGGTGCATGCCTGGTCGTCCGCTCAAAAAAGGTACAACGTCTTTTGTGATAACTTTAAGTGCAGATGTTTCGCTAATTCACTTATTCCTGGGTGTACTGTGAAGGCAATGACGTACACAGTGAGTGTAACATGATGACCCGTGCCCAACCCCAATACAAACTCATTAGCACAGACCAGATCTCAGGGTCACTGGTCAGCGCCTGGTCCTCTGAGCGCCCTCCCCCTATCATGTGACCACTTGCACTTGACTGCATCGTAGTCTCAGCAACATTTGGAGATTATACCAGCGAGCAAAGTGTCATAATGCTGAATTTACGGCATATTGATCACCGTTACACAACAAGAGCACAGTCACTGGCTTAGTCGGGGTAAGTCCCTGAGGATGAGGACACTACATTTTAATGTAGAGGAGGATGTCATGCCTACACAATAATAATATCATCATCCTTATCATAATAGACTAATGTTCATCTGACTGCATCCTGACATACAGTTTAATAAAAACTGTCTTTGGCAATTTTTCCCTTAGTCATTACTGTTTCTGTCTGACCTATCTGGTTGCAAGGTGCACCTGGGGGGGTCAGGTGACAGGATGAACTAAAGAAACGTGCAGGTGTGTGCGTGTGTGTGTGTGTGTGTGTGTGTGTGTGTGTGTGTGTGTGTGTGTCCCTTTAGAGCTGGAGGTGTATATTTCAGTTACCTGGCAACCCCTTTGAGAAAGTTGTAACAATAGACACCCTAGCACCAAGTGACAGCATAGCTATAGAAATGTCACCATTCTCAGATGAATATAATAGGTGGTACAACTTATAACTAAAGTTAAAAAGACCCCCATGCAAGCAGCTTCGTGCTGCCGTCTTATGTGAGTGCATTCCCCGCTCTTACCATCAACACTGACGTCCTGACAGCCTCGGAGACGCTCTGCCTCAGCTCCGCGGCGGTGCCCGGCTTGTTGAGCCCCCGGGTGAACTTCCTCGCCTCGGGTGGAGCAGAAGCCATGGCGCGGCCCCACCTTTCATCAGACGGCCAGGTTCGCTGAAGAGGAGCGGGACCACCGGCCGGGGTGTTGCTGTTCCAAGCGGCGACGGGCGGTCTCGACGTGCGTAAAGGCGCACTGTTTTATCCTGCCATTATGGTACCCTTGATGTTAACATGTACGCACTCACGTGTACAGGTGAAGCAGTAGTCCAGGAGGCCAGAGGATGACTGCCTTTGTCCACAGCCGACATCCGAAGCTCGCTGCGCTCTCTGTCCCGTCAGCGAAGGGTCCCTCGCGCCAACTGGCACGCCCCCTTCCTCCTTCTAACAGCTTCTAGTGGGACAGCGCTGTAAACTAACTCATCCATCATTTATATATACTTTTATATAACATGACAGCATTATTTCAACACTGTGTCTGAGGGACACTCTCAGCTTACTAAATATGCTAGTTATATATAAATTGATAGGTAGAAAGTGAGGAATATTAGATTGCAATTCCCTTAATTTGAGTTTAATACTATTTTGAGGTTATATAACTAAAATCCCGCATACTGTTCCTCCGTAGGCACGGGCTAACGTTGCCACCTGCTGGAATAATTATTGTTTTGACTATACAGTCTGGTGCTTTAGGCTTTAAACTCTGTGTAAAGTTATGTGACCACACAGAGGCAGTAAAGTAACACTAATAGTTGAATAACTGTTGATGCATTCGGTAACAATCGGAAATGGTAACTTTAAGGAGGTCGAACGTTGAAATAAAGGGATAGCGATGAGAAAAAGTACAACAACAATATCTTCTAGTATATAGTGTTGTTATACTTTTATAATGTGTATTTATTATAGGACTATTGGCATATTTTCACATATAACTAGAAAGTATGTAGCCTCTCTCTCCGAAAAATACCTGATATAATAGCGCACATATTGAAGCAGCATTTTTCCTGCAGGTTGCATTCAGATTGCTTCAGATATTTTAAAATGCAAGCTCAACCTGAGCCAAGCTTCACAGTGTTTACTACAGTGAAGTGAAAAACTCGGAGACTTGCATGGAGTGCCTGAACGCAGCACATGTTTGCAGGGTGGTGTTATATCCATAGTCTGCGGCACAGCGGCGCTGCATCACCCCGCCTCCTGCAGGACCGTCCTCCACCCCCAACACCAACCCACAGCAACCTGATACCGGAGACGAGCGGTCCAGACAAGCCTGCAAACGAGGCGTTCCCCGCCGCCCTGCCTGCCTGTCTGTCTGCCCAGCGAAGCTCCAAAGCGTCAATGCCAAACGCCGCCGACTGCCTCGGGGAAGATCAGACCGATATATATCCGATCCCTCGTCCCATCGGCGGCCAAGATGGGTGTAATAATCTCCGTCTATCGCAAACCAGAGAAGCTCACGGTTGGCGCCGTTGACTTGTGATCCCCCCCCCCCCTCTCTCAGCGGAGATCGTGAAATGAGACGGGACGAACTAACTGGCTAGCTCTCAGGCTAACATCGGTTAGCGTCTATAGCAGTCAGCTTGTAACCTAACCGAGCTAATTGGCTAACGTTTACGCCAAATTCCTGCCTGTGGTGTCGAACGGGTGGACTATTTTTTTAGTTGGCAATGGTCCGTGCTTACACGAATTAGTTGCACGACGGTTATTTTTGCGATATTTACCTTCTTTGCCCAAGTTGTCTAGCACCAGACAGTCGCCCCCCCACCCCCAGGCAGCTAGCATGTTAGCTAGCAGATATGGACGTCGTTGGCTGGCTAGTTGTAGACGGCAGATCCGCCAAAAGCGTTAGCTGCTCGGTGTGTCTGTCCGGTCTGTGCGGGACTCGATAACGGGACCAACTTTTTATCGGCAGTGAATGTTAGACGACCAAAACAACAACAACAGCGCTTCTGTTTTTTTGCCCCATATATATATATATATTAATGTGTCCCATGCCTGAGAACTCGGTTCAAGTTATTGAGCTGACGTGAGGAAAGCCCGGAGGTATCTACTGAACAAGAGCACCAGAGAAGAAGAAGAAGACTTGAAGGAGCTCCAACTGAGAGACTAAAGTCGGCTGTAAGCTGTCATGGCTGTGGGCCGAATCACGATGAAATCACTCGCTAAATTTGGGTTTTGCCTGACGATTCTCCTGACTTCTGTAGCTGGTAAGTGGCTTAATAGGGAATTGATTTTTTTTTTGTAAAGAGGTAAATGTGCTTCTCATGAATATTTGATGCCTTCCTTTTGGGCTGCTGCCTGTATTTGTAGCTTGAATAATGTGTGCTACTTCAGCCTCTATTCAAATTATAATATTTTGACTGGGGCAATTACATTTGTGCCATCCTGTTTGTATTGGTCATGCAGATTGTCCTCCATTATACATTTCTCCTAAATCACCATATGTGTCTGTCTGTCCCTTCTACTGTCCTCTCCATCTTGGAGTGAACCCTCTTAGATATCTCCCCTGGCTCCTTTTCTCCTCCTAATCATTCTGTGTACAAAGGCCTGGAAAAACACTGCCGAACATACCGCAGTCCCCGTCTGCCAAGTTGTGCCCCTGTTTAAGACTTTTGGGCTGAAGCCAGGCTTCTGTGAGACCTTGAGCATGATAAGATAGGAGCCCGGACTGCACAGAGATGGAGGAACAGTTCATGTGAGAGATAGGGGGGAAGGAGGAGGGGGGAGTATGTGGAATGTGTGGGAAGACAGGGGAGGTATTTTACAAGATGGGTAATTTAGGTGATAGAAGTTCAACATGGTGCTTAGGCTTTGGCAGTGTGTGTGTGTGTGTTTGAAAATAGGTGGTGTTGCAGCCCGGGTTTGCTCGTCTGGTGTTACAGCTAAGTGCGTGGCTGTGAATGTGTGTACAAACGGCTTCTTAATAATGTATTGTGTGTGTGTGTGTGTGTGTGTGTGTTGTTGTTGAGGCTCCCCCATCCATTCATAGACTGTGTGTTATCAGACGCCCAGAGTAATTATGGTTGTAGAGGGAAATATGTAAGTGTGGCTCAGAATTTGAATGAACGGTTACTGTGTTTGGTGTTAAAATAGGGAAGAGACTCTATTTGCATCACATTTGCATCTAACAGAAAAGTGTCTTTCCACTTTAATACAATGCCGAGCGAGGACTGTAATTGTTAAAAGTTCCAACGTCCAGACAATATTTTTCTACCCTCTGATTTATGAGCCCACACATGGAAGAAATACCGGAGAAAAAGAGCCTGCTGCTTATAATTTACAATGTAGAAATAGTGGAGTAGATGAGTAAGGCGAAGGAAGCGGGGTGATTCAGCGGATGGAGCGGGACACGATGCTTTTACTGAGAAGATGAGTTGCCATGTTGTGACGTAGGATCAGTAGGTGGGGGGGACAGGACAGAGGAGTGCAATTATTTTCATTCCAAATCGTAACATTCAGCAAACCTTTTTTTTTTTGAGACGTGGCATGATAATTAGTAATACTCCCCCACCCCCCACTATAGTGATGCAACGATTACCGGCAGAGGATTGGCGCGTTGGCTCGACAATCAGTGCGAGGACGATTGATGGATACTCGTGTAAACAGCCAATACATTAGAATCGTTGCACTGTGCAAAACTAATTAGGGCGACAGCTTTTCCCTCCGAGTCTGAGCTCCCAACATTGTTTGGACTCCCATCGTCCCGTCTCGCCTTTCACCTCTTTCTCAAATCGTCGTTAATTTCCCTTCCACCTGCCACGCTTTTCACCCGTTTGTATCCGGAGCAGACGCTCACCTGCAGCGTGACCTGCAGATGTTTTTAAGTAGTGGCATTTAGTTCCTGACAGCCCACATTCAGGGCACTGTTGTCCCATTTTTTTTGAGGGGGTCCAAAGAGGATTAGAGCAGAAGTATTATACCGGGAGCACAAAACCAGGACTGCTCCTTTGCTCCGCCTGTCCAAGCTGTGAGGCTGTGTGTCCTCGGCACCACACTGTGGCGTTGACAGGCCCACTGTTCCACCGACCGGGCCGCTTCTCGCCGGGGGCCACGGCAGGGTCTCTCGGCTCTGCGGTCACATCAGTGGAAAGTGAAGTTATTGGCTTGAGTTTAATTTGGTAAACCAGGTACAGACTATTGTCAGAACTGGCATTTAATCGGTGAGTTGAATGGCAAGGTTAGATGAAGAGGACTGAGATGAGGATGAGTCCGAAGAGCTGAAATGCCAAGAACAATACACGCTCAGGAATTTGCCTTGGAGACATTTTAAAAGCAGGAAAAGGAAGAGCTGAAATCTCCTTCATGTATTATGGGCTGCAACACCGATCGTACACGACACGGTGCGTTTCCACGTGTCGGGAAATTAAAAAAAAGTTGTATCAAGTACTGCCGTACGAAGTCTGTATGAATGACCTCAAGTGATGTCACTTGAGGCAGTGTCGGTTGGAGTATGTCCAAATATGCCCAAAACAATTTCCCAAAGTCCAGGGTGTATAATTCCAGCAAATGTATACATTTATACAAACCGTAGACTGTAAGAAAGCAGCACAGTAATTGGCGTTGTGTGTGTGTGCGCGTTTCAATTAACGGCATTGATTTAGCCCAAAGCCCAGGGGCCCTCTCCACCCAGCAGCATCACCTTTTAGCTCAAAAGCTAGTCCGCTGCGTGTGCATTATGGTCTGTTCTGAATGTGGACGAAGCACCGTGCTGGAGGTAAACACACACGGACGGTAAATAGGTGGAAGTAGCTCTTAAAATCTTCAAATCAGTTGTAAAGGCAAAGGGTGTGTAGAAGCGAAAATAGAGGTAATACAATGATGTGTAATGCAATTTAGACAGGAAATCAAGGAAGGAGTTGTTGCAGACGGCGAATGATATAAAAGCACTGCACCCACTTTGGCTGCGCTATATTTTGCACTCTGTCCACATCTTTTCTTCGTGAGATAAAATGACACTAACTGCAGCTAGAAACGGACCAACCAACGCTGGAAATGGGAGGGGAAGAAGAGAGGCACTTGGTCTCTAATACAGCGAGCCTTGTACTCTATTAGATGAAAAAAAAAATCAATGTCCGTCTCTCTTAGTACCTCGGTTTGAGTTGTGAGCAGAGGCAAAAAAGCAAAGCGGGATACAATAGGACAGTGTTCAGCCGGGCCTTCTGCTTTGGCAAAAAGGAGAAATTAGTGGATGTTTTAGAAAACAAAAGGTGCAGCCTTGAGATGGTAACTCAGAGTGACAGCCTATGATTAACACGAAAGCATTTTTTCCTTAACCGGCAGAGACAATAAGTCTGGAGCGCGCAAAAAAATGTTGCTCAGAGTATGGATGAGCTGTTTTGGTTTTTTCTTTGTTAATGTATTTTCACGGTAGCTTTATAAAAAGGGCACTACTTTAAGGTCTTATCTCTTTAATCATTAATAATTCTTTAATCATGTTACTCTGTGACAGCTGTGATTTTATTTGTTACTTGTGCTATTCGGCCTATAATACTCCAATATTATTCCAACTGAAACGTGATAGGGCTAAGCTGGTGTGTCTTTGTATTTAACCGTTGTGTTATTGCTTAACGTTAGCTGTTAGCAGCCAGTGGACAGCACAGTCCTGCGGAGCTAACGCTAACGGAAATGTATTGAGTTTCATTATAAGGCTCTCTCTATTCTGAAACATTAGTATTAGTATTTTCTTCTTTTTTTTTTTTTAGACAATAGGAGGTGTTGGTTCACAGCACCTGTCTGCTCTCACAGAACAGGTGAAGCCCCGTCATACCAGACAACCGCAGGCTGCAGCTTGTCAAGCTAGTATGTAGCGGCGGCTGTTCATTTAGTCAACGAGGAAGAGACGTTGTCATAAACAAAGACCAAATTGAGACGCAGCCTGAAACCAAACTTTTGCTTGCTCATAAATAATCTGAGATTATGCCCCCCCCCCCCCTGTGGTGTGATGGTAAACACCACCTCGCTCTGTCATCTGTGTTTTCATCACATATTCGGGAAAGTTAAGGTATAAAAGGAGGGGAGGGTGTATATTTGGTATAAATGCATCATGGTCAATAATGGAGGCCTCTAAGCTTTGAGGGGCAGTGTAAACCCCAGGATTAGCATAACTGTACCAGACTCAGACAGACCCAGACTGAGTGGTGGTGGGGGGGGGGGGGGTCCCGTGGCAACAGATGGGACAGATTAAAGCCCACTCGGCCCCCCCACACCCCCCTACATCTTTAAACTCAACCGGGAGACTTGGGGATGTCAGCAAAGACTACCAAAAGCCGTCCATCCGACCTCAGCAACAAGCGCGCACCCAAACAACAGCAGCAGGTACGATTAGGGCCGACACGTGCCTCTGAAGGCCGCCACGTGCATGCTGCTTTGCATGACAATATTTAAGGCCGGTTGGCAAAAGTAAACTTCTCTACATGGCAACGTGGTGCCAGTACTCCCCCATCACAAGAGAGCACGGCTCGTTTCGGTGGCTGTGGACAGTGCACGCATGTCTGCAGGGGAGACGGCGTGTGCACTGAGCACGTTTCATCCTCGACCCCCCCCTCCCACCCCCGTGTTCCTGCCTCGACACTTAGACGTGAACTCGGAACCCGTCGCGGGGAGAGAAAACACTCGGTGACTTTTAATCAAGTCTCGGACCGCCGTGTCTCGCGTCTCTCCGATGGGCCTTGGCAGCGAGGAAGGAGAGAGCCAGATTAGATCGCTGTTGTCTTTTACCAGCGAGGGTTGAGGGGAAGGGGGAAGACTGGGGGTGGGAGGGTGCACCGAAGGCCAATTGGGGGAGGAGGTTTACAGGGGGGGGGGGAGAGATTAGCAAATAACTGGGCCATGGGTAAACACTCAGCAGTGCCCGCCATCATCCAATGAACAGGCTCGGAGCAGAAAACTACTCCGAAGCCTTTTGATATGACTACCCTCTCTCTCCCTCTCCCCCCTCTCTGTCCCTCTCTCATCTGCCTCGCTCCACCGGCCTTGCCTGCATACTCTGACCCACAATCCAAAATCCTGCAGCGGAAGCCAAGATCGCACAGCGAGCTCCGCGGAGCAGAACCAGGGACGGAGGCCCGCCACGGCCAATCAGAGATAAACACAAGAGATTGGCATCCAACCAGAAACGCTCGCAAGAAAGACGGAATTTTTTAGTCGAATGGCCAACGAGCGAAGTGGCAGACAAACCAATGAAACGTGACTACAGGAGTGCTGCCGTGGCTCAGACTGCAAATGAGCAAGGCCGGGTTGTGACTGCCTATATCTATTTTATATTGCTGTGAAAACATCAAACAAGTTTCTTCCCAAAAACTCCATTTTACAAGATTACATTTGAGTTTTCCTGCTAGTTAGTCATCAATCTTAACTGAATAGAGCCTGAACGCATCATAATGTAATTAAACGGCAGCCTTGTGCTGCTAACAGCTAGCTAGTTAACTAGCGCTATATCTGCGGACACAGATTTGTTGCTAGCAATGTAGCATTGTCAGGAAAAGAAAATAGCGTGTGTCCCCTGAACGCATCGAAAGTGAGTTTAGTGTGTCCCAAACACATTTTCTGTCAGCCCCCGGACAACGGGACGGCGTTGTTTTGAGCTACTAAATCCAATAAATATATTTCGGAGGGCAAATAGCCGCTTTTTGTTTAAAAATCTGGGGGAAATGGTAATGAACCAATTAGCTATTATCATCGGGGTACGTGATTTACATAATTAGTTGTGTTTATATGGAGGCATTGCTTTGTATTAATACAACAAAAATTAATGAAAATCAACCTTTTGTCCTCGTGGCAATGAAGTGAAAAAAATATCAATCACACTTGAATGAAAACCCGAAATCAATTTCGAGCTAGAACTCAAGACGATAAGCCTTTTATCTGCGGTTTCAGTTTTCTTCATGCCCAAGAGCCTCTCGTAGACCAAGTATCATTACGGGGTTTTTCATTTCATAGCCTTGAAATGTGGTAAAAGTATTAATAATTCATGTCGGCATACAGTATCTAGGCAGCTTTGGGAGAAGGACAGGAGCTACTTCTGTTCTCCGATCCTGGCGCGCAAGGTCAGTCCGTGTGTCTTTGGGTGTTGTCTCCGGCTCTGCACTTCCTCCAATTGTTCCTTTAAGTTCCTCACCTCCACAGCCCCTCTCTCCTCCACTTCAGGGTCTGGATAATTAGAAAGGAAGCGTGTAGCTGAGGTAGAACCGCTCATTGTTGAGGCTTCTAAAAGGTACAAGAGATTGAGTGTCACAGTCGAGGAAAGTGCGTCGTCCCTCTTAACCACACTTTGAAAACCCAGATAATATTGTTAAAGCCTTTGACTTTGCTGTAAACAATCCTCACACATACTTTTTTTCATTGCCTTTTGTGAGAACACGTACAGTACGAGATAATATGTATGATAATTGTTTAGTGCATGCAGACGATGCATGCAATAAACAACCCGTAGTTTGAACTCTTTTCCCACTCTGCATGCACACGGCTCGCTCCCCCCGGAGGCAAAGTCAGTCCCACTGAACAGTAGGCAGCAAAGGCCCGCAGGTCGAGGGCAGCCGAGGCCCACAGTAGGCCGGGGTTGATAGCTTTATCGGAGGAGGGGAGCTGGCGCCGTGCCCGGCCGAGCCACCGCTCCATCGCGTCACCCTCTGCCCACACAGGCTAGCTTGACCTTCGGCAGGGCACAGTCACCCTCCTCCCTCCACAACCCCCACCCCCCACCCCACCCCACCCCTTTCCGGATGAAGGAAAGGGAGGAACTGGGAGTGAGGGAAACAAACTTTCACATCGTGTATCCCTTATCTGAAATGACCCGAAACGCAGGCTGTGTACACAAACACACAGTCTGACATTGGCTCATTTTGGATCATTGCAGGAGAATAAGCTCTGTGGTTAACAACAGAGTTTGATACTGACATGTTTTGTGCAAGATAATCTTCACAAATGAACACCACTTTTGTGATTGTTGAAGCGTGAATACAATCGGCAGAAGTAGGAAGAAGGCTGTCAACAAACCACACCGCGGTCACATGACTTCAAGCTAATGCTAAAGCTAAAGGCGGACTAGTGTGCAGCGTGATGGCGATTAGTCGTCTCATTGATTGATTTTCTGACGCATTTTTCTGAACATTAAGATCTTTTTAAGTCTGTGTTATCCACAGAGCGTATTTCAGCGATCTAACCAAAAGCCCATTGACTGTGAGACGAGGGTGCCGGAAGTGCACAAATGCATTTATTTAGATGTCGTTAAACATCCATTTCTTTTTCATTGCACCGTGTGTTCACGGCTGTTTTTTGATCATATTTTCTATAAGGGTTGTTTCGAGTCCTAGGGTTACTTTCTTTTTTCTGAGCGTCTGTGTGCGTTTTGCATAATGTATGATTTAAATTGGTATTTCTATTGATGATCCTTCCCTGCAAAGACGGCTGCCTCTCACAAAGCCAGACGGCTGTTCATTAGTTGTGAATTCTCCTTTCAGACTTCTTATAGAAAGATGCTGTGTGATTAGAAATGAACGCGCATATTCAAAGCGTTGTTGCTTCGGTGCGATGAGAATTGACAAAGCGATGCGATGACATGGCATGAATTAATGAAGCTGTTTAACACAAACTGCCTTTTGGAATTTGAACGCGCTTGTCGTCCAACTATTTCATTCCCTTTGTTGCAACCCAGCAGAGCTCGGCTGTGTTTGGCTCGAAATTTCTGTCCCACTTAGCTCCAACTCCTCTTGTCTCCCCACAGCGGCGCAGGGCGAGGAGAGGGAGTGCGCCTTCACCGACCAGCAGCAGCAGTGGGAGGTGGATCGAGTGGCGGGGGGCGAAGGCCGCGTCTCCCCGGAGAACACCACCATCCGATGTGCCAAGGGCAGCCACTGCTTCGGCCTGTGGGAGAAAAGTCTTCCGGGCGAAGTGCGGCTGGTCAAACAAGGTACGACTAGAGATTTAAAATGCTTTAAATTGTTTTCTTTCACACTTCTATTGTTTTTTTTTAGAGAATCATAACCCGTCACCTCTCTCTCTCTCTGCCAGGCTGCTGGACTCACCTGGGCGACCACCAGGGCTGCCGAGACGACCGCTGCGTGGTGACCAACCTGCCGCCACAGATCCAGAACGGGACGTACCACTTCTGCTGCTGCGGCAGCGACATGTGCAACGTCAACTTCACCGAGGACTTCCCACCGCCCAGCCCCACCACGGCACAAACCCCCTGTAAGATCATTCGTGCACAATGAACCCAATCCAATGGTGTTGTAGTCAGTTTCCTTTAACTTGTAGCCAAAGGATTCCTTTCTAGTCGTAATGCTTCTTCCTTTTTTTTTATGACCGATGGTCAGCTAACCGACAAAAGTCAGCTTCTCAGTCCGAAACCAAGACAGCGTTCCTGCGCAAATCTATTCAGAACTTTTATTGAAGCGCTGCAACTGTTCGCAAGTTTGCATCGCTGCCAGATTTGAAGGCGAGTATTCCGCATTTCCGTGTCTTTTATTTGTTCCGCCTCCCGTTGTGTGAAGGCCTTCACGCTTTTTATACAGATAAATTGACTCAGGGGTCAATCTTTAGAGATTCTAACTTCTCTTGCCACGGCCGAGGCAGTCATGTCTTACACAATCGGGTGCATCGGGCGAAGGGGGAAAAGAATGAAGGAAATATGACTAACGCGGAGAGGAATGGGAGAAACATGAATGCTAGGCCCACACGGTCCTGAAACACGAAAGCTATCAACGGAGAAGAATGAATGTCGTACTTAAACCTACTCCTACTACTCTCTCTCTCTCTCTCGTCCTCCTCTTCCTCCCCCTCTGCTCAGTCATACAGCCCTTACGGCTCAGTAAGGTGTCGAACAAAGCGAACACATGTATTGTTACTTGTTTCTGCCTCCAAAGGTTTAGCTGTGAATGAAAGCTGAAGGATGAGGGGGCGGGTTGACGGCGGCGGCGGCGGCTCATCATCTCTCCTGCCCACACATAAACACAAACGCACGCTCTCTCCCGGCTATGTCGTCTCTCCGCATTCCTCGGATTACATGGCGTCTGCTCCGTCTGCGGGCGTGTCCCCGCCGATGACGAGGCAACGGCAGCAGGAAGTCGAGGAAAAAAAATGTAACATTTGGCGTTAGAAGACGGTTTGATTGATTGATCGCTTGCGTTGTAACTTTAAATCCGGTCTCTGTTTCTGCTCGGTTAGCTCCTGACATGTCTGGGCAGATTCGTGCCAGTTTTATTAGAAGTAGTGATCGTAAGCCAAGAAGCTCGGATGACGTCGTTCAGGGCTGGAGGGTGTGAGAAGTAGAAGATGTTTTACCTCAGTCAAAGTGGCAAGTAAGCAAGTACAGTGTTCACGTCAAAATATACTTAAAATACAGAATATGTTATATAATCGGATTAGAATTATTATTGCATTGTTTTTATGTTGCAGCTGGTAACAGTGGAGTTCATTTGAGCTACTTTACATCCTGTAATCTATCATAATAGTGGGGTAAAAAGTACAATGTATATAAGATGGTTGTCTCTATTTTGTCCATTTTTTTTAATCGTTTTAAACTGAAGTTCTGGACACATCTCACACATTGCACCTTTTTTAAAATGTAGATTTGAAACGGATTCTTTGGGCTAACCCCCATGCGTTAGTGTGCGAGACACGTGTGCGTGCTCATGCTGCCGCGTCGGTCGAAGCCGCCCTCGGGCTCTCCGAGTCATCAACTATTCATAAAGCGGGTGTCAGCGCGTGTGTGTGTCGACGGCTGTAATGGATGCAGAGCGTGTTTCTGCAGCAGACTAGCGGCATGTTTAGGTTGTTGTGTGTTCGTCTCCGGAGTGGTGCTTATGGTCTGATGCAGCTTGTACACACTTGCGTACCCGAGACATTTAAATGTTTGTGGGCATGTAGGCCTGTGTTTGGGAAGGAAAAACAAAATAACGTGACAACATATTGTACAGGTGTACCTAATAAACTGCTCACTCAGCTGTTGCACACGGCCCTCCTCTGACTTCCTGCTCACTAATCAAAGGTTCCCCACACACAAGTGTTACACTTTAATGTGAGCTTTTTGTTTTTGATGTGTTTCTCCCCCCCCCCCCCCCCCCCCCTCCTTGTAGACCCCCCCCCACTGAGCCGCGAAGAGACAATAATCATCGCCCTGGCAACCGTCTCCGTGCTGGCCGTGGTTGCCGTAGCAGCCTTCTTCGCTTACCGCATGATGCGCAGTGAGTTACCATGGAACCGTTCAAGGCCGTTTAAATGCTTATTTTTTTCTTAGTTTTATAAAAATGAATCAGAGATGATCTCTTCTATAAATACGTCCCCATGTTTTTTACATTTTCTGAACTGTGTGTGTGTGTGTGTGTGTGTTAACAGGAGATGGTAAGCAAGGCCTTCACAACCTGAATATGATGGAGGCCGCCGGCTCTGAGAGCTCTCTGGATCTAGACAATCTCAAACTGCTGGAGGTACGCGCCCACATTGTGTTCTCTGTTCGCCTCTCTACCGCCGTCTTTGTGTCCAGTCGGGCTCCAACGGTACAGCTCCACGCTGGCATGTGGTTGTTCTTAGTGACAGTGGTGGTGATGTGTAAATGGTGAGGATGACTCGCCACATCTTTTCTACCCCAAATCCTGGATTTTCTGCGTGAGAAAACAAGAGTTGGAAAGAGAAAAGGAGAAACCAAAGGCATAGAGGCCAAAATCCACCCAAAATACACAGAGGTCTACGGTTACGTTTTGTCATTTCCAATGTGACCTTTTATCATCCGATCACGGCAGGACGCATTCAGGGCGCACAAAAATAGGATTTCTTTTTTTTTTTTTTTTTAGGCTTACACTGACACAGGATCCCGACAACCTGATATGGGAGAGCTCGTATTGTGAGAGGAAGTCAATGGAGTCTGGATGATATTCAGACACAATGACATAAGCAGGGCGAAGGGATTAAAAGGCGAGCGGAGGAACGAACGCAGGAGACGGAGCGATGACGGATGCTTTTCTCAGAATATCACGATTTCTCCATTTAAAACGCATTCCCAAAAGGAACACGAGGCAATTTCGGTGCTGCTCACGAGCTTATTCGGCTGGTGGAAGCTGAAAGGAAGATTACTGGTGGTTGGGTTAAAAAAACAAAAACAACAGAGACTTTCACCCAGGAAACCGCTGTTCTTGTCCCGTGGGAAACCAAGTCAAAGTTGACTTATTTAGTAGTAGACTTCTGGTAAACCTACATTACTGTCCAAACCAGAACCAAAGACTGAGAGGTCTGTCTCAAGCAGGTTTCAAGTCTCTGCAAGTTTGTTATGCAACTGGAAAAAAAGGTGAAATCAGTACCAGACAAGAAGGCAGAAAAGGAAAACTGATAGCAATCTAAAACTGTATGGGGTACAGTAATATTGACCATACAGCCTTTCTGGTATGAAGTGTCGTCAATGTGACATGTATAAAATGACAAAAGACAGCGATCAGTGCTGAACGTTCTGATCCGGAGATGTTTGTTTTCTCCTCTCTCTCTTTCGACATCTATTCAGAGGCGGGCGAGAGAGAGTGCTATCTTTTCAGGCAGGAGTTGAATTCAGAGTGCTGTCCTTGTGCCTTATCAAATGCAGGCGCTCGTTCTTTCACGTCAAACTCATTGTAGGGGGGGGGGGGGGGAGTCTTACTCAAAGACAAAATAGAGTCTCCTGCTTTATACTTTATAGCCAGAGATAAATATGTTTAGCAGACGTGGAGGTGGAAAGAGATGCACTTAATCCTTTCTCAGGCAGAATGTTTAGACCTCAATGCCACAGTGTGTTCCTGCTAATTCAGGACACTAATTGGAAGATTTGGAACTGACGTGAGGCCATTTCTAACCGTTTGACCCTGCTGTTGGCCTTGTTTTTTACAATCTGCCTTCTGCCTGATTGTCTATCTTTATTTGCGCGGCTGCTCCTCGGCTGCTCCTCGTGCGTTTCTTTTTTTTTTCTTTTTTTTTGCTGCTTTGTATTTGTCATCCAATCTTTCTGTAAACAGCACAAACAAAACAATTATTTCATTCACACAATGTTTCGTTTTTTTGTGTCACCAGCTGATCGGGCGCGGTAGATATGGCGCCGTCTACGGCGGCTCTCTGGACGAGCGGCCCGTGGCCGTGAAGGTGTTCACCGCAGCCAACCGCCAGAACTTCCTCAACGAGTGCTCCATCTACCGGCTGCCGCTGCTGGAGCACGACAACATCGCCCGCTTTGTGGCCGCCGACGAGCGGACGGGCCCAGAGGGACGCACGGAGTACCTGCTGGTCATGGACTACTACCCACATGTGAGTAGTGGGGGGGGGGGGGTCTAGTGTGTGTGTGTGTGTTCAACATCAAGACAGGAGGAACGCCAGGAACTCCACCATAAATATTCACGCAGACGTACCTTTAAACCCAATAAATTTGCTGTCCAAGCCTGAAGCATCATAATCACAAGTCAGCTGACCCCCAGTCAGCCTATGAAAGGAGCCTATTGTGCATCGCGACCATTGCGCTAATGCGCATTGTCATGGAAACGCGGTGCCGGCCAGGACAGGAGACCGAGACGCATAATGCATCCAAATAAATGATAATCTCATTAAAACTAACCGATTTAATGTGATTTTCTTCAGCAGCGGATGTGGGCATTGCCTTTGTGATTGATTGTTGAGAGGAAAGGTGTGTGTGTGTGTGTGTGTGTGTGTGTGTGTGTGTGTGTGTGTGATTGAGGAAGGAAATGAATCATGTACAGAATCCTTTCTGGTGTCTCGATATTCCTCATAAAACGTCGTGTTTACACCAAATTCTTTAATCAGAATTCCTTTCCGCTTGCAAATATCCCATGGCTCTGCAAGGCCGTTATTGGGTGGTGATAAAATATTCTTAAATTCAGTTTTGTTGTGAATCTCCAAAGGGAGGTCAAAGCACAAGGTTGGCCTTCTCTTAACGTTCTAATGATATTTTTCTCTCGTGCCTCCACGGTGGACGGAGAGTCTAAAAACGTCTTGACAATTTAACACTCTGAACCTCAAGCAGTTCCGGGACGGTTTTTTTCTCGCTCCTGTCACATTTTTCTCTCTGTGGCCTTCATTTTCTCTGCAATATAAAAGTCCCGCCCCTCTATGGAAGCAGAACAATCATGGCTAGAAGCAGAGAGAACTCAAAAATGTCTTTTGTGCAGAATAACACCGTTACAATGTCATAAATCATCATTTACATTTTGAATTTTTGTTACGTGACTCTTAGTCTCAGCCAAGTCAATCATGGCTTCCTAGTTGCGCTGACGAGCGCAGAATTTAATGCTTTTTACAGGATCTGGTTTGAGCAAACGGTTTATTCTGGGCGAGATTTTAAAATAACAAATGTAGAATCAAATGTTTTCAATGAAATGTCACACTTTTACGCTTTGTTTTTGTTTCAACAACAGAAAAACTACATCAAAACATCCGTTAATCAAATCTAACAACCAAAATATTTTTAGATGGAGGTCCGTGAAGCAAGATCGTGTCAAATGGGGGTCCGTCACCAAATGTGTATCAGTTTAGGGATCCTTAAGAGGAAAAAAAACGCTGAGCTAGCTAGACAGTCGCCCCTCTACTGGTGCCCTCTGAGCACATCATGAATCATATGTTTTATTAACTCCTCCACCTTTCAAATCACGCTGTTTCAAGTGGCAAACAGCATTTTAAAAATTTTGTTTTCACCCCCTCATCTGTGTGCCTTCTTATCCGTTTTTTTTCCTCTGTATTCTCCCCCCCCCCCTCAGGGCTCTCTGAGTCGCTACCTGGGCATCCAGACCAACGACTGGGTCAACAGCTGCCGGCTCGCTCACTCCGTCACCCGCGGCCTGGCGTACCTGCACACGGAGCTCTTCAAAGGAGGTGAGCTGGAGGCCACACACACACACACACACACACACACACACACACACACACACACACACTTCACAGTTAATTACATAACTGCTCACAGTTTACTCAAGCTCCAAGGCTGTTACTGAAACACATCCGAAGAATCGTGGTGGAAAACGGGAAAGCTTTCAGTGTGTGTACCCCTGTTAGTTTAGATTATTTTCAAAAGGCTTTAGTGTGTGTGTGTGTGTGTGTGTCTGTGTGTGTGTGTGTGTGTGTGCTGAGCCCTCTTACAACCCGCACCCTGCAGCTCCACGTGGCTCTGTTTGGCTTGGAGAGCTCTGCATCCCGGCTTTTTGACGCACGTACACACGGCGTGCACGGCCCAGCCGAGGTTATTTATAGACTGGCCTCAAGCTAGAGAGTGTAAAAAAGAAAAGAAAGAAATCAGTCTCAGGAGGCAAGAAGTGACAACTGAACTAAGCCTTTGAGCCTGGAGACTGCACCTCCTCCCTCTTCATCGGCACAGATAAGGAGAGGAATAGAAGGGATTCTGTTTGTGCGAGCGCGTGACAACTTTTCTGCAAGTCGGCACAGCGGAGGAGCGACAGAAGCGCTTGTGCGCGGCTGCGAAACAGCGAGAATCCCTCCAGGCTTTGGTACAGTCGCCATCCTCCCCCATTCCTCCCCCCTTCTCCAGCAGATAACTGTGGTGGCTGCCGGGACTTCCAGCCGGCCGCTCACTGCGCCCTCTGCTGGACGTCAACACACTGCAGGTGGAGAGAGGCCACTGTGATCGGGTCTTAATCCCATTGTTGTAGATTAGATTAAAGGGTTTTAGCTGTCTGTCGACAGCACAGCTTGCTGCGGCGAACATTGAGTAATGAGTGGAATGGAAAGCTGTGTGAAGCGATTTGCTGGCTGTTATCGTTCATTCGCAAATGCCACAAAAAACATGCCCATCTTTTGAAGCGCTAACATTTGTTGGGAGCGCTGTGCCGGCTTACACGTTTAATGAAAGCTAAATTAGCCCCAATCTGTTTTGTCTTCTCCTCATCCTCTCTTTCCCCGTTTCGCCCATCAAGACCTGTACAAGCCGGCGGTCTCCCACAGGGACCTGAACAGCCGGAACGTCCTCGTCAAGGCCGACGGCACGTGCGTCATCATCGATTTCGGCCTGTCCATGAAGCTGACGGGGAACAGGCCGGCGCGTAACGGCGAGGAGGAGAACACCGCCATAAGCGAGGTGAGCGTTCGGCAGCTTTAGGATCTACGTCTCCCCCGTCTCGCCTCCCATCTATTTTCACCGTGACTCACCCTGCTTTTCACTGCCAGGTGGGGACGATCCGCTACATGGCCCCGGAGGTCCTGGAGGGGGCGGTGAACCTGAGGGACTGCGAGTCGGCACTGAAGCAGGTGGACATGTACTCCCTGGGCCTGATCTACTGGGAGAGCTTCATGAGATGCACTGACCTCTTCCCTGGTGAGACACAGACACATCTTCACCAACAGCACAAGCCCCTCCCACACCGCAGACAGCACAAAGCCATTAAATACGCATTAAACTTATCTGGGAAGCAGACGGCGAAATGCACATCCATAATGAATATTTCTGCCCCGTGAAGAATATGTAAGACGCGTCCTTCCTTGTCCCTTATCTCCAGGAGAGTCGGTGCCAGAGTACCAGATGGCCTTCCAGGCGGAGGCAGGGAACCACCCGACGTTTGAGGACATGCAGGTCCTGGTTTCCAGGGAGAAGCAGCGGCCCAAATTCCCCGAGGCCTGGAAAGAGAACAGTTTGGTACGTTGGTGTGTGTGTGAAAAGACGTTCTCAGAGAACTGTGGGTGTATTTATTAGTGGTGCAACGGATGGTAAAAGTCTATAAAAGATTATAGCAGCTGGTCTACAAGGCTCCAGAATCCAGGCGATGTTTCTGCAGCGAGTGTTCATAGTGCTCGTATTGTTGAATATCAAAACCGTGTCTTCTCCTCCAGGCGGTCCGCTCTCTGAAAGAGACGATGGAGGACTGTTGGGACCAGGACGCAGAGGCCCGACTCACGGCTCAGTGTGCCGAGGAGCGTCTGGCGGAGCTGCTCCTCATATGGGACCGCTCCAAGTCGGTCAGCCCTACGCTCAACCCCATGTCCACCACGCTGCACAACGAGAGGTAGGCGTGAACTCGGAAAGACCTCTATCGTCGCGCTGCTCGTTTCAAATGTCGTCCTTAACGTGTTTTTTTTTGCCTCTCCATCTTTCCCGCCAGAAATCGCATGACGCCGAAGTCGGGCCCGTACACAGACCAGACGTCCACTTACATCGAGGAGAACGAGGGCGTTGCCAAGAACGCGCAGGCCGACACCACCGGCTCGGTGAGTGGTCGCGCCGGGGCCGGGACCGGAGAGAGGAACAGGAACTCCATCAATCAGGAGCGCCAGCAGCAAGCCAACGCCCGCCTGCCCAGCCCGGAGGGCAGCAGCACCAGCGCGGGGCTCAGAGGCAGCCCCTCAGCCTCCACCACCACCACCACTATCATCTCCGACTCCGAGGGCACCACAGGGTCCGCCACGGTCCCCGTCTGCCTCCACCTGACCCAGGAGGACCTGGAAACCACCAAGCTTGACCCGAAGGAGGTCGACAAGAACCTGAAGGAGAGCTCGGACGAGAACCTGATGGAGCACTCGCAGAAGCAGTTCTGCTCCCCGGATCCGCTGAGCCCCGGCAGCTCCAGCCTCCTCTACCCGCTCATCAAGATGGCGAGCGAGGCCGCGGGCACGTCGGAGCCCGCCGCGCCGATGCCCGCCACCATCTTCCCCCTGCCCAAGCAGCAGAACTTGCCCAAGAGGCCGTCTAGTCTGCCCCTCCGCACCAAGCCCACCAAGAAGGAGTCGTCGTCGTCCTCACTCAGGTTCAAGTTTGGACGCTCGGGGAAGTCCAACCTGCGGCAGGTGGAGGGCTCAAAGATGAACATTGGTGCAGTGACGGGCACCAACGCAGCGGCGGAGGCTCATCGGGGCGCGGGCACAAACAACACACCCGCTCTGCGCGACGTGCACGCCAACGGTAGCGCCAACGGCGCCGCTAACGGTCACGCCAGCGCCGGGGTCTCGGCCATGGTCGCAGGCGGGGCGACGGGTTTCGGAGGATCCGGCGTAACTCAGAACGGGTCCGGAGACGGCCGCCTGAGCCTCGGTGTCATCACGGCCAGCCCCGACGAGCACGAGCCGCTCCTGAGCCGCGAGCGGGAGCAGCCCGACCCGAGGGAGGCGGCGCCGAGCGTCGCGGCCCTCCGCTCGGCCCGGCCCAACACGAACAACAACAACAGCAACACCGGCCACGGCAGGGGGGACGGGGAGAGCGGAGGAGAGAGCGACGGGGGGGAGGAGGAGGGGAGCGGGGAGGGAGGGAGCAGGGAGACCACGGGGCCCCCAGGAGAGAGCTCGGGGTCTGGTGTCGCCGCCCCCCAGCGGGAAACTCCGGTCACCATGAGAGGGGAGGCCCTGCTCAGGCAGCCCAGAGCCCGCCGGCCCGAGAGACCCAACTCCCTGGACCTGTCCTTCACTACGCAGGACCTGGCCTCACTAGGTGACTAACTATTTATTTAGGTGCATTACATTATATTATAAATTGTTGAATAGATCGATGATACCGTACTTTGTATCCTTAAAGGGACACTACACCAATTTTACACGCGGAGAGCAGTTTGCCCGTCATGTGGCCTGTGAAAACAAACCATGATGTCATAATAACATAGTGATGTCATCAGGTTTATCTCAGCTTGGGAGTGGAGACGACAGAGTTACATACTGGGGCTAGGAGTTAGAAAGAATTGGGCATTTACCAAACTATGACACTACACTAATGACGCTATATTGGTTGCATTGTGGGAAATGTAGGATCCACTAAAAGGTTGCTTCCACCTTTTTTTATTTTGATATGACGAGTAGAAACGCTAAACACACAGGTATTGAATATGTTTTCATGTAAAAAGCTTCAGGGACTGATCGGTGTCCCCTTCCTGTCTTCCAGGGGAGGGCTTGGGCCAGCCGGACGGGGCCTTGGGGCCGGGCGGCGAGAAGATCAAGAAGCGCGTCAAGACGCCGTATTCCCTGAAGAAGTGGCGGCCCACCACGTGGGTCATCTCCACGGACGCCAGGGGGCCGGAGGTCAACAACAACAACAACGGGTCGTCTCGCGGCCAGGCGCACAGCCAGAGCCGGCCCAAGTCCAGTTCGGCCATCTACCTGCGGGGGGGCAGCTTGGCCAGCGAGCCCAGCGACACGCACGTGTGAAACGCAGGCTCTCTTGACAAGACTGAAAAAATATATATAATAATAATAATAACAACCAGAGAGCGTTTGGTTTGTGTCTGCTGAGCTCCCTGCTCTCAATCAGCAGGAGGAAGCTCCGGAGCGTCTCGTGAACAAACAGTCTGAGTCTGATCGTGTACAGTAATTAGGTCCGTCTCACTCCTGTGTGTCTTTCTGATGATGGCATTGCTTTAAATGGAATCCAGCTATGCAGCATTCTCATCCGCTTCTGTTCACGCGTTTTATTAATCTCCCCTTTTGTCCGTTTATTGTTTTTTTTACCACGTTTCGTCCTGATTTCTTTCTTTTTTTTCTGTGTGCACTTTGAACCGACTAAAATCAGTGTTTAGAAAAGTCCTGTCTGTTGCGACCACGACAAGAAGTGGTCTCTAAACTTAAAAGATAAATGGAAAAATAAAAGGCGACGACAAACAATCAACACTTTGAGCGCTCTCGTTCGCTGCATCAAGCGGTGTTTCGGGAGCGTGCTCGGTAAAAAGCATCGGCGGTCTTAAAAGACGGAACAAACTGCTCTAATCTTTATTTGTTTCCTTGATTTGTATGCAATACCAATTTTATTTTGCCTGTGTATCGATTTTTTTGTATCATTTTTAATTGTGCAATAGGATTTAGCTTTTAGAACGCTTTCAATGTTTGTTTTTTCAACGCTTCCGTTCTTTTGGTTGTTGTTTCAATCCCGTCGTTATTTTTTTTAATGTTAATCTCTGTTGCACTTATGAATTGTCACAATCGTTTTGTAAACAATCCACTGTACACTATCACCCCCCCTCCCCACCTGACTCGAGAGCAGAACAAAACAAATGACAATCCTCTCTTTCCTTCTTCTCTGGACTGTTTTTCGGGGGGGGGCGGGCACAAACACTTACAATCAACCCAAGCTGACTGGAAGAAAAAAAGTGGGTTTTCATGGAAATCCCTCTGCTTGCACAATGAACACCAGGAATGGCTCAAACTCCGTAGGGGGGGGGGGGGTGGTCTTTTAACGCTACAATCACTGGAATCAAACCTGCGGAGGGATCTGTTAAAGTGGCCGACTCCCATCCCTGTCATCGCCTGACCTCACTGTGGACTCTTGTTCAGCTGCCTGTCAGTCGACTGAAAGACCAGAAACACTAAGAAAGCCCAGATTCTGCTCCTTGAACCGTTGTCGGGAAAACCCATGAACTAATCTAAAAGAAACCAAACCCCTCTGAAGCACGCTGGATATTATTTCTGCTTCTCCTCGTCTCATCCCTCGATGTCCGAACGACTGATTCCTGCGCGCGCGAGTGTGCACGTGTCGTGTTTTCCTTTTTACGAGCATTAGATTTGTCGGGCCGTAGCGCTGTACAGGCGTGCTGAAATGTCATCATTCTGTATTTTTCAGGCGCTGCTTCAGGGCATATGAAAATATCTCATTTATGTTTTTGTAATCTGTAATTTGTATGAAAAAAAACATATGTATGTGTACTGCATTGATATTTGCATAATTTTTATGGAATTCTGTTTTTTTTGTTGCATTCAATGGACACGGCCTTCGACTCCATTGCTATGCATCTGCTCGGTACAGTTTCTGTAAACATTTTCAAGTCAATATGGAAGAAAAAAAAACTCAATAAATGTATGAAATAATCGTTGGTTATATTTGTTAAGGTCATATCTCATTTGGGTTTCAGGGCTTTTGTTCTTAAAGTGCTGCAACAGGAAAATGATCCAGTAGTGATTTTATAAAGAAGTACATTTTTCCAATATGTTCCTTTAAAACCTCTCCCTTGCATGTATTGCTATTTCGGGAGCCATATTAGTTTTTGCATAACATACATGAATGTATTAAATGTGGACCCCGTCGTGCAGAACACGTCTCCCAGACTTCCCATCAGTTCCTACAGTCGACACACGAGGGAGACATTTCCAATCCGCATGTTGTTTACCTCGCTTTCTACCCGCCGCCGTCTGCTCCACGCGCCCTAGCAACTGCAGCATCAGCACGAGCGGGCGCAGCGTTCGGTGCCCTACGTCAGAGCTCTCCTTCGGCAGCGTCAAGTCGGCGGGAGGCAGCCGGGACCGCACCGGAAGTTGACTGACTTCCATTCAAAATTATATAAAAGGCTTGTCAAACGTGGAGTGGTGTTTTTTAATTTTGACCCTTAGTTTGGAATATTTCAAATAGTACAAGTTTTCCACATTATTTTAGGGGGCTTAAATTCACATGGCAAACTTGTTGCAGTGTGCATTTAAGACTGTTTTAGGTGTTTTGTATTACACAAGGTGGCTAACAATAAGATAATGTTAGTCCTATTAATCCTCCTTTTCCTCCCATTCGAGTTGTTTCTTTGATTTGTTTGTGTGGTAATTAGGTTAAACACATTCATTAAAAACTACACAACACGTAAACAAAATTGTGAATGATGGTGGTCTGACATTAAGATAGGGCTTTAAAGTCATAAAATACAGCAGGACATGGACCCACTTTAAATCACTCGTAATGTCAGTTGATATAGTTGAAAGTAAGTTAGCACAAACCATCAAACTCACGGTACACCTGTGAACTCCTTTCGAATACATTTTAAAAGGCTTTTACTTTGAAAACGACTGGAAGTGTCCGCGTTTATTCCCCGCGCTTTACACTGGTACCTCTCCCGTCGTGTCAACCGAGGCTAGCCCAGCATCACCGCCTTCTTCTTTCTATCCCCTTCTGTATTTTCTGTTTCCGTTGTTTTCCCGACATCCTCGGGACACAGCGCACCTTCCTCTTTTCTTTTCTTTTCTTTCATTTCTTCCTCGACCGGGAAGCGTTTCGGTGGCCGCTCCAGCCGTCGTGCCGCATCAGCCGAGAGGAGAAAAACATCCATCCGCGACGACGAGGAGGAGGCAGGGTGCGAAACACAGCAACGCCCATTTTGACACCTCCTGTATCACTACCGTCTCCACGACAGACGTTTTTAGTATCTTTTCCTATGTCCGCGTGTTTATATCGAAGAGGCCTTTCCCTCACTTGTAGCCTGCACCGACGGTTCCCACCGCGTCTTTGACGCCTTCGAGTAGCGGCTGATATCAACAGGGAGCCGGGGTGCTGCCTCCATGCCCCTCTGCATGCAGCGAGGCTCCATCACGTTTCTGCAGGTGAGCGGGGTTTCTCCTCACGCGCACATTTAAATCTCAACATGGACGATGCTCTGGTGGTATATGGAGGTTAGGTCTGGACTAGCATGGAGTATGTTTTGATGATGGTGATTATATCATGCGGCGGCGGGGTGGGGGGGCGGGGGGGGGGGTGCATGCCAGTCTCCCAGTAAACAAAATTGTGATTTATTATGTGCATGTGATTGCATGGAGGTTTGATATTCAGGGAGCAATCTTTCAAAATAAAAGTATTGTGAAATAAAAAATAAATCAATTTTTTATATTTCCATTACATTCCAATTGTACAGCTAAGGCAGTGTGTGTAAACTAGAGCTGAAACACTGAATTGATTAGTCGATCAACAGAAAATTTTACCACCGTTTAGGTCGTATGTTAAGCAAAATTACCTAAAAAATTATTCCGCTTCTGACTTCTTTCAGTAGATATTTGCTGGTTTTCTCAGTCAACTATGATGTATTGTAATTGTCTATTTTTGTTGAACAAACTCATGGTTGAACAAAATAAGCAATTTGAAGGGCAACAATTTGGGCTTTTATACGATTAATGGTGAGAATAGTAGATGTACATCCCTACTTTCTGTGCGAGTTGACTGCCCCACTTTTGCTCTTGGCAGATCAATAAAGGTCTGTCTGGTGTTATGAGTTTATCTGGTTTTAAAGGGACCCCCACAAACCTGAAATACTACCAGGTAACACAGTACTACTACTACTACTACTACTACCAGTGCTGCTGCTGCTGTCAGCCTTCAGGACATTGCAGAGGAGTGCAGGAAAAGCTGCTAAAATAAAGACGGCTGAGCATTTTGCTGCTAGACCTCTGATACCCAAACCCCTGTTTACTTACACACACACACAATGAATGAGTGCCAATGAAGATCAGTCGGCCCCGTTCCCTAGCAACAGAGATGTGTGCTGGTCAAGGCCCCCCCTCTGCCAAATTTAGCTCCTGGGCCGGTCGATGCTGCTGTGTGTTTGTGCCTGTGGCTACATGCTGCATGTGCAGTCCAATGCAAATCTGAAATTCATTCACTGATGCCGGCTGATACCCCGCAAGGGCCCATGGGTGTCACTGGACCCGTGCACCCATGCAAAAACATGTTCCTGCAGCTCTGAATCCGGGTCAGTCGGGCAGAAACCAGCACCTGCCCCCCCCCCCCCCCCCCCCCCTTGCTTTAAGCTGTTTTAATGGCATTAACCAGGGGGTTGTGTGAGACTCAGAGGGGGGGCATATCTGCTCTGCCCAGCACAGAACGGATTAACATCAATCTGGCAACACACACACACACACACACACACACACACACTCATAGACACAAATGCACACACACACAAACCTAGACAGACAGCCACGAGCTAATCCCGCAGGCCAGCTGTGTGTTGATGAATTGTTGATGTGTTTACCATGTGTTGACAAATAACTTGTTTACATCAACACCGCAGACCTGACTCGCCTCACCTCTCTCTCTCTCTCACTTTCAGACGTTCCCCGTGGCCTTAAGGTTCCACATCTTCCCGCGGTTCTCCCCCGCGTCCTCCGGCGTCCCCCGCTGAGCGCCCCACCGCTCCTCATTCTCCTCTCGGTCTCCCGCCATCGCGTCCAGCTGTGGCCCTCGCAGGGCGCGCTCGCTGGCTCTCACCTGACAGGTCCCTGGCCTCAGGACGACAGCCAGCACCTGCAATCTCCCTACATGAGGGACAAAGCAACGCAGGTGAGTGCTGTGGGGGGGGTTAATGTCTGTGTGTGTGTGTGTGGTGCATGAGTCTTCTTTTATATGCACAGGTTAAATTCAAACAAATAACATATAATGCATGTTTGTGTGTTAGCATGCTAGCATTTGCTAATTAGGCACAGGGTGCTTTAAACTGAATGCTAACATTAGCATGCTAACATGCTCACAACTGCAATGCTAACATGCTGATGTTTAGCAGGTTAGCGTGTTAGCATTCTAACAACTCCAATAAGCACTAAATATGAGTACAGGTATTTGTTCATAAACCAAAATATTGGACACATTTTTTTTTTTTCTTCCCCTGATGATGGCGCTAGATGAAAAGTCAGAGGACTAATCTTCTGGAGACCATGAATGTCTTTACAATATTCCATAGCAATCATCTACTAGTTGCTAAAATATTCCGTCTGGAGCAATTATTTGACAGTCAGACAGACGGACTGACGTTGCCATCAATGGCAACCTGAAGCAAAGCCAAGATGGATGCTTGCAAGACGTATGCCCGATGCGAAGAGGTTAAGAGGGATTGCAGACGGTTGCATCATCAGACTGACTCGGGTCAAACAGAAGCTGTAGGATCTGTCTTTATCTCAGTCCGCTTCAAAACCGCCTCGGGTGTTGTTTCCGTTCTGCTTTAAGACAACATGTCTTTTTTCCCCCCACCAGACTGTTTTTGTGCTTGTTTGATATTTAGCTCTTACCATACTGTGTGTGTGTGTGTCAGACCCCCAGGGCCTGGGCAGATGAGAGGAGGAGGGGCTCTCACAAACGCTCGGCCTCCTGTGGGAGCACCGACCAGCTCAAGGAGGTCAGTCTCTTTGCTGAATCTACAGCCCAAATACACAAACAGTCTTTTGTTTCGCCATTAAGCCTTTTTCAAAGCGTCGTGCGGCAGTTACGACTCCCTCTACACTCGTCTGTTTACATCTATATGTCTGTCTGTTAAACCTTCGCTTTCCAGATTGCCAAATTGCGTCAGCAGCTCCAGCGCAGCAAACGCAGCAGCCGCCATCGGAGGGATAAAGACCGCAAGTCCCCGTTCAATGGCAGCCACACCATCATCCAGTCGCAGGTAATCAATAGAGACAGCGTGCTTGAGGGAGACCACGTGGCTCCGTCTCTGAGACGGACGAGGCGTGCACACACACACACACACACACACACTCACTCCTGTCATGTAGCCGTGTCGGTGACGCCGGTCATGTGCTCCCCGTGGAGTCTGCCGGAGTGCAGCTGTCCTGCTTTCTGGGCCTCCTCGTGAGACAAAGAAAGAGGACGACCGGTTGGAGTTATCTTGCAACTTTTTTTTTTTTTTTTTTGCTTTGACAAAAGCTCATTAACTGATACAAAGAGCCACCAGCTAGCAGGAGCTTTTTAATAGACGGAGAGCTCCCCTCCCCCTTTTATCCTGTGTGCGGAGCAATAAGACAGATTCATGAAGCACGTATTTATGTTTTTCCGTCTCACTGCATACACCTGTAAACAGGTGCAGAATCCATATGAACTGTTCGGGCCTTTGTGTGTGTTTTGCAGTCGCCGATGCCCAAGACCATCCTGATACCCATCCCCATCTCCAAGTCATCGGCCCCTCGTTTCCGCAACAGCGTGGAGGGCCTCAACCAGGAGATCGAACGCATCATCATCCGGGACACGCCTGAGAAGGACGAGACCATCGTGGTGAGTTCTGAAAGAATTATAAAAACGTTTTTTACGACCACTGTCCGGGTTTTAAGCCCCCGGTGCTACGTTGTTATTGTGACCTCATTTGTGTGTGTGTGTGTGTGACAGCCACAGGATGTCCCAGATGGGCACCGCGCGCCCCCACCGGTCCCCCCACAGCGCAGCAGCAGCACCCGCAGCATCGACACGCAGACCCCCTCGGGGGGCGGCCTGAGTGGTAACCACAGCAACAGCAGTAGCCGTCCCGACTCCATCTCGCCCTCCTACCTCACCGTCCTGAACGACACGGGTGGAGGCAGCCCCTATGAGGACAAAGGTGACTAACACAGACCACACATTGTACACGTGCCCTGCCAAAGTCTCCTCGAGCGTGATCTGTTTGCTCACCGCGACCTTTGACCTCAAGTACCCCTCCCCTTCTCTGCCCTGTCCTCAGAGCTGGGCCCCTGCTCCCCGCTGCCCAAGTACGCCGCCTCCCCCAGACCCAACAACAGCTACATGTTCAAGAGGGAGCCTCCAGAGGGCTGCGAGAAGGTGAAAGTGTCCGAGGAGACCATGTGAGTAGAAGATCTTCAACACACTTTTTCTTGTAACCACTTGTATCGTTACGCTTGTTGTTGTGGGGGCTAAATGTGTCCCTGCACGTGTGCTTCCAGGCCCAAACCCCTGCAGGCGCTCCCGCCCTTCCTGTGTCCCGACCGCAACAAGGTCAACTTCATCCCCAACAGCGGCTCCGCCTTCTGCCTCGTCAGCATCCTCAAGCCCTTGCTGCCCGCCCCGGACCTGAGCTTCCGCTCCGCGGTGGGCCTCCGGAGCCTGTCCCCGGCCCTCGTGCCTCTGTCCACCCAGCCCTGCCTCCTGGAGGAGCCCGAGAGCTTCTGACGGCCCACGAGGGCTTTAAAGTCAAAAAGAAACCCCGCCCCCTCTACTAAATCAGAAAACATTTACTAAGAAACAACCCTTCTACTCCAAAAAATTAAAATCAATTTTAAAAAGCCTTCAGCATGCCAGCTAAGCTCTCTCTGATGTCCTCCTCTTGTTGAAGCGCTTCCCACTGCCTCTCCTCCTCAGACGACCACGACCTGAGAGTCCTGCAGCGGCTGACATTTCATCGCTTTCTTCTACCTTCAGTGCTGGTTATGTTCCTGTTTTTTCGGGGGAGGAGAAAAGGGGCGAAAAAAAGGACAGCCTCTTTTATTTCATCGTATTATACCATGGCGCCTTTCCACGGACATATCTCTTTTTCTATCTGTAGTTATTTCTCTTGATATGTAAAATATGCCTTCCATTATTTGAAACAAAGAAAAAGAAGGGGGCCGCTGGTTTCCTTGGAGGCTAATTTATTGGTGCTGCCAGATATAACGTAGCAAAACTTGAACGCTTGCGAACAAAGGAGGAGTTGGAAAAAGTAAATGTGCCTGATATTTCAGACTGCAGCGCTCCGGTCACGTGCGTCTCTCTAGCACGACGCGCGTGATGTCGGCACTACGACGGCCATAGATACACGCAGAAAGGCGGGCAAGTGGGGTGGTCCACAGAAACAACCCAATATTTAGACCACCTGTGACCTAAATCCAGACGTTTTACCAGCCATCGTACTGGTACAGGTACTGGTAGCAGCGAGCTGGTTTTCCCGCCCCCTGCCGGCCGGTGTGTGTATCTATGGGAAACGCGGGCCAGGGCTATGACGTGTGTAGCGCGTGTTCCACCTGTGTCCGCCTACCCCCCTCCTTCCTAAGCGACCAGCCTTCGCTAAAAAAAATACAACCGCTCCATCACGACCAACCGCCCCCGCCCTTCTGTTACTCCTTATTTATTCATTTTCCCGCTCTCGCTCCTTTTCTTTCCCTCGGGGCCACCGTAATGCTGTTTTTTTTTTTTTCTTCTTCTTCTTCTGTCTTGCTCGGCTAGTGTCGTGAAATGTGTCCCGACTGGGGGGGGCTGAGCACGGAGAAGTCGGTGAACCCAAATACACCGAAGACCACGTGGGTACACAACTAAAAGTGACCGAGCTGCGGTCACATGACCCGTTGGTCTCCGGCATCTCCGTGCCCCGCTCCTTGCTCCGCCCCCTTCCTCCTGTAAACGTCACCACTACTCGACTGTGCCTGCTACGGTGGGATAGGAATGTACTGGCTGTGTAAATAACGAGGCACACTGTGTTTGTATCATCGACTGACAAAGATATGTATCTGAATGAGTCAACAATTGTACCATATTACCCCCCCCCCTTCCCCTCCTGCTTCTTCTCCGCTGAGTACTGTGAATTACTACACGTCTCATTATTGTGAATAATGTATTTATTTATCGGGAGTGTAATTTTGGGTCGCCAGATAATTTTAACCAAGAATAGACTACATCGTCCATCTCAGGTTGTAGTGACTAGGACACACGCACACACAAACAAAAGATGTACTAACTTCTCAGCGCACACTAACAAGTCTACTACGAAGGGAGCGAACCAACAGCTGCTATCCACGTAGCCTCTCACGCGACGGGACGTGGTGGAAACCTGTAGCAGAGTAGAGAGAAGTGTGGATGTCATTTATTTATTTATTCGGTGACCTGATCTGGCGTTTCTCAAACGCAACAAGTGAAGAGATGGAGAGTTCTGTTCCAAAATGAGGTATCCACGTGCTGGTGAAACAATCACACCCACGAGCGAAGACGTCTGTTTACAAAAATAAAAAAGTAGTTTAAAAGAGCAGATTCATACACGTGGAACAGATTTATTTCAACTTGTTTTCTTTCTCAAAGTGGATAAACAGCATTTGTGGACTCGAGGCTCAACACAACGATTCCTTGTTTGCTTGTCCAGTTTATTGGAAACAGAACTGCCACGTTTTCATCTGTTAAACCCCTCGAGTGAAATAAAAAGGCATTGTTGAATTAAATAAAGCATTTGTGATTGACTTGAGAAATACATTCTTTTTTTTTTGTTGAAGTGTGTAAATCAAGAGTTAACAGTATAATACATGACCTCGTGTCACATTAAAAACAAAAAAGAAACAGTGTAGTAGGGGTCTATTTCCCCCAGAAAAGCAGATCATAATATGCAGCATGTATAAAAAGTGTTTTTCAGAGTCGATTCTTTTTCCCATGATGCACTCCGATCACCTTTCCTCCCTTGAGTGAGATGTATACAGGCACACGACTGAAACTGAGGATTTGGTCTCGGTGCATGTGGACGTGATATTCACATCTCAACTTAGGTATATTTTCCATAATAATATGATTTTAGAAACCCGACTGCATCTTTTTGCAGCTGGTCACTTTGGAAACATTCATAGTGTTGGTCGTCTTTTGCTTTAAATATACAAATTAAATCCATTCTATGACATAACAGTTCTCCAGTGTTGATTCTTTTCCCATAAAACAATAGATTTGATAAATCCATCTGTGAATTCTGACAATACACAGTTAAAAATACAGTATTTTACTTGTTATTTTAGTGTTACTTTAGTTTCTCAAAAAACAAACGGTTATATAATCAGAAAATAAATAGTTTGATGCAGCTTAGGTGCCGTTATTTTCAGATTTATAGGACTTAAATAACCCACCCAACCCAAAACGATTCAATCCTGTGTCCTACTTTAAAACTACAAAGTAAGTGTTTCAACCTTCACACATTTTTCTTGGCTTGGGATTGTGGAATCTGAACGGCGGATTGGACTGATGTAGTATTTTTACCCACACTTCATTCAGAGACAGTAGAATCTGGGATGAATGAACATAAAGACGCCGTCGGTGTCACAAAAGCCGCGGAGTTTGGACAGTGTGAATGTCCACTGTGCCTGCAATCTGACTCCAGGTCAGGCTGTCAAAATGACGGCAGACTCTCCTGAGGGAGATCAATAAAGCGTCACATTACTTATCAAACAGTCTTCAAGATCCAGTTTGTGAAGGGGTCTGTATCAGTGTCTCAGGGTCCGTTCTTATCTCATACATACACAATGTACAATATATTTATAGCGTACGCTCTTCATTCATACGTGACAATCATGTGCTACCATGTTTAAACAACAGTAAGCAGTAAATGGACTCTTTCTTTACATCCTGGGTCCCCTGTGATGTGTGCACACGGCAAACAGACACACACACCCAAACAAAACAGAAAGAAAAACTAAATAAACCTGCAACCCAAACCTTCTCTCCGCATGAGGTTTTCTGAGAGTCCGTGTAGTGTTAGCAGTCATTGACGAAGCTGCAGGAGAGCGTTCACCAACTCACAGCGCTTTCCCTTTTCCAGTGTAAGATAACACCTTCCAGTGCAACACAAAATATGGATTTGCACACATATCTCCTGGTAACATGCGTGTGTGCATCAATGTCTCTGTGTGTGTTTCACTGTTAACGTGTGTTCTTTTACTTGGTTTCTGACATCCAGATCCTGTAAAAGAAATCCTACACACGTATATACAGAGCTCTAGGCGTTGAGGAGCTCGTCCGGGGAACGTCCAATGGCGTCGGGGTTTGAGAGGGGGTCCAGGTCTGCGAACAGGTTGAACCAGGCGGACATGTCTTTGGATCCACCTGGAGCAGCTGTAGAAGAAAGTTTAAGTTTAGCAACTGGTTTCATGGTAATTAGATTGATTATAAGACGTTAAAGACAGTTTTTACTAAAACAAGACAAGACCCCAGATTGAGGGAGAGCGAACCGTTAGCTGCTGCACTTGGGGCCGGCTGAGCTGATTGGCTCTGCCCGGGAGGAGGCTGCAGGGGCGGAGCCTGGAACATAGGCGGGGTCGACCAGCCTAGGAGACAAAGAAAAAGTGATGAGAGCGATGGGTTTCGGCGTGCTGCGGCGAGCTCGTCCCTCCAGCAGAGCAGCAGTGTGGCTGACCTGTGGAGCTCAGGCTGTGGTCCAGCAGCTGGGAGGGCAGGAAGCCCGTGGGGCTGGGGGGGCCGGAGGGCAGACGCGGCGCCGGCCCGCTCTCTGCTGGCGCCGTGCTCGGTGGAGGAAAGCTGGGAGAGTCAAACAGCCCGAAGGCGTCCTGCCACTCTCTGCTGAACTCGTCGCTGGCCCCCGGGTCCGGGCTGAGGAGGTCTTTGAGGAAGGCCATGTCGCCCTGCTCGCCATCCTCCTCCTCCGGTCCCAGCCCTGAAAGCAGACCCCCACCTAGAGGGAAGGGAGTAAAAACAAACTGATGAGAAATATTCCTAAAATATTTTTGATATTGATCATTTTAGCAGATGAGATGTCAACACAGCTGTAAATCATCAGTTAATGGTCAGCCCAGAATGTCAAAGTAGTGAGTCTCAAGAGTGAAGAAGACGCTTGATTGTTTTCCTATATGACAAGTGAAGGAAACAAAGCCTCTTGCTTTCAGGCAGCCGGACTGAATCCGGATCCAAAGTGCAAAAAGGAAGCAGAGACATAGAAAAATCCCAGGAGAGGTGAAACTGTGCCACAACCAAGCAAAGTGAGTCAGACCCTGCAGGCGGTAGGAGAAACAGAGGGCCGGTTTACCGGAGGCAGGCAGCTGTGACAGGCTGGACTGGAGGCCTCCAAAGCCCCAGGACTCATGCGAGTCTCCACCCTGAGGAGGAGGAGGAGGCTGGTCCGTCGGCCAAGGCAGGTCACAGGCCATGAGCATCAGGTCGTCATCCACCGGTCCTCTGAGGTCGTACAGGTCTACAGCAGGTGTGCTCGTGTTTTGGCGCACTGAGGTCATAAAGAGTCGTAAAGCCAACAGGCATCCGGCCCAAAGTCAGCGACAACAGTCCCAACGTACACATCTGTACTGTTTACACACACACACACACACACACACACACACACACACACACACACACACACACACACACACACACACACACACACACACTTACCACCGTCACTGGTTAGGCTCTGTCCATAACTGATGGGGGCGGGGTCTGGAAAGGAGGGCACATGAAAAACACTCAAAAGCAGCTTCTTACATTACAGTATCACTGTTATACTTTTGTTGTTTGTAGGTTTATTTATATTGCATACAAATGGCTAAACGCAGATAATGACATAACATCAACAACTTAAATCAACTCATAAAACACCACAGACGCCGCTGCATCATTTTAAACAGTGAATCACATTAACTCTTACTTTAGTCAAAGTGAATTCATGTATTGATTAAAGTAAGGCTACAACATACCCTTATTTTCATTACACATGATTTATTATTGTCTATAAAATGTCTTAAATGTCTTCCTGCCTACAGGGGGCAGCACATACCTGCTCCAGAGGCACTTCCTGGTGGCTTGTTGTCATCATCCAAGGACACCAGACTGAGGAAGGGAGGAAGGAGGAAGGGAGGGAGGGAGGGAGGGAAAAAAAATAAATGAGAAAGTGCCTTATCTAGCTGGCGAAATGAGGCGCTGCTATTTTTAGCGATGCAGTGGCCTCCATTAAATTTGGAGCTGCAGTCTCACTGCAGGTGTACCGCGTGGATCACTACCCATCAGCATACGTACAAAGCTGCTCCACTTACGTGTGAGAGAACATGGGCATGACATCGTGACTGATGAAGACATAGCTGAGGTGATTGTGTGCAAGAATACAAAGAAAAGAGCAGACGGCGAGGGGAAATTATAGAGAAAGGAAAAAAATGGCTGGCAACAGAGTGCGTGTGTGATGACGGGGCAGGAGAGGAGAGCAGTATGAAAACATGAGTGTGTGTTAGGACGTGTGTGTGTGTCCTCTCACCTGTCCGTGTGGCTCTGCAGAGCCCTCTCCTTCTTATCCTCTCGTTTCTGCTCATCTGTTATTTCCTCCAGAGGGTCTCGCAGGTCCTGTGCGAGGGAAGAATGCGGTCAAATGTGATGTAGAGACACTTCGGCCGCTGTCCGCCAGCGTCTCTGAAACCTGAAGTACCTTGAGCGTGGTGAACTGGTACGGCACGTGTCCCCGGAAGGCCTCTTGGATCCCCGACATGGCGTGGGCCGTCTTCTCCCAGAACTGCAGCAGAGTGGTCTGGAAAAAGAGATGTACTGAATAAAAGGTAGACAGATGAAGACACTTGAACAGAGTCACAGTAAACTGTTGACGCACACATACCTGGTAGGTGCAGAGGGAGTGGGAGAGCATGTTGCAGCGGCTCGCTCCCAGCATGTCCACCTTCTGACACACGTCGTTCTTCAGCTTCTCGAACTGGCTCTTCGTCCCTCGGACCTGGGTTTGGACCTGACGACGGAGAGGCGAGACAGACAAGAGGATGACAAACACGCGCGCTTTACATCATCGCGAGAGAGGGTCGACAAACAGGCGTCCTCCCACCTTGCGGAACTTTTCCAGCTGCTTGTAGGTGTCCGGGTCCAGTTCTTGGGAGACATCTTTCATCCAGAGCAGAGCCCCTCTGTACTCGGTGCGGGCCTTCTCCATGCGGCTGACTGTCAGCAGCGTG
Source organism: Leptoclinus maculatus (assembly GCA_032191485.1). Lineage (NCBI taxonomy): Eukaryota > Metazoa > Chordata > Actinopteri > Perciformes > Stichaeidae > Leptoclinus > Leptoclinus maculatus. Next base: position 3,581,921 of record JAVDOI010000021.1, on the reverse strand, counting down.
TCTGCGATGGCGCGCCGCCGGAACGTCTCCACTTCCTGGTGCAAGCGGTGCAGCGGCGGGCAGAGTGCCATCCTATGGAGGAGAAAATAAGAACTTCCGAAATTCAGCAAAAAATATCTCACTTTACGGTAGTTTAGAATGCATTGTACACGTCGGCTTCATTGACCTCTGCTTGGCGGAGGTGCACAGGGCCTTGCTGGTGGCGTCCATCATGTTGCCAGCCTTTGTGCGATCGTGTTCGGCCTGGAAGCGCAGGAACAGGCCGAGCTCGTTCTCCTCCTGAGACAAACCTGGGGACACGGCTCAAAGTTTAGGTCCCACATGTCCACAGAGGACACGGTGGCTTCAAGAAGGGAAGTAAACGACTGTGTTGACTTCCTCATACCATAACTGTGGTGGTGAGCACACTCATCTCTGTTTGAATCTTATTTTGAGCAGTGGACGCCAAAAGCAACTTAAAGCCATTATGATCGTACAGACACACGTACGCAACACTTTTTAAAGGGACGGGAGGGAGTGCTGACCGGCGTCTACTGACGATGGTTAAACATCTCATACAAAATCAAATTCTTTGCATTTGATTGGACCGCTAAACAGTGGGCGGGCTTAGAATATAGTGCTATACAGCTGCAGAACAAATCATAAACACGAAAAAACACATCTGCATCTTCTATTGAGGAGACGATGGTGAGTTGAATGTCTCTTGATTTGTCGGACATTAGAACGTCTGAAATAAACACCGCCTCTTTGGTATTCAGTGAAGAGGCGTCATGTAGAAGGTCTAGTTTGGACTCACGTGTGATCCGGTGCTGGTACTTCTCGATCACCTTCAGCAGCTCCGTGCACGTTAACTGAACCGAGCGGAAGAACTGCAGAGACAAACGGGCCGGGTTAGGATACGTCACCCAGACCAGCTCCATCTTTAAACACAGATCGTCTGCCACGTGTCCACGTCACGTCTCTTCTTTCGGGACTATGTTTTGCAGCGTGATGCTTCTCCCTCACTTAGCACAACATATGTGTGTGTGTTTGTGTGTGTGTGTGTGTGTTGTGAGTGGAGAGCATTAACAGCCACGCTGAGACATCTCAATATGGTGGAGGTTCAGTAAAATAAAGTGATAAAAAGCTGATGTACGGTTGCCAGTTTGTGTGGAGCCCTGACTTTGTTATTCAGTGGAAACGTATCAAGAAGAGTAGAGCGCGCTCAAGACTGTGAGAGAGCAGAGGAAGGAGGAGACTTGTGTAGTTACTGATTAACTGCAGAATAAACAGCCCGTCAAACGCCTTTCACCGTCAGATCTTTAGCCGTGTACAGGGCACTGCTCCTTCACAACACACCCCTTTGACTGTTTATTCTTGACATGAACCAAGACATTCACCGGGATCATGTTTATCCAACGGCTGTGTCTGAGTCACAGGGGAAAACAGAGGCACAAGGAGATCAACAGAGGCACAGTTCTGTTTTTCTAATTGAGGAATCTGAGGAGGTGGAGGAAAGCAACAGGGCGGACCAGCTCTAAAAACAACCTGCTCTGAATTTACTGTGTAAATGTGTCTTTTAACACCTCTTCGTTTGACTTTGTCTCCGTCTCACTGGGTATGGGTGGAGGGACAATGAGAGCAGGAAGGAGACAGACGAGGCCTGATCATGCTTCGAGGCGAACAAAAGGCTCACAGTGCGTCTCCAGCAGCTCGGTGAAACTCGGCCACGTCCCCGCCTCGCGGGACCAGACAGTCAGGGCTAAATACCAGACAGATTCCAGCTAATCAAAACCGTCCGCTCTCATTTTGTTGCACCGGTGAGAAATGACTGAGAGGCCGAGGAACGAAGCGTACTGTACCCTGCTAACAGGAAGGACAGGAAGACTACAGGCCCCGATACGGTTCCCTGCGGAGCTCCGCATATAGGACATTCCCAATCAGAGACACGTCCCCAATAGCGTACTTAGTGTAGTCAATCTGTCGTCTCCTACCTCGAGCTTGGCGTCCAGGTCGGCGTCTGACGCCACCACGTACTCGTCCTCCTTCTTGCCCGTGGCTTTGATGAGGACCTGCTTGGTCTTCCAGAACTTCTTCTGCATGCGGGCCATGACCGAGCTGTCCTCGCCGAGCAGGGCCCGGCCGCCGCTCAGCATGTCCCCCGCAAACCTGGGGCCCAGACGGCTTCAGTCAGCTGTGTTTTACAACATAACATGAATGATATTCACTAGAGTTGTGTCATTTTACTACATACCCGTCCATCATTGGATATCAGCCTCTTTTTTCTGTTCTGAAAACAAAAAGAAATACAGGGGGGGGTTAAAATAGGATGAAAGCATCAGGATTTAAACCTTTTTGGAGCTGGTGTCAAAGGCTGAAGGCTTCCTGATGTTTCCTTGTTAAGGATCCTCACACAGGAAGACAAATCAGGCTTATGTACTTGGTTGAATAATGCAGATGTTTGCGTGATAAGATCTGGTGTGAAACTGACTAAAAGTGGCAGACTAATAGAAATGCAGGAAACAATGAAAGGACTGACTGGGATACACACAGGGCACAGCAGCAGGCATTGGAAACAGAGCCGACAGCTGTTACCCCACTGGACTATAATCGACTTATAGGCGGTTATCGTGGAGGGTGATCTGTGGCTGGACAACAACTCATCGGTGCTAAAGGCTAAGAAGCTAATCTAATGCGGTTCTGGGAGCAGAGAGATCGGACACCTGAATAGAGAGCCAGCTGTCGAGCAGGTGTTCGGTTACAGGAAAGAGCTGCCCTGACGACACGCAAAGAAACACACCGCTTTGTGAAATTCAACTACACTGTAAACCCTTAACTTGACAAAAAGGTATAAAAGAAGTAAACCTAACGGTAGTCGAGAAGAAGGAACGTCAGTTAAAAGGAGCTCGCGAGCTAGCAGCAGTTAGCTTGTCGCTATCGTGGCAGGAACAGCAATGAGAGCAACTAACGTAAGTGACGAGGCCATTCAACATGGCCGCTTGTTCGTTTGTACTCAGTTAGTTGAAGTAGGTGAATATACATTTACCTCGCTTTTAGTTTTGTCCCACTGTCCCGAGCATCCATGCGGCTCCGCTCGCCTCCTCTGCCTACAGAGCCGTCAGAGGAACAGGATATGCAGAGTAGCTATAGCGCCGTTTGGACACCAGGGGGCGCTGCTGGGTAAAGACCGAAGATCGTCTTTTGAACGAGGAGCCATTCACAGGCTGCAAAAAATGGACTACAACCTAACAAACGAACTGGAATTTCTCGTACATCAAGTTCAATGTTTTTACAGTTGTCTATATCAGAAGAAAGCATGGGAGATACGTTGATGCCCGTGAGGTGTTGAATGTGTATGGGAGTCAATGAGAGCAGCTCACTTCGATATTGTAGTAAAATAAATAGTCTGAGGAAAAAAAAAAAAGTTCTCTTTTGCTACCAAAAAACACAAGGACGGTGATAACGTACAACTGCAACATGTGAAATATATCAGACAATATATCATGAATGTGACAATATAATGGTGTATTTACTGATGTTGCACTTCCATTATCAACAGTTAAGCTAAAGTGGAGGTAAAGAAACAACCAATAACAATCTAATACAGTACTTTAATATAGTTTGTATATGTGGAACATTTTTTGGTCATTTTCATTTGATCACTGTCTTTTCTTTCACAAATCTAACATCGATGCGTTAATGAATGGAACATGAACAGAAGAGACATTTTAGGAGACAAAATTAATTTATAGTTTTCTTGGGTCACAGGAAGACAAAGACAATCCATAAGAAAATATGTGTAAAATTTAAGAGGGGCTAAAAATAACTGTAAAGAAGAAAGCAAGCAACGTTTGCCGCTGTACAAAACTCCTAAGTCGCTGCCGCTTTCGTCACAACACTGATAATGTCTATCATTCGGTCCTTATTGTCTGCCTAGGCCCCGGCATCTGTCGGACAGGCCGAGTATCTGTAGGTGTACAGTTTGTTATCTGCACCTCCGCTCAGCATCAGCTGAAAACATAAAAAAAAGGAGAGAAAGTTACACATTGATTTCATGGATTCAACTGCTGAATATTCTTTACTTTGGGATTAGAGTCGTGTCTTACCCCGCTTTCTGTCCAGTCCACACAAAACACTTTGTCCTCGTGGGCCGCCAGGTCATACAGAGGAGCCTTACAGCTGGGAGATATGAAAGATGCGCGTCAAACATATACCAATATACAGTATCAACAAAAGACAGATTTGAGTGTTGGAGGCTGAAGAGGCATTTTATAGACTGTATTTTATTCTGACAAAGACAGGAAGCTTCTTCCAGACAGGAAGTGGTTTACTCTCAGCCGTGTGGAAGTAACAGGATGTCCTGCTCCACACTAAACTACTCATACTGACACATTCTGGATCATTAGCTACTGAAAATCAGATTCAGGTCAAAAATAATTGATTTGTTTGTGTTATTGTTTAACCAGCAACTCCCATTTTCTGCACTGTGAAATTACTCTTTTTGTCGATGGAGTCTGGTTGCTTTGAGGAGAGCATGGATAAAGGCTTAAGTTGCCCGTTGGAAAGGAATGTCTGACGGCAAGATAAAGGAGTGAAAACACTCTAAACAGAGTGTACATCTAAACTGGTATCGTCTAAAATAAGTTCCACGGCAGCACAATGCTCCTATCTGCTTCTTTCCACGTGTCAAGTCCCTTTAAGTCCTCATAAGTTGCTGACTTCTACAAAGCATTCACGTGCTTCACAGACCTTCTGGTGTCCCACAGTTTGACCAGGTTGTCCAGGGAGCCGGAGACCAGCTGGTGCTCATGCGACGGCGCCCACTTCACGGCGGTGACCCAGCCGGTGTGGGAGGTCAGGGACAGCAGCACCAGCGACCCGTCTGGAGAGGAGAAGAGGGAAAGAGAGCGGATATAAAACGCCGCTGCTGAAACACCTATGGTCGCATGTTCATCTGTTGCAGTTAGAGCACAGCGGTACCTTTGGTGCGAGGGTCCCACAGTCTGATGTGTCGGTCTGTGCTGCCGGAGGCCAGCCGTCGACACAGCGGTGAGTAGGAAATACAGTTGAACACTTTGTTGCCCGTCTGTAGAAAGGACAAAACAAATAGCGTCAAAATGTTGTCACAGTGACCACGTCTTATATGCGGCCGATGTTTCTGACCCAGTGTCTGCTCGTCGGTGTGTTTTTCTCACCAGCGTAGTCTTCATTCCTCCCGTCTCCACGTCCCACACGCGGATGGTGTGGTCCCATGATGCACTGTAAACCTCCTCACTGTCGCACCACAGGACAGAGGACACCGCCTCGTTGTGTCCAGATAACGTCATCAGTGGAGTCTGTGTCCATGAGACGAAATGGGAGCCTCGTTTTTATTGATACCCCTTCACATTCAGTTTGTTAACTACCGATCTTTCTACCACCAGGTTAGCCGGACTGAAGAGTGATATAGCTCCACTCACCCTGGTAAGGCCGAGCTGTTGAGTCTTCTGTTTCTTCCTCGGTCTGTCGGCGGGCTCTTCGACCTCGTCTGCCTCGTCGGTGGGCACTGATGGGGGAAAAGGTTGGAGCATGTTGGGAGATTTGCTTTTCATTCGGTAATGCTTAACATGCAATCAGTTGCTCTGGCGACCTACCTGCTGACCAAATCTTCAACATTTTGTCCCAGGAGCCACTGCAGAACTGTATGAGGAGCAACGCAAATGCTTTAACTGACAGGGAGGGGGGGGTTGTGTTGTATGAATCCTAGTCATTGTGCCTCTACCCACTATCCATCCCTCTTTACCTTTGAGCCGGTGGGGTCTGTCGCAACAGTGTCGACGCTCCCCGTGTGTCCCCGGCAGCAGTGTCTGGCTTTCACCTTGTTCCTCTCCGAGTTCCACTCCCACAGCAGGAGGGTCTGGTCCAGAGAGGCCGTCAGCAGCAGAGAGGTCAGACCGTCTGCACGGAAACGCCCACACATATGTTTTTAAGTACGGCTGTCGTTATCACAAGCGGAGCGATAGATACGTCCTCCACTCCGTCCCCCGTCCCCTCACCTCTTTTGACCCAGGCCACGTCTTTCACCACATCCGCGTGTCCGGCCACCGTCATCACCGCCTTGCCCTCCAAAGACCAGATCCTGGCTGTCTTGTCATATGACCCCGTTAGGATCCTGCAAAGAAAAAAAACATACGAATAAGCAAAACATCACATTGTTGGCTCTTGTTTGGGACGTGGACTTGTTGCAGATATATATATATATATAATGTGTAAATGGCAAGAAATATCAGTGAAGAAATGCCAAAGATGCTGGACAAAATAATAGAGACACCATAAAATGACCACCCGGTTGAACGTCACTACACATTTGCTCTGTAGATTACTATGAAAGTGATCTGTGTGCTAAATGTTTAAGAACTATGACATTTTTCGTGGAAATATTTGTCCGATTGGGGTTAATTTGTGTTGACGAGTTTTTTCCTCTCATTCTCTTTTCTAAATTTGTGTTGCCAGTGTAATGCCCCCTTGACAGTGCGGGGCGTCTGCCATCTTACCATTCAGCATCTGCAGCCACGGCGCTAATCCAGTCATCGTGCATCATGCACTCCTCGGCCTCTGGCGCTGTGATCCGCTCCACGTACTCTATCTCCACCACATCTTCCTGAAACACAGGCAGCCGCTCCGATGCATAAATATCAAAAGGATGCGTTCACAGACAATTCAGTCCCCAGTTGTACTTTCAGCTTAAATACCAGCAAACTCTTCTCTCTTATGCCGATCTCTACTTCCTTTTAATATGAAGAAGACTATGAAAACATGTCCACTCAGGTCTAAGCAGCGAGGCCGGTCGTACCGTAGATATGCCTTCCGTGTCCATGTGAGTGGACAGCGACGACCGCAGGAACTGACCCCTGACCAGGAAGTCGAACTCCACTTTGCTGTGAGACGCTGCGGAAACAAATGCATTCAAGATGTATTACGGGATTATTTCTTGAATTAAATGAAGTACTGGGACTTTTGTGAACCGTTTGATATAATTACGGCTCATCTAATCATATGTAAGAATAATATTACATCATAGAAAACTATGCATAGACGTATACAAGCAATCTAATATCAATTGCACAGATCTAAAATGTAATAAATCATAAAAATTGATTTCACAGCAGCAATGAAAACTTGGTTCAGATCACATCTTCTGCACGTTAAATATGTAAGCCGACTAAAAGAGTGCCAGAAATAATCAAACATACATGTTAATGTTCAAAGTAAAGTGTGCTTTTTACCATTTTTAGCCTCCAGCAGCTTGTTGATGACATTGCTAAGGTCCTGCACTTCAGAGGCAGCAGGGATGGAGAATGGGACATCATCTACAACATACCTGGAAAGAGAAGTATGTTCTCAGGTTATACCCATCAAATACACACAGACATTTTACATTTAGTAGATTCGTTTGTCATATAAGTTACTGTATCACATGCATCATATCTCGGGAATGTTAGCATTAGCTAGCCATTCCTGTCTTTTCTTTTCGTTCGTTTCCTTAAAGGGAATAAGATCTCACCTTTTGTCCTCTGTGAAGAACCTCGCTTGTAACTGCGACATTTTTAATTAACGTGTATATTTCTCTAACGTACCACTAGCAATAGATATACGAGGTATGGCTAAGTAGCTAATCTGTGCCTTCATAACACAGCCGACTCTCGTGCAGTCCTGCCATGTGGTACGAAATCAAGGAACTTCAGTTGAGCCCGGATGCAGCCAATCGATGATTCGGAACTGCGCTCGTCCAGCAATGCCTGAGCAACAACCAAAGTGGTATTAGCAAAATGTACGTGATGCTGTGATGCATACAAATGGACCCTGTGAGTGTGTTGCTATTATTTATTTATTGCTCTTATCATTATTATATTCAGTAGCATGTAATTGAAATACTCAAATGCACGTATCTCAAATAGGAACAGTACTTAAAATGTACTAAGTCCCAGTTTGTGTATGTAAACGATGAATCCTCCACCTTATATATGCTCCCATGCAACGTTATCAGAAAACACTCCGTAAACACTCATTATGTAGATGGTACCCAATTATATCTATATATATATTTATATATATATATCTATATCTAGCCAGACGAAACCAACCACTTTGATAAACTTCAAGCAGCCTTTAGGACATAAAAACCCGGATGACCTGCAACTTCCTGATGTTAAATTCAGACAAATCAGAAGTTATTCTACTCGGCCCAGAACACCTTATCTAATGATACAGTTTCTCTAGGTGGCATTGCTCTGGCATCCAGCAGCACCGTAAAGAATCTCAAACTTCAAGGACTGCCTTTTTTCACCTCTGTAACATTGCTATAATCAGGCACATCCTGTCTTAAAGCAATGCAGAAAAATGAGTTCATGCATTTGTTACTTCAAGACTAGATTACTGCAATTCCTTATTATCAGGCTGTTCTAATAAATCTCTTAAATATCTACAATTGATTCAGAATGCTGCAGCTTGTATGTATCAAGCTCCTCTTCTGTGGAAATCAGCTTCCAGTTTCAGTCCGGGAGGCAGACACACTCACATTTAAGAGTTTAATTATTAGGCTTACTACTCTCATATGCATTGAATGTGTTGTTAACTGTTATGTTGTTCATTCTCTACACAAGACTTCTATTGCACTTCTGTCCTCAGTTGCACCAATGTGAGGGTCCAGAGGATGCCGTATGTGTACAGATTGTAAAGCCCTCCGAGGCAAATTTGTTATTTGCAAGATTTATGAATACATCAAATTGAATTCCAACTAATCTAACAAAAAGTATAGACCATTTCAACCATTGCTGGGCAACAGCTTCAGTTAGTTTCCTTATATTTGTCATTCACAAACTTTGTATAGCTGCGAATATATACTCCTTTTTTAAATGTAATTGTCATTTAATCTTATTTTTTATATGTGCTACAAATGTTTACCTGAATTCGTTGTAAATAACATTTTGTCAAAACAAAAAGGAGACAGAACTGTGACATGACATTCTAATGAATGTTTTGTGTGTCCAAATAAGATTTGTATTATGTTATTAGCCTTAATGTATTTTTCAAAACCTCAAGAACCGTAAATTATACCAATACCGTGCTCAGTTAACGGGGCTTCTAGCACACATGATTAGGTATGAATGCTATATATACACATTTATGGAGATGCATTGCAAACCGTAAAAACCAAGATGTTTATCTCACCAGGGCAGACGTTCAGTCTTGGACAATAAATTGATTCGTCACAATAGAATGGGGAATCTTGCTGAATTTAATACATGTCTGATGAGTTGTTTACAGTTAAAAATCAACCAAAAAAAAAAAATCAACCCAGGATAGGACATTGTGAACAAAAATATTTACATTTTCACTCATTTAATAACTGGAGATCCACGATGGTTGTAAAGCACACCTTCCACAGTCATGAAATTGTTGATTTTCTTTAATGTGCACTTTTTTTACTTGAGTCCAGAAACGGGCAGTCAATACAGTGTTGCCCTCATTAGATATAAATGTATGACACTAAACTAAATCGACATAAAAACTAAAAACAGAAAATATATACACTCCACTAGTTCACTCATCATCATCATCGTCTTCTTTGATCTTCTTTTTCTTCTTCTTCTTTTTTGATGACTGGAGAGAGAACAGAAGTGAGCACAACGAACGTTCAAAAACAAACACTGGAAATCTCGTATGAATAGTCTGTAGATGAAGTTTAAATAGATCCGTACCTCTGTAACCGGCACCTCTTCCACTTCCACTTCCTCTGGTTCTGCCTCTTTCTTGTCCTTTTTCTTCTTCTTTTTCTTGGGAGTCTCCTCTGGCGCTTCTTCTTCTACAAAACATGCAGAACAAAAAGATCGTGAGCCTCATAATCTCCATTGTGAGCACTTCGTCACTAGATGGCATTTGTTTGCATTCTACCCACCTTCTTTTACTGGTTGCTTTTTGGCCTTTTTGGATTTGGCCACCGGTGTTTCGGGCTCTTCAGCCTCCTCTACCTCCTCAAACTTCCTCTTCTTTGAGGTGGAGGGAATAGTAGAATCGCCGGACGGATCGTACATTCTCACCTCACTGCGGAGGAACGAGAGGGTATTTAACACCGTTCATATTTACATGTGGGAATACATCATCTTTGGAATGGGATTTTGGAGTATTCACCTCTTGTGCTGGTATTTGTCTGCCTGTGCCATTGATCTGCCCGTTCCGCTGATTCTTCGGATCTGAAGAAGAAAAATAAATGGAGAGTAAATAAGATGACCAGCAGAGAGAAAGCCCAGAGCAGATAGAGTCAAACATTGACCAATTTAACCAGCACGTAGGGCTGGGCGAAATACTTCTTACTCTGACCGGCTTTATACAAGTACATGCGAGCGATACTTCCGAGACAGAAAAGGGTAAACTTTCTCTCGTAGTTGTACTTACTCCTTTCTCCTCCAGCTGGCGCAGCCTGATCTCCAGCTTGGCCCGGTTCGCCACTCCCATTTCGGCATTTGTGTCGCCCTCTCCCAGGGCGTCATAGCGAATAGCCAGGGCTGCTTTAGCTGCCAGCATTCTGGAGATCTAGACAGATATTAAAAAAAACACCCGTGTTTATTGTCTAACCAATAGACTGTGACAAACATTACTTAGTCCAGTCATGTTCTTCTGGACTTACCTTGCCCTTATTCTTGGCACTGGTCTGGCCCACTAGGGAGGCATGGTAGATGAGACCGTACTTGGGTGTGTCTTTGCGAGTCTTCAGGGCTCTGAACAGAGCCTTCTCTGCTCCGAGGATCTGCACTGTGGAGGCTGGATGCTTGGCCAGATTCAGAAGGGAACCTTGCAGCAACAGGAAAGACAAGTTAACATGTTGCTCCCACCGGTACCTGATCATTGGGCCTGTAGGCACGAGCTCAGATGAGGTAGTGACTTAAAAGCATCAGTCTTTTTCAGGAAAGCGACATCATGTCAACATCATCACCGCTCGGCTGGTTTTCACGCCATCTCCTCTCTGTGACTCACCTGCATGCGAGATGAGACGGGCTCCGACCAGCTCTCCCACCATCACGGTCAGGTTGGGGGCGATGGCCATCATTCGGTTCTTCAGGTAGTCGTACAGCTGAGTGCGGTAGTCTGAGATGTCAATCACCTACAGAAAAGAAAAAAAGGGAGATACGATTTGAATTACACCTGCCAGCTGGTCACGAGTCAAAGTGGTCCTGTAATGTGACTGTTCAGATGAGGTAGTGACTGAAAACCCACATGATTTGTTTCAGGGTAAAGACGACAAGTCGTCATCATCACAACTGTCACTTGAGCTCTCTAATGTTAGACAGTAAGAAAGAGACAAACCTGATCGCACAGGTGCCGTATGTTGCCGATGTCCTGCTCCGACACTTCTGTTCCCATCGAGATCTCGGCCGCCAGTTTGACCTCGGCCTCGACATCCTCGGGGAGGATGTCGGACAGATCGGAGCCGGCCACGTTGGTGCGGTCGCCTGAGAGACGCACAGAGACACGTTTGGTTACTCGGGAATACAGTCACTGGTGTTCTTTATGCATGCATCTTACAGCTGATCTAGGAAGCATAGTGGATAAGACACTCCACCGGGAACTAAGCATCTCAGACACTGATGTGCCAAACTTAATATGTATGTATAAGTTACTTTTTTTACCTATTTTGCGGACAGAGCGGCAGTAGACCAAGTTGTCAGTGACTACCTTTCCCAACTCAGGAAAGTGCCAGCCGTACCACTCTCTGCAGCGCATGACGTAGTTGTTGAGCTCCTTATCCAGGTCGTCCAAAAGAGCTGAAGAGACCACGACAAATACTTTAAGTCAGACTGAATTACATTAACCAAATCATCTACTAATTGCAAGAAGAATCGTAACAAATTGTGATAATGAAAAGGGGTAATTAGTGAATATTGTATTCAACTTACAGATGGCCTGCACAATCATAGTGTCCACCTTGTCTGGACTGAACTTCAGCTTGTAGCGGGATAAACTGGAGAACACAGAGAAGAGCTATTAATGAGTTATTCCACACGGCAAACTACTTTTCATATTCCTGTGCTTGGGGAGAGATGGCTGCCTCAGTGGTAGTGACGAATGCTGAGAAAAATCCACAAGAGTTTTCAGACAGCAAGTGTAATCATTGACAGCGCCTGCATTTATGCGATGCCGCGTCTGTGCGCCACGTACCTGTGAGCTAATCCCAGAGACATGGCGCTGATCTCCTTGGGCGGGAGGCCGGTGATGAGGTTCTCCATCTGACTCCTGATGCACCTCATCAGCTCGAACACGGCAGCGTTGTGGACACAGCTCAGGTCAAGCTTTTCCTGAAAACCACAACCGTTTAAGACCCAGAACTCATGCATCGAACGCGTAGCCACTAAATACTATGAATTTGCATACTTACTTTAATGACCCCGCCGAGTTTAGCGTCGCTGATGGCCAGCTGCTCGTGAGCATCCGTGGCCACAACCTTCTTTAGCACTTTCTTCAAACTCTTGCCAATTTTTCCCTCGGTAAGGGCAGTGGCAGCTGAGAGGCAGAGGTTGGGAACCGCATTAGAAACACAAATGCAAAGAACCACAATCAGCCAGTCGAATAGGCCCGGGGATCAGACACAAAAACACATCACAGATCCCAGGTGTGTTGTATTATTCCATAAAGACATGTGTTACCTGCCAAGGCCTCTGTGGTGTCCTGAAACTTCTCAAAGTGCTTCAGCTTCACACTAGCAGGGGACAAAAGAAAACAGTTCAGACACGTGTTTTACAAGAGCTACACAGTATCACATGGCGACAACTCGGTGATTGCATGGCACCGTCTACACTTACATTCGGTTCGCCTTTTCAGGAGTTTGAAACTCCTTATACAGGCTGTCCACCTGCTGCAGCTTGGATTCATCAAGGACCTGGAATACAACAGACGCTCTCGGTTAGTTGTCACGCATTTAAAAAAAATTCTTTAGATTCATGGGTAAAGTTACATTCTTCTGAAAAGTGGGTGTTGATCAACTAATAGCACGAGTTTTAATACATTTACAATATCGATGTGAACGTTGTGTTGAGAGAAGTAGACATTCCTTTAAGTTAACTCAGCCTCAACATGCACACGTGGTTACAGGGCCTTTACTCTGCCATGCTGCGTTAGCTTAAACTTTAGCAAAAACACTCGTTACGTTACAAGCGAAACGTTAAATAAGCCCGTGCACATGCCCGACTACAAATAAAAACACATTACTATTTGATTCTACTCACTAACGTTACATACTAATGAAGCAACGTGCGTGTGGGTAGGTAGCCACGAGGCTAACTTAAGCTAACGTGGATAGCTAAAGAGTACAAAATCCATAATTCTTTACCTAACAGGAAACAGAGGACGTGTTTATATATACATACCTTGAATATTGCATATCCAGCGGCGGTTTCAAATAACACGAGCATTTTGGCAGCAGCTCAGTTACTTTTGCAGAAAAAGTGCGCTCTCTAAGTTGAGAGCCTTCCGAGTCACCACGCTGCTGGTCCCACTCTGTGTGAGAGACACGCGGCGAGAAGATAGCACCAGGAAACCGATGGGTTGCCAGGTCCGTTGAGTCGACATCACCCGATATCAGAAATAGTTAACGCAAAAGTAAAAATAACAGGGAGTTGGCTATTAGAAAACCCAGTACCCCGAACTTATGACACTAACTTTTTTCATAACATATCGGGAGTCCAGTTACTTTTTTTTATGGAATTAGAGTCCACACGTGTTTTCTCCACAACCTGGCAACCCCAAAAGAGGACGTTCGTGTCAAATCTCGCGATAAATCTTCGCAGACATACCGACTCAAGGAAATAATACTTTTAGTAAAACCTAAAACGCAAATACCGTTGCAGTAGAGCATGATGTACAACTTCAACAAAACTATAAGCTACTGGTAGACGTTCATATTTTTTATTATTTTTTTTTCTGTTCATATGTTTTATGTACTTCCTGCTCTCGCGGAAGTGACGAGCGTATATGCAAACTGGAGCAAAACATGCACATGTGAGAGCTGCGTTTTACTTCGAATATACTTCACTGTCGACGCGAAGAAAGACCTCGGGCGTGAAGTATGAATGAACAGGGACACTATCCTCCGCCGGACTTCGGCTGTCCCCCTCCGACTTCCACCCAAACCCACCAGCAGCCGCCGCACGCGAGCGGCTTCCAGCCCAACATGTGGAGCTGGAGCGAGACGTCCTCCGAGCCCGTGTGGGACTACAGCGGCCAGGCGGGATGGCATCCCGGGGCTGCGGCAGAGTTCGGGTTCCCATCGGGTCGTGGGAACTATGGACAGAAACGTCCACACGGTGAGTAGCCTATACAGTCTATTAATGCTGATTAAATCACCCAAAAAACAATCACAAGGGCACTATAGCCAGCTTAAAATGGCTTCTTTCATCCACAGACAGACAACATGCTAGTCTTGTAATGATCATGTTGAAAACATGATCATGTTTCTGTATCTGTAAATATCACATTTGACCATGTTTACTTCACCGTTTTTTCTTCAAATAATAGCAATAACTTAATCAATTTTCAAAATCACAACCAGTCAGCATTATCAGACTGTAGTGTGAGTGTAAACCAAACTTAGTGTCATAAAGAAAGCATTGTCGCATTATTAATAATGAAAGAGTTGATGTGTTTGTTTGTGTTATGCTGTCTAACGTCAGTCCTGTCTTCAGGTCAAAACTATGGTCGCGAATGGCATCGAGGTGGAAGACAGAGTCACGGAGCCCCCCACAACCATGGGAAAAAGGTACCTATCTGTTAGAGCACTACAACTTTAATCACGATCTTAACCTTTTAATAGTTATTCTCAAACAACAGCAGCGAACCCCAGCTACAGCTGATCTGTCTATAATCCACAGCAGAAAAACAAGAAAGAACCAGAGTATTCCCATTTTTGCGACACCTGTGACCGCGGCTTCAAAAACCAGGAGAAGTACGATGAGCACGTTTCTCAACATGTCGAGGTAGTTTAATATATCTTTAAAATCTATAATTAAAGTATAGATTGCTTTTTTGGAGGGGGGTTAATTTATGGATGTAATGATGTTCCTCTGACTACCTTCATCAAATCTCTTTCGTAGTGTTCTGTGCCGGACTGCAGCTTCATGGCTCATGAAAAGCTAGTCAGCATCCACTGGAAAAACGTAAGTGAAACAACTCGCTGTGTATCTTAAACTTACAGTATTTTCCCTTTGTTAATATCAGTCTTTTCTATGTCCTGACTGCAGAACCATGCACCAGGCGCTAAAAGGATCAAGCTGGACACACCGGACGAGATTATGAAATGGAGAGCGGAGAGGCGCAAGTCAGTAATCTAATTCTGTTCCCATTCTAATTTATCTTTGAACTATTAATGGCATAATATCATAAGGTGATCCAGATTTTCTATGTTGTGTTTATACATGGATTTAGCATAAGACGCCTACTTCCAATCAGCAAAACGTAATAATACTAATTTGACTTTCCAGAAACTTTCCGACACTTGAGAATATGGACAAGAAGAAGAAAGTGATGGAGGTGCGGGAGGAGACGGGAGCCGTTCTGGAGACGGCTCAGTTTGGGTAAATGTTCAAATGCGTGGCATCTTTCTTTTTTTTGTCTTTTGTTGCTCACAGAAACGACAGTATATTTGGACTCACTCAGAGTTCATCTTATTTAAACTCTGTCTCGCAGGCGGATGAGAGGCAGAGGGCGGGGTCGAGGCCGTGGCTGGGGCAACAGAGGGTTCCGTGGGCGTCACCCTCAAGGCCCTCACCCGTCGGACAGCAGTGAGACAGGGAGACCTCCGCCCCTCACCCAGCCCCGCAGGGACGGGGATCCACTGGGCGTGCTGGCCAGCAGTGATCATGGTGAGGGACTCATCTGACGTGTGCGGGGCAATAATATGTCACCGTGCCTTTATTGTCACGTCTTGGTTGGTTCGATATCGTCTCTATCGTAGAGAAAACACAACTGTGATGGTAATTGATATGTGTTTCTCATGTGCTTCAAGATTCAGACCGAGAGGACCCAGCCCCTGAGTCCAGGATCGGTGGCCTGGTTGTGGCTCCGAAACAGATGAGCTTGGCTCTGGGCTCCCTGGTGGCCAACTACGGCTCCATGAGTGAAAGTGATGAGGAACCAGAAGGTGAGTTTGCCACCGTCCTCAAGCTGCTACAGAACACACTATTAACTATCAATATCCAGGTCATCCAAAAGAGCTGAAGAGACAATGACACATACTCTTTAAGTCAGACTGAATATTCAAACACACAACAGACTTTAGTCCCCACTAAAGCTAATGTTAGGCTGCAAACAAACTTTGGTCGTAACTGTTTGTCTGAACCCCACATAATGAACTAAGTTGTTTAATTCGACCCAAAAAAGACTATTATAGGTCGGTTGTTTTTATTCTGTTACACATTGATAGACAAAATACAAATTGGGATATAGCATGTCAAATACAAACACGTACAATCTATCAATATTCTTTTTTCTTGTGTTTCAGACATCCCTATTCAGAGAGCCAAAGACCATTTGCAAGAAAACCAGGCTCTTCTAAACACAATACCACAAAAGTGTTCGGACAGAGGGCCGGAAACCTCTTCACAGGTTACAGAGGCCCTTCACACTCCTAACGGCGGAAGAGGAAGAGGACGAAGGGGACGAGGAGGCAGGGGAGGAAGGGGCGGTAGAGGACACCAAGATGCACCGCAGAAGCGTCGTCCCACTCTACTCGAGATGGTATTATTATACAAGCATATTTCTATATTTCTATAAATTGAGATAATAAAAATATATTTAAATGTAGATTATCTATAATAATAATAATAATAATAATGCAGCATCTCTATTTTCTTTCACTCTGTTTAGTTGCTGGCCCAAGATATCCGCCACGAGAGGAATGTCCTCCTCCAGTGCGTGCGCTATGTCGTCCGAAACAACTTCTTTGGCCTGGAGAGCAGACCTCAGGACCAGAGGGGCATGAAGGATGAAGTCACACCAGCGATCTCAAGCGGAGAGCATGCAGGGAGGCAGGAAAAGTCACCAGATAAAGCCACGGATCAGTTTACAGAGAGAAGTTCAGCAGAAGTTAATTATCAGGAGGAGTTGGAAACAAGTGAAGCTGTTGTAGTTGACCAGTGTTTGCATACGTGCTCAGAACCATCCAAGGATCCTCCTGTGGAGCCGGTTACGGGACATTTACTCCGAAATGCTGAGGAGACTACAGTGAAAGACTGCCACAGCCTCTATTCAACAGGCACAGATGAAATCAGATCCACCTCTGATACTTACGATGATGAAATATGGGAGAGCCCCGGTGCTGTTATGTCTTAGCAAATTACTGAAATGGATTTATCTTATTTTGTTCTGAGGAATGAGTGAGACATTTGTCTTTCAAAGGTTGATGTTAATACTTTGAAATTGTTATTTTTCAAGGACTATTATGTTTGATGTGATGTTAGTTTGACTAACATTATCCAGTTCTATTTTTGTAACATGCTTTATATGAAATAAATCATATAATCTATTGATCATTTAACAGTTTATGTTTGTTTAATTCTATTTTGAGCTTGATTTATGTTTATGATGTACGTGTTGTTTTTTAGTTATAAAATGAAACCCATGTTAATTCTGTGTATTTATGACTCTTTATTATATCATATGTGCAGTAACAAATATTATAAGCAGTGTCGTTGCAACATAAACAAACATTCGTTGAGTAAAGGCCAGAAGATGAGATTTTAGATTGATTAGACTATCCATGATGGAAATTATTCTGTTAACTCATATATTTAATAATTATGCTATGAAGGCAAATCAATGTCAAAATTCCTACAACCCACCTGATCGTTTCTCTCAACGTTTGGGTAGCAACAGTCAAGTTGACTATCGGTATGCGAGTCACGAGGTAGTTAACATTGGACGATATTAACGAGAAGAACAATATATATATATATATATATATATATAGTAGTAATTAGAAAGTCACATCATGGCTGGAAGTGTTCGCGTTGACCCATCACGTGTCGAGTTCAACGACGTGAGAGTCGGGACGGTTTACAGGCCCAAAGTCACGGTAACAAATGTTGGGAAACGGTCAAAGACAATATTGCTGGGAAAGCCTGCGTTAAAGGTAAAGGAAATTCTGAGTTCATTAACTAACAAGCTATACGAAATTAAAGAATAAAAATGATGTAATGTGCTTAATGGGGATTTGGCGCTAACGCTAGCTTAATTGCTCAGTAACGCTTAGCTAACACCTCGCGCGAGAAGTTAAGCTAACTTTAGCTAATGAACTCACTGAGCTAACTAACTTTAATTACGCTAAACATGGACCTTGTTGGTTTGATACGATACGACCACGTCTAATAATATCAACCAATCCAATAATCTATCTATCCATCTATCTTTCTCTGTCTGTCTTATCTATTCATCAACGGGACATGTCCCAGCTCTATTGTGTGAAACAGATAATATTCAAATATTTATTTATTTAATATTTATTTGACCAGAATAGTACATTAGTATATATAATAGTACACTTTTTTTCCTCCTTTTTAAGAGTTGTCCCTTAATGAACTCTGTATCTGGCTACACTATATTATCATTTGGATTGTAAGTTAAGATGCATATGTTTATCTCTAAATGTGTGTTTCTAAATGTTTGCTATTTTAATTCAAATGTATCACCAAAGTGGTTCTTTTTAAACATGTGATTGATGCCTTTTCCCCACCCCTTTCTTCTTCTTCTTCTTCTTCTTCTCTGTTTCTTTTGTCATTTAGTTGTTCAAGTTCACAGCATCCAGCATCCAGCAGAGCCAAGGTGGTGGCTTCTGGTCTGTCTGTAAGCGGTCTGTATTAAGATACTGCCGATCTTATTCACTAAACTCCCTCTGTGTTAATACTCGTGTATTTGTGCGCGTGTGCTTTTAAGGCGTGTTCCAGGTGCAGTACAATGGAGACCCCTCAGTTAAAATCTCACCTTGTGGTGGAGTCGTAGCAGCTGGCGCCACCCAGTGGCTGAATGTGGAACTTTGCACGGACAGACCCAGGCAGATTGATGAGAAGGCTGTGTAAGAAAGGCTTTACAACAATAGTTCAAGATAACTGTGAACACAGATAGCATGTGCTGAAGGGATTGGACACTTAATGCTCAGTCACATATTTTAGGATTTGATTCATATGCTACGAAGAATGCTACGAAGAATTAAGGCAGTTCTGAAGGCAAAAGGGGGTCCAACCCGGTACTAGCAAGGTGTACCTAATAAAGTGGCCGGTGAGTGTATATACAATTAATCAATTAATCCTCCTATGCTGTTGCTTCGGACACTATTACTATACGGACACCGTCTGTGAGTATGTTGTTTGATCACGTTTTCGTATATTATTAGAATAATATAGTTTCCGTTCTTTGGTTTACTGAAAAATGCAATTAAAAGGGAGTTAATTGATAGCTAGCTTAGCTGTAAGCTATTTGGTAGCTAGCACTGCTTGGCATGTGACTCAGCAGTTTCGGTTGCTAGCCGCGGCGGTTCGCGTGCCCGTGGAAAGTAACGCTAAACTCTGTGTGCGGGCACATGACGTGGAACGCGTCATGCAGTTGTCCAATAGGGCAAGTATGAAATAAATGTAATCTTTATTAAGGGCCGATATTTAGTTGAAAAAATGCGATGGGAAGATCGCCGCTTATGCAACGTTGTGAACAACACGAGTAGAGCTAACGTCAATTAGCTGCCAACAGCTAACATTAGCTAACGTCAATTAGCTGCTAACAGCTACAGCACGGGGTCTCCCCGGCTAACGGATAATGGAGCTAACGGTTGCATTGAGTTACAGTATGGTGCATTCAGGCTCCAAACAGTAAACATTAGTATTGGGCGAAGGTAAATTACAAGTCATCGTGATGTGTTCAAATGTAATCTTGTAAAATTTAGTTTTAGGCGAGAAATTTGAATAAATACAGTTAGAAGGAGATATTTTCAAAGGAATATGAAATTGATATAAGAGATGGAGTTATGACCTGGTTAACTTCCTAACACTAGTTTTAAGCAGGTGATAAATCATCATTAGAACTACTAATATAATCTCTAAAATGTTTATTCTCAGCAAATATTTAAATTAAATACAATCTTTTTTTCTCTAATCTTTTGAATAGTATGAGTTTATAGATGACAATAACCAAGTAAAAGGATAATTTGTTGAATATTTGTCGTGTTTTTTTGACCAATTGTCCAAATCCTTGTTAAAATCAGTTTTTTAATTAATAGGCCTACATTTTCCCTTTTGTCTCTGTGTGTCCCTCTAGGTGGGAGATATGGTGTATATGGTGAAGGCCACAGCAGAGTTGCCTCTTCCTTCCCTTTTCACTGCCTGGCCCAGTTCCAACGTCTCCATCCCCTGCAACTCTGGTAGGAAACCTGTCCCCCCAAACATCACTTATTGCAGGACACCAATAATCATTAAGTATTTAAATGCGGATTACTTCACTGACGTTTCTCTCCACCAATAGAGCCAGCTGTGTGTGTGACAGTACTAAGCCTACAATGCAAGGTGGGGCAGGTGTGTGAAGAGATGGTGTGCATGCCGCTGATCAATATGGCCCGGGAGCTAGCTCTGATCATCTGGGGTCAGCACAGCATGAGCGCTGATGAACGCAGGAGGCGTAAGCTGACGCTCTCTTTGCACAGCAGCACCGCGAGGGCAGCCACGGCTGTGTGCAAGCTCGTCAAACATCAGGTACACACATTCTCACCCTGGCAGGATCGTGAAATGTTTTCTTTGTTGTTTACCAGCTGTCCCTCTTTTTCCTCTTGTCTCTTGTTATGCCAACCTGTTAAGAGATGTTCGCCACAGTAAAGGAGTAGAATACAGCGTGGAGGTATATAGTTATATACATACAGTTGGAATTGTGATCCATGGGGCGGGTAAGCTTGGGCTACTTAAAATATTAAGGGTTCCTCCGGGCGGGCGGGTCAAAAAGTGACGAAGCAGCGTTCATTATAAGTTATTAATAACAATTAAACATTGAGAGACATTGAGAGAAGGTTGAAAGTGCACCGTCACTCTCGCTCCTTCTCTTTCTCTGTTAAACACAGAAATTCACACACTCAGCGAGCGCTGCAGCACTCAGTTCTTGTCTCTGTCCTCCTGACAGTTGTGCTACTTTAATGCATGAAGTTGGCTGTTTGCCGGTCGGGTTTGGAATCGGCCAAGAAAATTGCAATCGGTGCATCTCTACATGTTATTTGTTTATGTAACTGTCAGAACTTCTCCCGTCCCTGAGTCTCCTCTTCCCTCTGTCGAACAGATTGTGGCTGTGTGGACATCCCGGTACGGTTCCAGGTGGACTCCGTGGGGCAATTTACATTTCAGGTGGTCCTGAGGTCCTAGTGTGACACCCGGGTCTATGTGCTCGAGGCGCTGGTCACTTCACAGGTAGATGCCAGCTGGTATTGGAGCTTAGTAAACCTGTAAAAGGTGCAATCATTATCCCTGGTTTGCTTGTTGGTTCATGTTGTTTATGGTTAATGTTACTGAATGTAATTTGTGATAACAGGCAGGATCCGTCCACTTGGACTTCAGTTCGCCTGCTCACCGTTCACTCACGCAAGACATACCACTGGTGAGGAGCAGGAGAGAATGCATTACTCAGTCTGTGTCTATGCTGCTTATTAACGGCTTTCCTAGAAGCATTTAATTAATTATGACTCATTTTAGATACTTCCACAATGAGAAACTGCTTTCTTGGAAGAGAGTGGTAATCCTGAATCGACAGCAACCACAAAGCATGTTCGAACTGAATCTTGGACAAATTATATCGCTAACACATTCAAAGTTTGTGGTTAAAAAAGTAGATGATGGAAGATTGCTTTCAACATATTGCCAAATGTTTAATAATAGTGAATAAAGTAAAATGATTATGCTTATGTGTCTCTCACAGCACAATGAGACCCATCAAGACTGGAGGTGTATGGTGAAGGATTCTCCGGCCCAAAGACTTTGGATGTGCCGGCAGGGACAAGAGCCTGCTACC
Organism: Leptoclinus maculatus; assembly: GCA_032191485.1. Classification (NCBI taxonomy): domain Eukaryota; kingdom Metazoa; phylum Chordata; class Actinopteri; order Perciformes; family Stichaeidae; genus Leptoclinus; species Leptoclinus maculatus. Next base: position 3,559,886 of record JAVDOI010000021.1, on the reverse strand, counting down.
CACTCACCTTTCAGCCTTCTGCACAAGGCATTGTCATGGTAATACCATTTTTTTGTTGTGGTTTCATTGTGTCTATCTTTCTTCATGTTTTTCTTGCTTGTTTTCTGTCTTTGTCACATTCTTGCTATTTAACATCCTGGCTTTATTTACACTTTCTGATAGATCATAGTTTTTATACAGTGTGGTAGTTGATCCCTTACAGTGATGAATGAACCTCCTAACATTTTGAATGTGAAACTCTGCTGCTCCTCGCATCTGTGTGTTGTCCACACAGATACCGCTGCTGAGATGTAAAAAAGAAAAAAGGAACTGGTGTCCTGAAATGAGTCTCCCTCTTAAGCCCCACCCCTTTTTTTTACAGTAACAATGCATTGGTGGTTCAGTGGTAGAATTCTCGCCTGCCACGCGGGAGGCCCGGGTTCGATTCCCGGCCAATGCAAACACTTTTTCCCCCCGTTCAAACACATACAAGTGTTTATATAGAATAACCAAGGCCAAAGATCGGTGATCAACTTTGTGGTCGGATCATCAGAACTTTGGCCGAATGTCTTGGACACCTGGCCATGTCTAAAACCTCTATTGTGGAAGTGTGCTAAGGTTCTGATTAGAATGTCATTGGTGCCAATATATTGACAGGCAGTGATTTGGCCTGAGATGCTGAAGGCTCTGGACATTGTTGGTCTGTCTTGGCGAGTAGATCTTTGAGGGGGGATTTCACCGCTCAAGTAGCCTATGATGTAGAAATCCGAAAGGGGGTGATTAGGATCAGCGGCCTGCCTGATCTGATCCCAAATAGTGCTTTGTTGTTGGACTAATGTGCTTATAATTGGTCACAACAAACACCATGTTCAAGTACAGGGCTATTCATGAGTGTACTTTGTACCAGAATAACCAAGGCCTATGATTGGTGATCAACTTTGTGGTCAGATCATCAGAACTTTGGCCGAATGTCTTGGACACCTGGGTGAAGAGAATAGCAGAACTGTCTACTGATAGTCACTACCTGGTAGTGAGTTGGATCGGATAGCTGGAAAGGCAGCTGGACAAACCTTGTAAACCCAATTGTTAATTGAGGGTGAACTGGGAATGTCTAGCTGAGTCCCCTGTCCGCAACATCTTAAATTCCCTCCTTCGGAATTTTCTTTTTGCACCTCGGTGGAGACTAGGGACATGGAAGCAGAGTGGGCCATGTCTAAAACCTCTATTGTGGAAGTGTCTGCTAGGGTTCTGATTAGAATGTCATTGGTGCCAATATATTGACAGGTAGTGATTTGCTCTGAGATGCTGAAGGCTCTGGACATTGTTGGTCTGTCTTGGCTAGTAGATCTTCGAGGGAGGATTTCACCACTCAAGTAGCCTTTGATGTAGAAATCTGAAAGGGGGTGATGAGGATCAGCGGTCTGCCTGATCTGATCCCAAATGGTGCTTTGTTGTTGGACTAATGTGCTTATCATTGTTCACAACAAACACCATGTTCAAGTACAGGGCTATTCATGAGTGTACTTTGTACCAGAATAACCAAGGCCAAAGATCAATGATCAACTTTGTGGTCGGATGATCATAACTTTGACCGAATGTCTTGGACACCTGGGTGAAGAGAATTGGCCCCTGTCTGCGATAGCTTAAACTCCCTCTTTTGGATTTCTGTATTTGCATCCGGGGCGTTATCCGATGCGTACAATCTCCGAGTTGGCAATATCAAGCATTGGTGGTTCAGTGGTAGAATTCTCGCCTGCCACGCGGGAGGCCCGGGTTCGATTCCCGGCCAATGCAAAGTACCTTTTGTACATAGAAAGAAACCCAGCTGTAAAGATTTTGCGAGGGGGAGGATTCATTTCTTACACGACCTACGATGTAAAAACTTTGAAACGGTGATTCGGAGTAATGGCCTGCTTAATCTGATTGAAGTATCACACTGCTCATCCTCCCAGAGAAGTTTATTCTAGTAGCTAGTGGCTGGTAGTTCTTCGAGGTCGGATTTCACCGCTCACGTAGCCAATGATGTAGAAATCCGAAAGAGGGTGATTAGGAGCAGCGGCTTGCCTGATCTGATCCCAATTGGTGCTTTGTTGTTAGATTTGGTCACAACAAACACCATCTTCAAGTACAGGGCTATTCATAAGTGTACTTTGTACCAGAATAACCAAGGCCAAAGATCGATGATCAACTTTGTGGTCGGATGATCATAACTTTGACCGAATGTCTTGGACACCTGGGTGAAGAGAATTGGCCCCTGTCTGCGATATCTTAAACTCCCCTCTTTTGGATTTCTGTATTTGCATCTGGGGCGTTATCCGAAGTGTACAATCTCCTAGTTGGAAATATCAAGCATTGGTGGTTCAGTGGTAGAATTCTCGCCTGCCACGCGGGAGGTAAAAGTACCTGCAAAGTACCACTTAGAAAGAAACCCAGCTGTAACGATTTTGCGAGGGGGAGGATTCATTTCTTGATGATCAACTTTGTGGTCAGATGATCATAACTTTGACCAAATGTCTTGGACACCTGGGTGAAGAGAAAAATGCGCCGTGTACCATGACCCTTTTTGCTGCCATGCGGGAAGTAAAAGTACCTGCAAAGTACTACTTAGAAAGAAACCCAACTGTAAACATTTTGCGAGGGGGAGGATTCATTTCTTGATGATCAACTTTGTGGTCAGATTATCATAACTTTGACCAAATGTCTTGGACACCTGGGTGAAGAGAAAAATGCGCCGTGTACCATGTCCCTTTTTAAAATACCAAGCATTGGTGGTTCAGTGGTAGAATTCTCGCCTGCCACGCGGCCCGGGTTCGATTCCCGGCCAATGCAAAGTACCTTTTGTACATAGAAAGAAACCCAGCTGTAAAGATTTTGCAAGGGGGAGGATTCATTTCTTACACGACCTACGATGTAAAAACTTTGAAACGGTGATTCGGAGTAATGGCCTGCTTAATCTGATTGAAGTATCACACTGCTCATCCTCCCAGAGAAGTTCATTCTAGTAGCTAGTGGCTGGTAGTTCTTCGAGGTCGCATTTCACTGCTCACGTAGCCAATGATGTAGAAATCCGAAAGAGGTTGATTAGGAGCAGCGGCTTGCCTGATCTGATACCAATTGGTGCTTTATTGTTAGATTTGGTCACAACAAACACCATCTTCAAGTACAGGGCTATTCATAAGTGTACTTTGTACCAGAATAACCAAGGCCAAAGATCGATGATCAACTTTGTGGTCGGATGATCATAACTTTGACCGAATGTCTTGGACACCTGGGTGAAGAGAATTGGCCCCTGTCTGCGATATCTTAAACTCCCCTCTTTTGGATTTCTGTATTTGCATCTGGGGCGTTATCCGAAGTGTACAATCTCCTAGTTGGAAATATCAAGCATTGGTGGTTCAGTGGTAGAATTCTCGCCTGCCACGCGGGAGGTAAAAGTACCTGCAAAGTACCACTTAGAAAGAAACCCAGCTGTAACGATTTTGCGAGGGGGAGGATTCATTTCTTGATGATCAACTTTGTGGTCAGATGATCATAACTTTGACCAAATGTCTTGGACACCTGGGTGAAGAGAAAAATGCGCCGTGTACCATGACCCTTTTTGCTGCCATGCGGGAAGTAAAAGTACCTGCAAAGTACTACTTAGAAAGAAACCCAACTGTAAACATTTTGCGAGGGGGAGGATTCATTTCTTGATGATCAACTTTGTGGTCAGATTATCATAACTTTGACCAAATGTCTTGGACACCTGGGTGAAGAGAAAAATGCGCCGTGTACCATGTCCCTTTTTAAAATACCAAGCATTGGTGGTTCAGTGGTAGAATTCTCGCCTGCCACGCGGCCCGGGTTCGATTCCCGGCCAATGCAAAGTACCTTTTGTACATAGAAAGAAACCCAGCTGTAAAGATTTTGCAAGGGGGAGGATTCATTTCTTACACGACCTACGATGTAAAAACTTTGAAACGGTGATTCGGAGTAATGGCCTGCTTAATCTGATTGAAGTATCACACTGCTCATCCTCCCAGAGAAGTTCATTCTAGTAGCTAGTGGCTGGTAGTTCTTCGAGGTCGCATTTCACTGCTCACGTAGCCAATGATGTAGAAATCCGAAAGAGGTTGATTAGGAGCAGCGGCTTGCCTGATCTGATACCAATTGGTGCTTTATTGTTAGATTTGGTCACAACAAACACCATCTTCAAGTACAGGGCTATTCATGAGTGTACTTTGTACCAGAATAACCAAGGCCAAAGATCGATGATCAACTTTGTGGTCGGATGATCATAACTTTGACCGAATGTCTTGGACACCTGGGTGAAGAGAATTGGCCCCTGTCTGCGATATCTTAAACTCCCTCTTTCGGATTTCTGTATTTGCTTGAATGTCTTGGACACCTGGTTGAAGAGAAAAATGCGCCGTGTACCATGTCCCTTTTTAAAATACCAAGCATTGGTGGTTCAGTGGTAGAATTCTCGCCTGCCACGCGGGAGGCCCGGGTTCGATTCCCGGCCAATGCAAAGTACCTTTTGTACATAGAAAGAAACCCAGCTGTAAAGATTTTGCGAGGGGGAGGATTCATTTCTTACACGACCTACGATGTAAAAACTTTGAAACGGTGATTCGGAGTAAAGGCCTGCTTAATCTGATTGAAGTATCACACTGCTCATCCTCCCAGAGAAGTTTATTCTAGTAGCTAGTGGCTGGTAGTTCTTCGAGGTCGGATTTCACCGCTCACGTAGCCAATGATGTAGAAATCCGAAAGAGGGTGATTAGGAGCAGCGGCTTGCCTGATCTGATCCCAATTGGTGCTTTGTTGTTAGATTTGGTCACAACAAACACCATCTTCAAGTACAGGGCTATTCATAAGTGTACTTTGTACCAGAATAACCAAGGCCAAAGATCGATGATCAACTTTGTGGTCGGATGATCATAACTTTGACCGAATGTCTTGGACACCTGGGTGAAGAGAATTGGCCCCTGTCTGCGATATCTTAAACTCCCCTCTTTTGGATTTCTGTATTTGCTTGAATGTCTTGGACACCTGGTTGAAGAGAAAAATGCGCCGTGTACCATGTCCCTTTTTAAAATACCAAGCATTGGTGGTTCAGTGGTAGAATTCTCGCCTGCCACGCGGGAGGCCCGGGTTCGATTCCCGGCCAATGCAAAGTACCTTTTGTACATAGAAAGAAACCCAGCTGTAAAGATTTTGTGAGGGGGAGGATTCATTTCTTACACGACCTACGATGTAAAAACTTTGAAACGGTGATTCGGAGTAATGGCCTGCTTAATCTGATTGAAGTATCACACTGCTCATCCTCCCAGAGAAGTTTATTCTAGTAGCTAGTGGCTGGTAGTTTTTCGAGGTCGGATTTCACCGCTCACGTAGCCAATGATGTAGAAATCCGAAAGAGGGTGATTAGGAGCAGCGGCTTGCCTGATCTGATCCCAATTGGTGCTTTGTTGTTAGATTTGGTCACAACAAACACCATGTTCAAGTACAGGGCTATTCATAAGTGTACTTTGTACCAGAATAACCAAGGCCAAAGATCGATGATCAACTTTGTGGTCGGATGATCATAACTTTGACCGAATGTCTTGGACACCTGGGTGAAGAGAATTGGCCCCTGTCTGCGATATCTTAAACTCCCTCTTTCGGATTTCTGTATTTGCTTGAATGTCTTGGACACCTGGTTGAAGAGAAAAATGCGCCGTGTACCATGTCCCTTTTTAAAATACCAAGCATTGGTGGTTCAGTGGTAGAATTCTCGCCTGCCACGCGGGAGGCCCGGGTTCGATTCCCGGCCAATGCAAAGTACCTTTTGTACATAGAAAGAAACCCAGCTGTAAAGATTTTGTGAGGGGGAGGATTCATTTCTTACACGACCTACGATGTAAAAACTTTGAAACCGTGATTCAGAGTAATGGCCTGCTTAATCTGATTGAAGTATCACACTGCTCATCCTCCCAGAGAAGTTTATTCTAGTAGCTAGTGGCTGGTAGTTTTTCGAGGTCGGATTTCACCGCTCACGTAGCCAATGATGTAGAAATCCGAAAGAGGGTGATTAGGAGCAGCGGCTTGCCTGATCTGATCCCAATTGGTGCTTTGTTGTTAGATTTGGTCACAACAAACACCATGTTCAAGTACAGGGCTATTCATAAGTGTACTTTGTACCAGAATAACCAAGGCCAAAGATCGATGATCAACTTTGTGGTCGGATGATCATAACTTTGACCGAATGTCTTGGACACCTGGGTGAAGAGAATTGGCCCCTGTCTGCGATATCTTAAACTCCCTCTTTCGGATTTCTGTATTTGCTTGAATGTCTTGGACACCTGGTTGAAGAGAAAAATGCGCCGTGTACCATGTCCCTTTTTAAAATACCAAGCATTGGTGGTTCAGTGGTAGAATTCTCGCCTGCCACGCGGGAGGCCCGGGTTCGATTCCCGGCCAATGCAAAGTACCTTTTGTACATAGAAAGAAACCCAGCTGTAAAGATTTTGTGAGGGGGAGGATTCATTTCTTACACGACCTACGATGTAAAAACTTTGAAACCGTGATTCGGAGTAATGGCCTGCTTAATCTGATTGAAGTATCACACTGCTCATCCTCCCAGAGAAGTTTATTCTAGTAGCTAGTGGCTGGTAGTTTTTCGAGGTCGGATTTCACCGCTCACGTAGCCAATGATGTAGAAATCCGAAAGAGGGTGATTAGGAGCAGCGGCTTGCCTGATCTGATCCCAATTGGTGCTTTGTTGTTAGATTTGGTCACAACAAACACCATGTTCAAGTACAGGGCTATTCATAAGTGTACTTTGTACCAGAATAACCAAGGCCAAAGATCGATGATCAACTTTGTGGTCGGATGATCATAACTTTGACCGAATGTCTTGGACACCTGGGTGAAGAGAATTGGCCCCTGTCTGCGATATCTTAAACTCCCTCTTTCGGATTTCTGTATTTGCTTGAATGTCTCGGACACCTGGGTGAAGAGAAAAATGCGCCGTGTACCATGTCCATTTTTAAAATACCAAGCATTGGTGGTTCAGTGGTAGAATTCTCGCCGGGTTCGATTCCCGGCCAATGCAAAATAATTTTTTTACATATAAAAAAAAAAACGAGGGCGAGGACTCAAATCTTACACGGCTATGGACAAAGGGATTCAATTTTTACAGAAACTATGATGTAAGCACTCTAAAAGAGTGATACAGAAAAATGGCCTTCCTAATCTGATTTCAATATCACACTGCTCATCCTCCCAGGGAAGTTCATTCCAAAGTGCTGTAAAGGAAGCTCAGACTGATTGTCGAAACTCAAATCCAGGAGAGACTCTAGGCTTTCTGTTAGTGGTTGAGTAAAGTCTGTTATTGTTATTTGTGATTTTGATTGAAATCAAATAATAAATAAATAATTTAAATCCGGAGGGACTTAAGCGCTTGTCATTGGTCATAACAAACACCTTGTTCAAGTACAGGGCTATTCATAAGTTCATTCAAAGCCTCTACAATGTTCAAGTACGAAATAGCAACCATTGGTGGTTCAGTGATAGAATACGTTTTTCAGTTTAAAAAAATAATAATTGTGCTATAGTGTCGACATTCTTCAGATAGGACAAAGAAAAAGATTTATGTACTCCCTGTCGGGGAATTGAACCCCGGTCTCCCGCGTGACAGGCGGGGATACTCACCACTATACTAACAAGGAGATATCAGTTAGTAACGCCCAGCACCTTTTTAAACCACAACCACAACAATGAGGCACCTTTTTTCCCACTTTCACCCGAACAACCTATATTAACTATAGTGCGAATGTAAGCTTATACCTGCATTGTTAACCTGTAGTTTGCATCTATAGTTGTAATTTTGAGCTATGAAGTGGGCTTGAATAAATAGACACCAAAATAATTATATTATAACATTTTCTGAAATGTTAATTCTTCATTATTTACAAGGACGAAAATGCATCAGAAGAAGTGCTGCCTTTCCTTGCATATTCACAATCAGCAAGGCCAATATAGCAAGCACTGTTAACAGGTATTTGCAGTCAGATTGTCTTTCACAGCCAAATGAATGTGCAAATTGGGGATGAAAGATTTGTGGCTGTTTTTTTTATTAATCCTCCGAACTATTTCTTGTCTATATGTTATACAGTGGCTTAAATCATGAACACTAAATTAATTTGGAGCCTCGTTGGCGCAGTAGGCAGCGCGTCAGTCTCATAATCTGAAGGTCGTGAGTTCGAGCCTCACACGGGGCAGATTTTTTGATACATCTTAAGTTATCTGCTGTCAGATATGGTTTTACTCTACTGTTTGGCAGGTTCTCAACTGGCTGTACGTCAGTCTCTAAAGATGGAAAAAAACGGACAGTTTTGAAGCAATTACAGATGGTTTTGTGAACTGACTGAGACTGCAAAACGTTGTGTTGCTATGGAAGATTCTGACCAAAAGAGGGCGCCAAAGCTCACTGAAAAAGACAGAATCAGAAGACAGAATCAGTCGGCTTATAGGACCAGAAGAAGGCAAGGCAAGGCAAGGCAAGTTTATTTGTATAGCACATTTCAACAACAAGGTAATTCAAAGTGCTTCACATAAAACCATTAAAAGCATCAAAACACAAGGCATAAGAAAAGGAGATTTAAAAACAATTAAGAACATTCATTGAACATTAAAAACAGTCATTAAAACATTAAAAAGCAGTGTAAGAAATAAAATACAGTAGTAAAATGCAGAAATGCAGGAGATTGATTAATATCCTTGAATCTGGTTCAATTAAAGGCAGCAGCAAACAGAAAAGTCTTCAATCTTGATTTAAAGGAGCTGAGGGTCTCAGCAGACCTGCAGCTTTCTGGCATTCTGAAGGCATTCTGAATCTGAAGGCCGTGAGTTCGACCCTCACACGGGGCAGTGGTTTTAATGCTTTGCCTTGAATTATCTGCGGTCGAATACACAAATATTTGGTAGGGTAGTTTCTCGCCTGCCACCTTGGATACCCGCAACTAACTGTTACTGCTCTTTGGAATAAGTGATCGCACTACTCGGTCATATTTGTGCGCAGGTCGAGCAGTCGTTTTTCTGAGAAGGTAAACCAGTCATTTTTGTCTTGATTTATCTGCCTGCCATTTTGTCCATGTCAATGACAAGAACGTTTGGCCGTCAATCATGGACGTACACTGCTTTTTGGGCCTTGTTGGCGCAGTAGGCAGCGCGTCAGTCTCATAATCTGAAGGCCGTGAGTTCGACCCTCACACGGGGCAGTTGTTTTATTGCTTCTTTGCCTTGAATTATCTGCGGTCGAATACACAAATATTTGGTAGGGTAGTTTCTCGCCTCCCACCTTGGATACCCGCAACTAACTGTTACTGCTCTTTGGAATAAGTGATCGCACTACTCGGTCATATTTGTGCGCAGGTCGAGCAGTCGTTTTTCTGAGAAGGTAAACCAGTCATTTTTGTCTTGATTTATCTGCCTGCCATTTTGTCCATGTCAATGACAAGAACGTTTGGCCGTCAATCATGGACGTACACTGCTTTTTGGGCCTTGTTGGCGCAGTAGGCAGCGCGTCAGTCTCATAATCTGAAGGCCGTGAGTTCGACCCTCACACGGGGCAGTTGTTTTATTGCTTCTTTGCCTTGAATTATCTGCCTGCCATTTTGTCCATGTCAATGACAAGAACGTCTGGCTTTCAATCATGGACGTACACTGCTTTTTGGGCCTCGTTGGCGCAGTAGGCAGCGCGTCAGTCTCATAATCTGAAGGTCGTGAGTTCGACCCTCACACGGGGCAGTGGTTTTAATGCTTTGCCTTGAATTATCTGCGGTCGAATACACAAATATTTGGTAGGGTAGTTTCTCGCCTGCCACCTTGGATACCCGCAACTAACTGTTACTGCTCTTTGGAATAAGTGATCGCACTACTCGGTCATATTTGTGCGCAGGTCGAGCAGTCGTTTTTCTGAGAAGGTAAACCAGTCATTTTTGTCTTGATTTATCTGCCTGCCATTTTGTCCATGTCAATGACAAGAACGTTTGGCCGTCAATCATGGACGTACACTGCTTTTTGGGCCTTGTTGGCGCAGTAGGCAGCGCGTCAGTCTCATAATCTGAAGGCCGTGAGTTCGACCCTCACACGGGGCAGTTGTTTTATTGCTTCTTTGCCTTGAATTATCTGCCTGCCATTTTGTCCATGTCAATGACAAGAACGTCTGGCTTTCAATCATGGACGTACACTGCTTTTTGGGCCTCGTTGGCGCAGTAGGCAGCGCGTCAGTCTCATAATCTGAAGGTCGTGAGTTCGACCCTCACACGGGGCAGTGGTTTTAATGCTTCTTTGCCTTCAATAATCTGCGGTCGAATACACAAATATTTGTATTCGTTAGAGTAGATTTCTCGCCTGCCACGAGGGAGACATGCAACTAACTGTTACTGCTCTTTGAAATCTGTCCTCACACTACTAGGGCATATTTGTGAGACGGTCAAGCAGTCGTTTGTCTGAGAAGGTAAACCAGTCATTTTTGTCCATGTCAATGAAATCAACGTCTGGTTTTCAATCATCGACATAAACTGTGTTTTAGGCCTCGTTGGCGCAGTAGGCAGCGCGTCAGTCTCATAATCTGAAGGCCGTGAGTTCGACCCTCACACGGGGCAGTTGTTTTATTGCTTCTTTGCCTTGAATTATCTGCCTGCCATTTTGTCCATGTCAATGACAAGAACGTCTGGCTTTCAATCATGGACGTACACTGCTTTTTGGGCCTCGTTGGCGCAGTAGGCAGCGCGTCAGTCTCATAATCTGAAGGTCGTGAGTTCGACCCTCACACGGGGCAGTGGTTTTAATGCTTCTTTGCCTTGAATTATCTGCGGTCGAATACACAAATATTTGGTAGGGTAGTTTCTCGCCTCCCACCTTGGATACCCGCAACTAACTGTTACTGCTCTTTGGAATAAGTGATCGCACTACTCGGTCATATTTGTGCGCAGGTCGAGCAGTCGTTTTTCTGAGAAGGTAAACCAGTCATTTTTGTCTTGATTTATCTGCCTGCCATTTTGTCCATGTCAATGACAAGAACGTTTGGCCGTCAATCATGGACGTACACTGCTTTTTGGGCCTTGTTGGCGCAGTAGGCAGCGCGTCAGTCTCATAATCTGAAGGCCGTGAGTTCGACCCTCACACGGGGCAGTGGTTTTAATGCTTTGCCTTGAATTATCTGCGGTCGAATACACAAATATTTGGTAGGGTAGTTTCTCGCCTGCCACCTTGGATACCCGCAACTAACTGTTACTGCTCTTTGGAATAAGTGATCGCACTACTCGGTCATATTTGTGCGCAGGTCGAGCAGTCGTTTTTCTGAGAAGGTAAACCAGTAATTTTTGTCTTGATTTATCTGCCTGCCATTTTGTCCATGTCAATGACAAGAACGTTTGGCCGTCAATCATGGACGTACACTGCTTTTTGGGCCTTGTTGGCGCAGTAGGCAGCGCGTCAGTCTCATAATCTGAAGGCCGTGAGTTCGACCCTCACACGGGGCAGTTGTTTTATTGCTTCTTTGCCTTGAATTATCTGCCTGCCATTTTGTCCATGTCAATGACAAGAACGTCTGGCTTTCAATCATGGACGTACACTGCTTTTTGGGCCTCGTTGGCGCAGTAGGCAGCGCGTCAGTCTCATAATCTGAAGGTCGTGAGTTCGACCCTCACACGGGGCAGTGGTTTTAATGCTTCTTTGCCTTCAATTATCTGCGGTCGAATACACAAATATTTGTATTCGTTAGAGTAGATTTCTCGCCTGCCACGAGGGAGACATGCAACTAACTGTTACTGCTCTTTGAAATCTGTCCTCACACTACTAGGGCATATTTGTGAGACGGTCAAGCAGTCGTTTGTCTGAGAAGGTAAACCAGTCATTTTTGTCCATGTCAATGAAATCAACGTCTGGTTTTCAATCATCGACATAAACTGTGTTTTAGGCCTCGTTGGCGCAGTAGGCAGCGCGTCAGTCTCATAATCTGAAGGCCGTGAGTTCGACCCTCACACGGGGCAGTTGTTTTATTGCTTCTTTGCCTTGAATTATCTGCCTGCCATTTTGTCCATGTCAATGACAAGAACGTCTGGCTTTCAATCATGGACGTACACTGCTTTTTGGGCCTCGTTGGCGCAGTAGGCAGCGCGTCAGTCTCATAATCTGAAGGTCGTGAGTTCGACCCTCACACGGGGCAGTGGTTTTAATGCTTCTTTGCCTTGAATTATCTGCGGTCGAATACACAAATATTTGGTAGGGTAGTTTCTCGCCTCCCACCTTGGATACCCGCAACTAACTGTTACTGCTCTTTGGAATAAGTGATCGCACTACTCGGTCATATTTGTGCGCAGGTCGAGCAGTCGTTTTTCTGAGAAGGTAAACCAGTCATTTTTGTCTTGATTTATCTGCCTGCCATTTTGTCCATGTCAATGACAAGAACGTTTGGCCGTCAATCATGGACGTACACTGCTTTTTGGGCCTTGTTGGCGCAGTAGGCAGCGCGTCAGTCTCATAATCTGAAGGCCGTGAGTTCGACCCTCACACGGGGCAGTTGTTTTATTGCTTCTTTGCCTTGAATTATCTGCCTGCCATTTTGTCCATGTCAATGACAAGAACGTCTGGCTTTCAATCATGGACGTACACTGCTTTTTGGGCCTCGTTGGCGCAGTAGGCAGCGCGTCAGTCTCATAATCTGAAGGTCGTGAGTTCGACCCTCACACGGGGCAGTGGTTTTAATGCTTCTTTGCCTTGAATTATCTGCGGTCGAATACACAAATATTTGTATTCGTTAGAGTAGATTTCTCGCCTGCCACGAGGGAGACATGCAACTAACTGTTACTGCTCTTTGAAATCTGTCCTCACACTACTAGGGCATATTTGTGAGACGGTCAAGCAGTCGTTTGTCTGAGAAGGTAAACCAGTCATTTTTGTCCATGTCAATGAAATCAACGTCTGGTTTTCAATCATCGACATAAGCTGTGTTTTAGGCCTCGTTGGCGCAGTAGGCAGCGCGTCAGTCTCATAATCTGAAGGCCGTGAGTTCGACCCTCACACGGGGCAGTTGTTTTATTGCTTCTTTGCCTTGAATTATCTGCCTGCCATTTTGTCCATGTCAATGACAAGAACGTCTGGCTTTCAATCATGGACGTACACTGCTTTTTGGGCCTCGTTGGCGCAGTAGGCAGCGCGTCAGTCTCATAATCTGAAGGTCGTGAGTTCGACCCTCACACGGGGCAGTGGTTTTAATGCTTTGCCTTTTATTATCTGCGGTCGAATACACAAATATTTGGTAGGGTAGTTTCTCGCCTGCCACCTTGGATACCCGCAACTAACTGTTACTGCTCTTTGGAATAAGTGATCGCACTACTCGGTCATATTTGTGCGCAGGTCGAGCAGTCGTTTTTCTGAGAAGGTAAACCAGTCATTTTTGTCTTGATTTATCTGCCTGCCATTTTGTCCATGTCAATGACAAGAACGTTTGGCCGTCAATCATGGACGTACACTGCTTTTTGGGCCTTGTTGGCGCAGTAGGCAGCGCGTCAGTCTCATAATCTGAAGGCCGTGAGTTCGACCCTCACACGGGGCAGTTGTTTTATTGCTTCTTTGCCTTGAATTATCTGCCTGCCATTTTGTCCATGTCAATGACAAGAACGTCTGGCTTTCAATCATGGACGTACACTGCTTTTTGGGCCTCGTTGGCGCAGTAGGCAGCGCGTCAGTCTCATAATCTGAAGGTCGTGAGTTCGACCCTCACACGGGGCAGTGGTTTTAATGCTTTGCCTTGAATTATCTGCGGTCGAATACACAAATATTTGGTAGGGTAGTTTCTCGCCTGCCACCTTGGATACCCGCAACTAACTGTTACTGCTCTTTGGAATAAGTGATCGCACTACTCGGTCATATTTGTGCGCAGGTCGAGCAGTCGTTTTTCTGAGAAGGTAAACCAGTCATTTTTGTCTTGATTTATCTGCCTGCCATTTTGTCCATGTCAATGACAAGAACGTCTGGCTTTCAATCATGGACGTACACTGCTTTTTGGGCCTCGTTGGCGCAGTAGGCAGCGCGTCAGTCTCATAATCTGAAGGTCGTGAGTTCGACCCTCACACGGGGCAGTGGTTTTAATGCTTTGCCTTTTATTATCTGCGGTCGAATACACAAATATTTGGTAGGGTAGTTTCTCGCCTGCCACCTTGGATACCCGCAACTAACTGTTACTGCTCTTTGGAATAAGTGATCGCACTACTCGGTCATATTTGTGCGCAGGTCGAGCAGTCGTTTTTCTGAGAAGGTAAACCAGTCATTTTTGTCTTGATTTATCTGCCTGCCATTTTGTCCATGTCAATGACAAGAACGTTTGGCCGTCAATCATGGACGTACACTGCTTTTTGGGCCTTGTTGGCGCAGTAGGCAGCGCGTCAGTCTCATAATCTGAAGGCCGTGAGTTCGACCCTCACACGGGGCAGTTGTTTTATTGCTTCTTTGCCTTGAATTATCTGCCTGCCATTTTGTCCATGTCAATGACAAGAACGTCTGGCTTTCAATCATGGACGTACACTGCTTTTTGGGCCTCGTTGGCGCAGTAGGCAGGGCGTCAGTCTCATAATCTGAAGGTCGTGAGTTCGACCCTCACACGGGGCAGTGGTTTTAATGCTTTGCCTTGAATTATCTGCGGTCGAATACACAAATATTTGGTAGGGTAGTTTCTCGCCTGCCACCTTGGATACCCGCAACTAACTGTTACTGCTCTTTGGAATAAGTGATCGCACTACTCGGTCATATTTGTGCGCAGGTCGAGCAGTCGTTTTTCTGAGAAGGTAAACCAGTCATTTTTGTCTTGATTTATCTGCCTGCCATTTTGTCCATGTCAATGACAAGAACGTTTGGCCGTCAATCATGGACGTACACTGCTTTTTGGGCCTTGTTGGCGCAGTAGGCAGCGCGTCAGTCTCATAATCTGAAGGCCGTGAGTTCGACCCTCACACGGGGCAGTTGTTTTATTGCTTCTTTGCCTTGAATTATCTGCCTGCCATTTTGTCCATGTCAATGACAAGAACGTCTGGCTTTCAATCATGGACGTACACTGCTTTTTGGGCCTCGTTGGCGCAGTAGGCAGCGCGTCAGTCTCATAATCTGAAGGTCGTGAGTTCGACCCTCACACGGGGCAGTGGTTTTAATGCTTTGCCTTGAATTATCTGCGGTCGAATACACAAATATTTGGTAGGGTAGTTTCTCGCCTGCCACCTTGGATACCCGCAACTAACTGTTACTGCTCTTTGGAATAAGTGATCGCACTACTCGGTCATATTTGTGCGCAGGTCGAGCAGTCGTTTTTCTGAGAAGGTAAACCAGTCATTTTTGTCTTGATTTATCTGCCTGCCATTTTGTCCATGTCAATGACAAGAACGTCTGGCTTTCAATCATGGACGTACACTGCTTTTTGGGCCTCGTTGGCGCAGTAGGCAGCGCGTCAGTCTCATAATCTGAAGGTCGTGAGTTCGACCCTCACACGGGGCAGTGGTTTTAATGCTTTGCCTTTTATTATCTGCGGTCGAATACACAAATATTTGGTAGGGTAGTTTCTCGCCTGCCACCTTGGATACCCGCAACTAACTGTTACTGCTCTTTGGAATAAGTGATCGCACTACTCGGTCATATTTGTGCGCAGGTCGAGCAGTCGTTTTTCTGAGAAGGTAAACCAGTCATTTTTGTCTTGATTTATCTGCCTGCCATTTTGTCCATGTCAATGACAAGAACGTTTGGCCGTCAATCATGGACGTACACTGCTTTTTGGGCCTTGTTGGCGCAGTAGGCAGCGCGTCAGTCTCATAATCTGAAGGCCGTGAGTTCGACCCTCACACGGGGCAGTTGTTTTATTGCTTCTTTGCCTTGAATTATCTGCCTGCCATTTTGTCCATGTCAATGACAAGAACGTCTGGCTTTCAATCATGGACGTACACTGCTTTTTGGGCCTCGTTGGCGCAGTAGGCAGCGCGTCAGTCTCATAATCTGAAGGTCGTGAGTTCGACCCTCACACGGGGCAGTGGTTTTAATGCTTTGCCTTGAATTATCTGCGGTCGAATACACAAATATTTGGTAGGGTAGTTTCTCGCCTGCCACCTTGGATACCCGCAACTAACTGTTACTGCTCTTTGGAATAAGTGATCGCACTACTCGGTCATATTTGTGCGCAGGTCGAGCAGTCGTTTTTCTGAGAAGGTAAACCAGTCATTTTTGTCTTGATTTATCTGCCTGCCATTTTGTCCATGTCAATGACAAGAACGTTTGGCCGTCAATCATGGACGTACACTGCTTTTTGGGCCTTGTTGGCGCAGTAGGCAGCGCGTCAGTCTCATAATCTGAAGGCCGTGAGTTCGACCCTCACACGGGGCAGTTGTTTTATTGCTTCTTTGCCTTGAATTATCTGCCTGCCATTTTGTCCATGTCAATGACAAGAACGTCTGGCTTTCAATCATGGACGTACACTGCTTTTTGTGCCTCGTTGGCGCAGTAGGCAGCGCGTCAGTCTCATAATCTGAAGGTCGTGAGTTCGACCCTCACACGGGGCAGTGGTTTTAATGCTTCTTTGCCTTGAATTATCTGCGGTCGAATACACAAATATTTGGTAGGGTAGTTTCTCGCCTGCCACCTTGGATACCCGCAACTAACTGTTACTGCTCTTTGGAATAAGTGATCGCACTACTCGGTCATATTTGTGCGCAGGTCGAGCAGTCGTTTTTCTGAGAAGGTAAACCAGTCATTTTTGTCTTGATTTATCTGCCTGCCATTTTGTCCATGTCAATGACAAGAACGTTTGGCCGTCAATCATGGACATACACTGCTTTTTGGGCCTCGTTGGCGCAGTAGGCAGCGCGTCAGTCTCATAATCTGAAGGCCGTGAGTTCGACCCTCACACGGGGCAGTTGTTTTATTGCTTCTTTGCCTTGAATTATCTGCCTGCCATTTTGTCCATGTCAATGACAAGAACGTCTGGCTTTCAATCATGGACGTACACTGCTTTTTGTGCCTCTTTGGCGCAGTAGGCAGTGCGTCAGTCTCATAATCTGAAGGTCGTGAGTTCGACCCTCACACGGGGCAGTGGTTTTAATGCTTCTTTGCCTTGAATTATCTGCGGTCGAATACACAAATATTTGTATTCGTTAGAGTAGATTTCTCGCCTGCCACGAGGGAGACATGCAACTAACTGTTACTGCTCTTTGAAATCTGTCCTCACACTACTAGGGCATATTTGTGAGACGGTCAAGCAGTCGTTTGTCTGAGAAGGTAAACCAGTCATTTTTGTCCATGTCAATGAAATCAACGTCTGGTTTTCAATCATCGACATAAACTGTGTTTTAGGCCTCGTTGGCGCAGTAGGCAGCGCGTCAGTCTCATAATCTGAAGGCCGTGAGTTCGACCCTCACACGGGGCAGTTGTTTTAGTGCTTCTTTGCCTTGAATTATCTGCCTGCCATTTTGTCCATGTCAATGACAAGAACGTCTGGCTTTCAATCATGGACGTACACTGCTTTTTGGGCCTCGTTGGCGCAGTAGGCAGCGCGTCAGTCTCATAATCTGAAGGTCGTGAGCTCGACCCTCACACGGGGCAGTGGTTTTAATGCTTCTTTGCCTTGAATTATCTGCGGTCGAATACACAAATATTTGTATTCGTTAGAGTAGATTTCTCGCCTGCCACGAGGGAGACATGCAACTAACTGTTACTGCTCTTTGAAATCTGTCCTCACACTACTAGGGCATATTTGTGAGACGGTCAAGCAGTCGTTTGTCTGAGAAGGTAAACCAGTCATTTTTGTCCATGTCAATGAAATCAACGTCTGGTTTTCAATCATCGACATGAACTGTGTTTTAGGCCTCGTTGGCGCAGTAGGCAGCGCGTCAGTCTCATAATCTGAAGGCCGTGAGTTCGACCCTCACACGGGGCAGTTGTTTTATTGCTTCTTTGCCTTGAATTATCTGCCTGCCATTTTGTCCATGTCAATGACAAGAACGTCTGGCTTTCAATCATGGACGTACACTGCTTTTTGGGCCTCGTTGGAGCAGTAGGCAGCGCGTCAGTCTCATAATCTGAAGTTCGTGAGTTCGACCCTCACACGGGGCAGTGGTTTTAATGCTTCTTTGCCTTGAATTATCTGCGGTCGAGTACACAAATATTTGGTAGGGTAGTTTCTCGCCTGCCACCTTGGATACCCGCAACTAACTGTTACTGCTCTTTGGAATAAGTGATCGCACTACTCGGTCATATTTGTGCGCAGGTCGAGCAGTCGTTTTTCTGAGAAGGTAAACCAGTCATTTTTGTCTTGAATTATCTGCCTGCCATTTTGTCCATGTCAATGACAAGAACGTTTGGCCGTCAATCATGGACGTACACTGCTTTTTGGGCCTCGTTGGCGCAGTAGGCAGCGCGTCAGTCTCATAATCTGAAGGTCGTGAGTTCGACCCTCACACGGGGCAGTGGTTTTAATGCTTCTTTGCTTTGAATTATCTGCGGTCGAATACACAAATATTTGGTAGGGTAGTTTCTCGCCTGCCACCTTGGATACCCGCAACTAACTGTTACTGCTCTTTGGAATAAGTGATCGCACTACTCGGTCATATTTGTGCGCAGGTCGAGCAGTCGTTTTTCTGAGGAGGTAAACCAGTCATTTTTGTCTTGATTTATCTGCCTGCCATTTTGTCCATGTCAATGACAAGAACGTTTGGCCGTCAATCATGGACATACACTGCTTTTTGGGCCTCGTTGGCGCAGTAGGCAGCGCGTCAGTCTCATAATCTGAAGGCCGTGAGTTCGACCCTCACACGGGGCAGTTGTTTTATTGCTTCTTTGCCTTGAATTATCTGCCTGCCATTTTGTCCATGTCAATGACAAGAACGTCTGGCTTTCAATCATGGACGTACACTGCTTTTTGTGCCTCGTTGGCGCAGTAGGCAGCGCGTCATTCTCATAATCTGAAGGTCGTGAGTTCGACCCTCACACGGGGCAGTGGTTTTAATGCTTCTTTGCCTTGAATTATCTGCGGTCGAATACACAAATATTTGTATTCGTTAGAGTAGATTTCTCGCCTGCCACGACGGAGACATGCAACTAACTGTTACTGCTCTTTGAAATCTGTCCTCACACTACTAGGGCATATTTGTGAGACGGTCAAGCAGTCGTTTGTCTGAGAAGGTAAACCAGTCATTTTTGTCCATGTCAATGAAATCAACGTCTGGTTTTCAATCATCGACATGAACTGTGTTTTAGGCCTCGTTGGCGCAGTAGGCAGCGCGTCAGTCTCATAATCTGAAGGCCGTGAGTTCGACCCTCACACGGGGCAGTTGTTTTATTGCTTCTTTGCCTTGAATTATCTGCCTGCCATTTTGTCCATGTCAATGACAAGAACGTCTGGCTTTCAATCATGGACGTACACTGCTTTTTGGGCCTCGTTGGCGCAGTAGGCAGCGCGTCAGTCTCATAATCTGAAGGCCGTGAGTTTGACCCTCACACGGGGCAGTGGTTTTAATGCTTCTTTGCCTTGAATTATCTGCGGTCGAGTACACAAATATTTGGTAGGGTAGTTTCTCGCCTGCCACCTTGGATACCCGCAACTAACTGTTACTGCTCTTTGGAATAAGTGATCGCACTACTCGGTCATATTTGTGCGCAGGTCGAGCAGTCGTTTTTCTGAGAAGGTAAACCAGTCATTTTTGTCTTGAATTATCTGCCTGCCATTTTGTCCATGTCAATGACAAGAACGTTTGGCCGTCAATCATGGACGTACACTGCTTTTTGGGCCTCGTTGGCGCAGTAGGCAGCGCGTCAGTCTCATAATCTGAAGGTCGTGAGTTCGACCCTCACACGGGGCAGTGGTTTTAATGCTTCTTTGCTTTGAATTATCTGCGGTCGAATACACAAATATTTGGTAGGGTAGTTTCTCGCCTGCCACCTTGGATACCCGCAACTAACTGTTACTGCTCTTTGGAATAAGTGATCGCACTACTCGGTCATATTTGTGCGCAGGTCGAGCAGTCGTTTTTCTGAGGAGGTAAACCAGTCATTTTTGTCTTGATTTATCTGCCTGCCATTTTGTCCATGTCAATGACAAGAACGTTTGGCCGTCAATCATGGACATACACTGCTTTTTGGGCCTCGTTGGCGCAGTAGGCAGCGCGTCAGTCTCATAATCTGAAGGCCGTGAGTTCGACCCTCACACGGGGCAGTTGTTTTATTGCTTCTTTGCCTTGAATTATCTGCCTGCCATTTTGTCCATGTCAATGACAAGAACGTCTGGCTTTCAATCATGGACGTACACTGCTTTTTGTGCCTCGTTGGCGCAGTAGGCAGCGCGTCAGTCTCATAATCTGAAGGTCGTGAGTTCGACCCTCACACGGGGCAGTGGTTTTAATGCTTCTTTGCCTTGAATTATCTGCGGTCGAATACACAAATATTTGTATTCGTTAGAGTAGATTTCTCGCCTGCCACGACGGAGACATGCAACTAACTGTTACTGCTCTTTGAAATCTGTCCTCACACTACTAGGGCATATTTGTGAGACGGTCAAGCAGTCGTTTGTCTGAGAAGGTAAACCAGTCATTTTTGTCCATGTCAATGAAATCAACGTCTGGTTTTCAATCATCGACATGAACTGTGTTTTAGGCCTCGTTGGCGCAGTAGGCAGCACGTCAGTCTCATAATCTGAAGGTCGTGAGTTCGACCCTCACACGGGGCAGTGGTTTTAATGCTTCTTTGCCTTGAATTATCTGCGGTCGAATACACAAATATTTGTATTCGTTAGAGTAGATTTCTCGCCTGCCACGAGGGAGACATGCAACTAACTGTTACTGCTCTTTGAAATCTGTCCTCACACTACTAGGGCATATTTGTGAGACGGTCAAGCAGTCGTTTGTCTGAGAAGGTAAACCAGTCATTTTTGTCCATGTCAATGAAATCAACGTCTGGTTTTCAATCATCGACATAAACTGTGTTTTAGGCCTCGTTGGCGCAGTAGGCAGCGCGTCAGTCTCATAATCTGAAGGCCGTGAGTTCGACCCTCACACGGGGCAGTTGTTTTATTGCTTCTTTGCCTTGAATTATCTGCCTGCCATTTTGTCCATGTCAATGACAAGAACGTCTGGCTTTCAATCATGGACGTACACTGCTTTTTGTGCCTCGTTGGCGCAGTAGGCAGCACGTCAGTCTCATAATCTGAAGGTCGTGAGTTCGACCCTCACACGGGGCAGTGGTTTTAATGCTTCTTTGCCTTGAATTATCTGCGGTCGAATACACAAATATTTGTATTCGTTAGAGTAGATTTCTCGCCTGCCACGAGGGAGACATGCAACTAACTTACTGCTCTTTGAAATCTGTCCTCACACTACTAGGGCATATTTGTGAGACGGTCAAGCAGTCGTTTGTCTGAGAAGGTAAACCAGTCATTTTTGTCCATGTCAATGAAATCAACGTCTGGTTTTCAATCATCGACATAAACTGTGTTTTAGGCCTCGTTGGCTTAGTAGGCAGCGCGTCAGTCTCATAATCTGAAGCCCGTGAGTTCGACCCTCACACGGGGCAGTTGTTTTATTGCTTCTTTGCCTTGAATTATCTGCCTGCCATTTTGTCCATGTCAATGACAAGAACGTCTGGCTTTCAATCATGGACGTACACTGCTTTTTGGGCCTCGTTGGCGCAGTAGGCAGCGCGTCAGTCTCATAATCTGAAGGCCGTGAGTTCGACCCTCACACGGGGCAGTGGTTTTAATGCTTCTTTGCCTTGAATTATCTGCGGTCGAATACACAAATATTTGGTAGGGTAGTTTCTCGCCTGCCACCTTGGATACCCGCAACTAACTGTTACTGCTCTTTGGAATAAGTGATCGCACTACTCGGTCATATTTGTGCGCAGGTCGAGCAGTCGTTTTTCTGAGGAGGTAAACCAGTCATTTTTGTCTTGATTTATCTGCCTGCCATTTTGTCCATGTCAATGACAAGAACGTTTGGCCGTCAATCATGGACATACACTGCTTTTTGGGCCTCGTTGGCGCAGTAGGCAGCGCGTCAGTCTCATAATCTGAAGGTCGTGAGTTCGACCCTCACACGGGGCAGTGGTTTTAATGCTTCTTTGCTTTGAATTATCTGCGGTCGAATACACAAATATTTGGTAGGGTAGTTTCTCGCCTGCCACCTTGGATACCCGCAACTAACTGTTACTGCTCTTTGGAATAAGTGATCGCACTACTCGGTCATATTTGTGCGCAGGTCGAGCAGTCGTTTTTCTGAGGAGGTAAACCAGTCATTTTTGTCTTGATTTATCTGCCTGCCATTTTGTCCATGTCAATGACAAGAACGTTTGGCCGTCAATCATGGACATACACTGCTTTTTGGGCCTCGTTGGCGCAGTAGGCAGCGCGTCAGTCTCATAATCTGAAGGCCGTGAGTTCGACCCTCACACGGGGCAGTTGTTTTATTGCTTCTTTGCCTTGAATTATCTGCCTGCCATTTTGTCCATGTCAATGACAAGAACGTCTGGCTTTCAATCATGGACGTACACTGCTTTTTGTGCCTCGTTGGCGCAGTAGGCAGCGCGTCAGTCTCATAATCTGAAGGTCGTGAGTTCGACCCTCACACGGGGCAGTGGTTTTAATGCTTCTTTGCCTTGAATTATCTGCGGTCGAATACACAAATATTTGTATTCGTTAGAGTAGATTTCTCGCCTGCCACGACGGAGACATGCAACTAACTGTTACTGCTCTTTGAAATCTGTCCTCACACTACTAGGGCATATTTGTGAGACGGTCAAGCAGTCGTTTGTCTGAGAAGGTAAACCAGTCATTTTTGTCCATGTCAATGAAATCAACGTCTGGTTTTCAATCATCGACATGAACTGTGTTTTAGGCCTCGTTGGCGCAGTAGGCAGCGCGTCAGTCTCATAATCTGAAGGCCGTGAGTTCGACCCTCACACGGGGCAGTTGTTTTATTGCTTCTTTGCCTTGAATTATCTGCCTGCCATTTTGTCCATGTCAATGACAAGAACGTCTGGCTTTCAATCATGGACGTACACTGCTTTTTGGGCCTCGTTGGCGCAGTAGGCAGCGCGTCAGTCTCATAATCTGAAGGCCGTGAGTTCGACCCTCACACGGGGCAGTGGTTTTAATGCTTCTTTGCCTTGAATTATCTGCGGTCGAGTACACAAATATTTGGTAGGGTAGTTTCTCGCCTGCCACCTTGGATACCCGCAACTAACTGTTACTGCTCTTTGGAATAAGTGATCGCACTACTCGGTCATATTTGTGCGCAGGTCGAGCAGTCGTTTTTCTGAGAAGGTAAACCAGTCATTTTTGTCTTGAATTATCTGCCTGCCATTTTGTCCATGTCAATGACAAGAACGTTTGGCCGTCAATCATGGACGTACACTGCTTTTTGGGCCTCGTTGGCGCAGTAGGCAGTGCGTCAGTCTCATAATCTGAAGGTCGTGAGTTCGACCCTCACACGGGGCAGTGGTTTTAATGCTTCTTTGCTTTGAATTATCTGCGGTCGAATACACAAATATTTGGTAGGGTAGTTTCTCGCCTGCCACCTTGGATACCCGCAACTAACTGTTACTGCTCTTTGGAATAAGTGATCGCACTACTCGGTCATATTTGTGCGCAGGTCGAGCAGTCGTTTTTCTGAGGAGGTAAACCAGTCATTTTTGTCTTGATTTATCTGCCTGCCATTTTGTCCATGTCAATGACAAGAACGTCTGGCTTTCAATCATGGACGTACACTGCTTTTTGGGCCTCGTTGGCGCAGTAGGCAGCGCGTCAGTCTCATAATCTGAAGGCCGTGAGTTCGACCCTCACACGGGGCAGTGGTTTTAATGCTTCTTTGCCTTGAATTATCTGCGGTCGAGTACACAAATATTTGGTAGGGTAGTTTCTCGCCTGCCACCTTGGATACCCGCAACTAACTGTTACTGCTCTTTGGAATAAGTGATCGCACTACTCGGTCATATTTGTGCGCAGGTCGAGCAGTCGTTTTTCTGAGAAGGTAAACCAGTCATTTTTGTCTTGAATTATCTGCCTGCCATTTTGTCCATGTCAATGACAAGAACGTTTGGCCGTCAATCATGGACGTACACTGCTTTTTGGGCCTCGTTGGCGCAGTAGGCAGCGCGTCAGTCTCATAATCTGAAGGTCGTGAGTTCGACCCTCACACGGGGCAGTGGTTTTAATGCTTCTTTGCTTTGAATTATCTGCGGTCGAATACACAAATATTTGGTAGGGTAGTTTCTCGCCTGCCACCTTGGATACCCGCAACTAACTGTTACTGCTCTTTGGAATAAGTGATCGCACTACTCGGTCATATTTGTGCGCAGGTCGAGCAGTCGTTTTTCTGAGGAGGTAAACCAGTCATTTTTGTCTTGATTTATCTGCCTGCCATTTTGTCCATGTCAATGACAAGAACGTTTGGCCGTCAATCATGGACATACACTGCTTTTTGGGCCTCGTTGGCGCAGTAGGCAGCGCGTCAGTCTCATAATCTGAAGGCCGTGAGTTCGACCCTCACACGGGGCAGTTGTTTTATTGCTTCTTTGCCTTGAATTATCTGCCTGCCATTTTGTCCATGTCAATGACAAGAACGTCTGGCTTTCAATCATGGACGTACACTGCTTTTTGTGCCTCGTTGGCGCAGTAGGCAGCGTGTCAGTCTCATAATCTGAAGGTCGTGAGTTCGACCCTCACACGGGGCAGTGGTTTTAATGCTTCTTTGCCTTGAATTATCTGCGGTCGAATACACAAATATTTGTATTCGTTAGAGTAGATTTCTCGCCTGCCACGACGGAGACATGCAACTAACTGTTACTGCTCTTTGAAATCTGTCCTCACACTACTAGGGCATATTTGTGAGACGGTCAAGCAGTCGTTTGTCTGAGAAGGTAAACCAGTCATTTTTGTCCATGTCAATGAAATCAACGTCTGGTTTTCAATCATCGACATGAACTGTGTTTTAGGCCTCGTTGGCGCAGTAGGCAGCGCGTCAGTCTCATAATCTGAAGGTCGTGAGTTCGACCCTCACACGGGGCAGTGGTTTTAATGCTTCTTTGCCTTGAATTATCTGCGGTCGAATACACAAATATTTGTATTCGTTAGAGTAGATTTCTCGCCTGCCACGAGGGAGACATGCAACTAACTGTTACTGCTCTTTGAAATCTGTCCTCACACTACTAGGGCATATTTGTGAGACGGTCAAGCAGTCGTTTGTCTGAGAAGGTAAACCAGTCATTTTTGTCCATGTCAATGAAATCAACGTCTGGTTTTCAATCATGGACGTACACTGCTTTTTGTGCCTCGTTGGCGCAGTAGGCAGCGCGTCAGTCTCATAATCTGAAGGTCGTGAGTTCGACCCTCACACGGGGCAGTGGTTTTAATGCTTCTTTGCCTTGAATTATCTGCGGTCCAATACACAAATATTTGTATTCGTTAGAGTAGATTTCTCGCCTGCCACGAGGGAGACATGCAACTAACTTACTGCTCTTTGAAATCTGTCCTCACACTACTAGGGCATATTTGTGAGACGGTCAAGCAGTCGTTTGTCTGAGAAGGTAAACCAGTCATTTTTGTCCATGTCAATGAAATCAACGTCTGGTTTTCAATCATCGACATAAACTGTGTTTTAGGCCTCGTTGGCTTAGTAGGCAGCGCGTCAGTCTCATAATCTGAAGCCCGTGAGTTCGACCCTCACACGGGGCAGTTGTTTTATTGCTTCTTTGCCTTGAATTATCTGCCTGCCATTTTGTCCATGTCAATGACAAGAACGTCTGGCTTTCAATCATGGACGTACACTGCTTTTTGGGCCTCGTTGGCGCAGTAGGCAGCGCGTCAGTCTCATAATCTGAAGGCCGTGAGTTCGACCCTCACACGGGGCAGTGGTTTTAATGCTTCTTTGCCTTGAATTATCTGCGGTCGAATACACAAATATTTGGTAGGGTAGTTTCTCGCCTGCCACCTTGGATACCCGCAACTAACTGTTACTGCTCTTTGGAATAAGTGATCGCACTACTCGGTCATATTTGTGCGCAGGTCGAGCAGTCGTTTTTCTGAGGAGGTAAACCAGTCATTTTTGTCTTGATTTATCTGCCTGCCATTTTGTCCATGTCAATGACAAGAACGTTTGGCCGTCAATCATGGACATACACTGCTTTTTGGGCCTCGTTGGCGCAGTAGGCAGCGCGTCAGTCTCATAATCTGAAGGCCGTGAGTTCGACCCTCACACGGGGCAGTTGTTTTATTGCTTCTTTGCCTTGAATTATCTGCCTGCCATTTTGTCCATGTCAATGACAAGAACGTCTGGCTTTCAATCATGGACGTACACTGCTTTTTGTGCCTCGTTGGCGCAGTAGGCAGCGCGTCAGTCTCATAATCTGAAGGCCGTGAGTTCGACCCTCACACGGGGCAGTTGTTTTATTGCTTCTTTGCCTTGAATTATCTGCCTGCCATTTTGTCCATGTCAATGACAAGAACGTCTGGCTTTCAATCATGGACGTACACTGCTTTTTGGGCCTCGTTGGCGCAGTAGGCAGCGCGTCAGTCTCATAATCTGAAGGCCGTGAGTTCGACCCTCACACGGGGCAGTGGTTTTAATGCTTCTTTGCCTTGAATTATCTGCGGTCGAATACACAAATATTTGTATTCGTTAGAGTAGATTTCTCGCCTGCCACGACGGAGACATGCAACTAACTGTTACTGCTCTTTGAAATCTGTCCTCACACTACTAGGGCATATTTGTGAGACGGTCAAGCAGTCGTTTGTCTGAGAAGGTAAACCAGTCATTTTTGTCCATGTCAATGAAATCAACGTCTGGTTTTCAATCATCGACATGAACTGTGTTTTAGGCCTCGTTGGCGCAGTAGGCAGCGCGTCAGTCTCATAATCTGAAGGCCGTGAGTTCGACCCTCACACGGGGCAGTGGTTTTAATGCTTCTTTGCCTTGAATTATCTGCGGTCGAATACACAAATATTTGTATTCGTTAGAGTAGATTTCTCGCCTGCCACGAGGGAGACATGCAACTAACTGTTACTGCTCTTTGAAATCTGTCTTCACACTACTCGGGCATATTTGTGAGACGGTCAAGCAGTCGTTTGTCTGAGAAGGTAAACCAGTCATTTTTGTCCATGTCAATGAAATCAACGTCTGGTTTTCAATCATCGACATAAACTGTGTTTTAGGCCTCGTTGGCGCAGTAGGCAGCGCGTCAGTCTCATAATCTGAAGGCCGTGAGTTCGACCCTCACACGGGGCAGTTGTTTTATTGCTTCTTTGCCTTGAATTATCTGCCTGCCATTTTGTCCATGTCAATGACAAGAACGTCTGGCTTTCAATCATGGACGTACACTGCTTTTTGGGCCTCGTTGGCGCAGTAGGCAGCGCGTCAGTCTCATAATCTGAAGGCCGTGAGTTCGACCCTCACACGGGGCAGTGGTTTTAATGCTTCTTTGCCTTGAATTATCTGCGGTCGAATACACAAATATTTGTATTCGTTAGAGTAGATTTCTCGCCTGCCACGACGGAGACATGCAACTAACTGTTACTGCTCTTTGAAATCTGTCCTCACACTACTAGGGCATATTTGTGAGACGGTCAAGCAGTCGTTTGTCTGAGAAGGTAAACCAGTCATTTTTGTCCATGTCAATGAAATCAACGTCTGGTTTTCAATCATCGACATGAACTGTGTTTTAGGCCTCGTTGGCGCAGTAGGCAGCGCGTCAGTCTCATAATCTGAAGGCCGTGAGTTCGACCCTCACACGGGGCAGATGTTTTAGTGCTTCTTTGCCTTGAATTATCTGCCTGTTATTTTGTCCATGTCAATGACAAGAACGTCTGGCTTTCAATCATGGACGTACACTGCTTTTAGGGCCTCGTTGGCGCAGTAGGCAGCGCGTCAGTCTCATAATCTGAAGGCCGTGAGTTCGACCCTCACACGGGGCAGTGGTTTTAATGCTTCTTTGCCTTGAATTATCTGCGGTCGAGTACACAAATATTTGGTAGGGTAGTTTCTCGCCTGCCACCTTGGATACCCGCAACTAACTGTTACTGCTCTTTGGAATAAGTGATCGCACTACTCGGTCATATTTGTGCGCAGGTCGAGCAGTCGTTTTTCTGAGAAGGTAAACCAGTCATTTTTGTCTTGATTTATCTGCCTGCCATTTTGTCCATGTCAATGACAAGAACGTTTGGCCGTCAATCATGGACATACACTGCTTTTTGGGCCTCGTTGGCGCAGTAGGCAGCGCGTCAGTCTCATAATCTGAAGGCCGTGAGTTCGACCCTCACACGGGGCAGTTGTTTTATTGCTTCTTTGCCTTGAATTATCTGCCTGCCATTTTGTCCATGTCAATGACAAGAACGTCTGGCTTTCAATCATGGACGTACACTGCTTTTTGTGCCTCGTTGGCGCAGTAGGCAGCGCGTCAGTCTCATAATCTGAAGGTCGTGAGTTCGACCCTCACACGGGGCAGTGGTTTTAATGCTTCTTTGCCTTGAATTATCTGCGGTCGAATACACAAATATTTGTATTCGTTAGAGTAGATTTCTCGCCTGCCACGACGGAGACATGCAACTAACTGTTACTGCTCTTTGAAATCTGTCCTCACACTACTAGGGCATATTTGTGAGACGGTCAAGCAGTCGTTTGTCTGAGAAGGTAAACCAGTCATTTTTGTCCATGTCAATGAAATCAACGTCTGGTTTTCAATCATCGACATGAACTGTGTTTTAGGCCTCGTTGGCGCAGTAGGCAGCGCGTCAGTCTCATAATCTGAAGGCCGTGAGTTCGACCCTCACACGGGGCAGTGGTTTTAATGCTTCTTTGCCTTGAATTATCTGCGGTCGAATACACAAATATTTGTATTCGTTAGAGTAGATTTCTCGCCTGCCACGAGGGAGACATGCAACTAACTGTTACTGCTCTTTGAAATCTGTCTTCACACTACTCGGGCATATTTGTGAGACGGTCAAGCAGTCGTTTGTCTGAGAAGGTAAACCAGTCATTTTTGTCCATGTCAATGAAATCAACGTCTGGTTTTCAATCATCGACATAAACTGTGTTTTAGGCCTCGTTGGCGCAGTAGGCAGCGCGTCAGTCTCATAATCTGAAGGCCGTGAGTTCGACCCTCACACGGGGCAGTTGTTTTATTGCTTCTTTGCCTTGAATTATCTGCCTGCCATTTTGTCCATGTCAATGACAAGAACGTCTGGCTTTCAATCATGGACGTACACTGCTTTTTGGGCCTCGTTGGCGCAGTAGGCAGCGCGTCAGTCTCATAATCTGAAGGCCGTGAGTTCGACCCTCACACGGGGCAGTGGTTTTAATGCTTCTTTGCCTTGAATTATCTGCGGTCGAGTACACAAATATTTGGTAGGGTAGTTTCTCGCCTGCCACCTTGGATACCCGCAACTAACTGTTACTGCTCTTTGGAATAAGTGATCGCACTACTCGGTCATATTTGTGCGCAGGTCGAGCAGTCGTTTTTCTGAGAAGGTAAACCAGTCATTTTTGTCTTGAATTATCTGCCTGCCATTTTGTCCATGTCAATGACAAGAACGTTTGGCCGTCAATCATGGACGTACACTGCTTTTTGGGCCTCGTTGGCGCAGTAGGCAGCGCGTCAGTCTCATAATCTGAAGGTCGTGAGTTCGACCCTCACACGGGGCAGTGGTTTTAATGCTTCTTTGCCTTGAATTATCTGCGGTCGAATACACAAATATTTGGTAGGGTAGTTTCTCGCCTGCCACCTTGGATACCCGCAACTAACTGTTACTGCTCTTTGGAATAAGTGATCGCACTACTCGGTCATATTTGTGCGCAGGTCGAGCAGTCGTTTTTCTGAGGAGGTAAACCAGTCATTTTTGTCTTGATTTATCTGCCTGCCATTTTGTCCATGTCAATGACAAGAACGTTTGGCCGTCAATCATGGACATACACTGCTTTTTGGGCCTCGTTGGCGCAGTAGGCAGCGCGTCAGTCTCATAATCTGAAGGCCGTGAGTTCGACCCTCACACGGGGCAGTTGTTTTATTGCTTCTTTGCCTTGAATTATCTGCCTGCCATTTTGTCCATGTCAATGACAAGAACGTCTGGCTTTCAATCATGGACGTACACTGCTTTTTGTGCCTCGTTGGCGCAGTAGGCAGCGCGTCAGTCTCATAATCTGAAGGTCGTGAGTTCGACCCTCACACAGGGCAGTGGTTTTAATGCTTCTTTGCCTTGAATTATCTGCGGTCGAATACACAAATATTTGTATTCGTTAGAGTAGATTTCTCGCCTGCCACGACGGAGACATGCAACTAACTGTTACTGCTCTTTGAAATCTGTCCTCACACTACTAGGGCATATTTGTGAGACGGTCAAGCAGTCGTTTGTCTGAGAAGGTAAACCAGTCATTTTTGTCCATGTCAATGAAATCAACGTCTGGTTTTCAATCATCGACCTGAACTGTGTTTTAGGCCTCGTTGGCGCAGTAGGCAGCGCGTCAGTCTCATAATCTGAAGGTCGTGAGTTCGACCCTCACACGGGGCAGTGGTTTTAATGCTTCTTTGCCTTGAATTATCTGCGGTCGAATACACAAATATTTGTATTCGTTAGAGTAGATTTCTCGCCTGCCACGAGGGAGACATGCAACTAACTGTTACTGCTCTTTGAAATCTGTCCTCACACTACTAGGGCATATTTGTGAGACGGTCAAGCAGTCGTTTGTCTGAGAAGGTAAACCAGTCATTTTTGTCCATGTCAATGAAATCAACGTCTGGTTTTCAATCATCGACATAAACTGTGTTTTAGGCCTCGTTGGCGCAGTAGGCAGCGCGTCAGTCTCATAATCTGAAGGCCGTGAGTTCGACCCTCACACGGGGCAGTTGTTTTATTGCTTCTTTGCCTTGAATTATCTGCCTGCCATTTTGTCCATGTCAATGACAAGAACGTCTGGCTTTCAATCATGGACGTACACTGCTTTTTGTGCCTCGTTGGCGCAGTAGGCAGCGCGTCAGTCTCATAATCTGAAGGTCGTGAGTTCGACCCTCACACGGGGCAGTGGTTTTAATGCTTCTTTGCCTTGAATTATCTGCGGTCGAATACACAAATATTTGTATTCGTTAGAGTAGATTTCTCGCCTGCCACGAGGGAGACATGCAACTAACTTACTGCTCTTTGAAATCTGTCCTCACACTACTAGGGCATATTTGTGAGACGGTCAAGCAGTCGTTTGTCTGAGAAGGTAAACCAGTCATTTTTGTCCATGTCAATGAAATCAACGTCTGGTTTTCAATCATCGACATAAACTGTGTTTTAGGCCTCGTTGGCGCAGTAGGCAGCGCGTCAGTCTCATAATCTGAAGCCCGTGAGTTCGACCCTCACACGGGGCAGTTGTTTTATTGCTTCTTTGCCTTGAATTATCTGCCTGCCATTTTGTCCATGTCAATGACAAGAACGTCTGGCTTTCAATCGTGGACGTACACTGCTTTTTGGGCCTCGTTGGCGCAGTAGGCAGCGCGTCAGTCTCATAATCTGAAGGCCGTGAGTTCGACCCTCACACGGGGCAGTGGTTTTAATGCTTCTTTGCCTTGAATTATCTGCGGTCGAATACACAAATATTTGGTAGGGTAGTTTCTCGCCTGCCACCTTGGATACCCGCAACTAACTGTTACTGCTCTTTGGAATAAGTGATCGCACTACTCGGTCATATTTGTGCGCAGGTCGAGCAGTCGTTTTTCTGAGGAGGTAAACCAGTCATTTTTGTCTTGATTTATCTGCCTGCCATTTTGTCCATGTCAATGACAAGAACGTTTGGCCGTCAATCATGGACATACACTGCTTTTTGGGCCTCGTTGGCGCAGTAGGCAGCGCGTCAGTCTCATAATCTGAAGGCCGTGAGTTCGACCCTCACACGGGGCAGTTGTTTTATTGCTTCTTTGCCTTGAATTATCTGCCTGCCATTTTGTCCATGTCAATGACAAGAACGTCTGGCTTTCAATCATGGACGTACACTGCTTTTTGTGCCTCGTTGGCGCAGTAGGCAGCGCGTCAGTCTCATAATCTGAAGGCCGTGAGTTCGACCCTCACACGGGGCAGTTGTTTTATTGCTTCTTTGCCTTGAATTATCTGCCTGCCATTTTGTCCATGTCAATGACAAGAACGTCTGGCTTTCAATCATGGACGTACACTGCTTTTTGTGCCTCGTTGGCGCAGTAGGCAGCGCGTCAGTCTCATAATCTGAAGGCCGTGAGTTCGACCCTCACACGGGGCAGTTGTTTTATTGCTTCTTTGCCTTGAATTATCTGCCTGCCATTTTGTCCATGTCAATGACAAGAACGTCTGGCTTTCAATCATGGACGTACACTGCTTTTTGTGCCTCGTTGGCGCAGTAGGCAGCGCGTCAGTCTCATAATCTGAAGGTCGTGAGTTCGACCCTCACACGGGGCAGTGGTTTTAATGCTTCTTTGCCTTGAATTATCTGCGGTCGAATACACAAATATTTGTATTCGTTAGAGTAGATTTCTCGCCTGCCACGACGGAGACATGCAACTAACTGTTACTGCTCTTTGAAATCTGTCCTTACACTACTAGGGCATATTTGTGAGACGGTCAAGCAGTCGTTTGTCTGAGAAGGTAAACCAGTCATTTTTGTCCATGTCAATGAAATCAACGTCTGGTTTTCAATCATCGACATAAACTGTGTTTTAGGCCTCGTTGGCGCAGTAGGCAGCGCGTCAGTCTCATAATCTGAAGGCCGTGAGTTCGACCCTCACACGGGGCAGTTGTTTTATTGCTTCTTTGCCTTGAATTATCTGCCTGCCATTTTGTCCATGTCAATGACAAGAACGTCTGGCTTTCAATCATGGACGTACACTGCTTTTTGGGCCTCGTTGGCGCAGTAGGCAGCGCGTCAGTCTCATAATCTGAAGGCCGTGAGTTCGACCCTCACACGGGGCAGTGGTTTTAATGCTTCTTTGCCTTGAATTATCTGCGGTCGAGTACACAAATATTTGGTGGGGTAGTTTCTCGCCTGCCACCTTGGATACCCGCAACTAACTGTTACTGCTCTTTGGAATAAGTGATCGCACTACTCGGTCATATTTGTGCGCAGGTCGAGCAGTCGTTTTTCTGAGAAGGTAAACCAGTCATTTTTGTCTTGAATTATCTGCCTGCCATTTTGTCCATGTCAATGACAAGAACGTTTGGCCGTCAATCATGGACGTACACTGCGTTTTGGGCCTCGTTGGCGCAGTAGGCAGCGCGTCAGTCTCATAATCTGAAGGTCGTGAGTTCGACCCTCACACGGGGCAGTGGTTTTAATGCTTCTTTGCCTTGAATTATCTGCGGTCGAATACACAAATATTTGGTAGGGTAGTTTCTCGCCTGCCACCTTGGATACCCGCAACTAACTGTTACTGCTCTTTGGAATAAGTGATCGCACTACTCGGTCATATTTGTGCGCAGGTCGAGCAGTCGTTTTTCTGAGAAGGTAAACCAGTCATTTTTGTCTTGATTTATCTGCCTGCCATTTTGTCCATGTCAATGACAAGAACGTTTGGCCGTCAATCATGGACATACACTGCTTTTTGGGCCTCGTTGGCGCAGTAGGCAGCGCGTCAGTCTCATAATCTGAAGGCCGTGAGTTCGACCCTCACACGGGGCAGTTGTTTTATTGCTTCTTTGCCTTGAATTATCTGCCTGCCATTTTGTCCATGTCAATGACAAGAACGTCTGGCTTTCAATCATGGACGTACACTGCTTTTTGTGCCTCGTTGGCGCAGTAGGCAGCGCGTCAGTCTCATAATCTGAAGGTCGTGAGTTCGACCCTCACACGGGGCAGTGGTTTTAATGCTTCTTTGCCTTGAATTATCTGCGGTCCAATACACAAATATTTGTATTCGTTAGAGTAGATTTCTCGCCTGCCACGAGGGAGACATGCAACTAACTGTTACTGCTCTTTGAAATCTGTCCTCACACTACTAGGGCATATTTGTGAGACGGTCAAGCAGTCGTTTGTCTGAGAAGGTAAACCAGTCATTTTTGTCCATGTCAATGAAATCAACGTCTGGTTTTCAATCATCGACATAAACTGTGTTTTAGGCCTCGTTGGCGCAGTAGGCAGCGCGTCAGTCTCATAATCTGAAGGCCGTGGGTTCGACCCTCACACGGGGCAGTTGTTTTATTGCTTCTTTGCCTTGAATTATCTGCCTGCCATTTTGTCCATGTCAATGACAAGAACGTCTGGCTTTCAATCATGGACGTACACTGCTTTTTGGGCCTCGTTGGCGCAGTAGGCAGCGCGTCAGTCTCATAATCTGAAGGCCGTGAGTTCGACCCTCACACGGGGCAGTGGTTTTAATGCTTCTTTGCCTTGAATTATCTGCGGTCGAGTACACAAATATTTGGTGGGGTAGTTTCTCGCCTGCCACCTTGGATACCCGCAACTAACTGTTACTGCTCTTTGGAATAAGTGATCGCACTACTCGGTCATATTTGTGCGCAGGTCGAGCAGTCGTTTTTCTGAGAAGGTAAACCAGTCATTTTTGTCTTGAATTATCTGCCTGCCATTTTGTCCATGTCAATGACAAGAACGTTTGGCCGTCAATCATGGACGTACACTGCGTTTTGGGCCTCGTTGGCGCAGTAGGCAGCGCGTCAGTCTCATAATCTGAAGGTCGTGAGTTCGACCCTCACACGGGGCAGTGGTTTTAATGCTTCTTTGCCTTGAATTATCTGCGGTCGAATACACAAATATTTGGTAGGGTAGTTTCTCGCCTGCCACCTTGGATACCCGCAACTAACTGTTACTGCTCTTTGGAATAAGTGATCGCACTACTCGGTCATATTTGTGCGCAGGTCGAGCAGTCGTTTTTCTGAGAAGGTAAACCAGTCATTTTTGTCTTGATTTATCTGCCTGCCATTTTGTCCATGTCAATGACAAGAACGTTTGGCCGTCAATCATGGACATACACTGCTTTTTGGGCCTCGTTGGCGCAGTAGGCAGCGCGTCAGTCTCATAATCTGAAGGCCGTGAGTTCGACCCTCACACGGGGCAGTTGTTTTATTGCTTCTTTGCCTTGAATTATCTGCCTGCCATTTTGTCCATGTCAATGACAAGAACGTCTGGCTTTCAATCATGGACGTACACTGCTTTTTGTGCCTCGTTGGCGCAGTAGGCAGCGCGTCAGTCTCATAATCTGAAGGTCGTGAGTTCGACCCTCACACGGGGCAGTGGTTTTAATGCTTCTTTGCCTTGAATTATCTGCGGTCGAATACACAAATATTTGTATTCGTTAGAGTAGATTTCTCGCCTGCCACGACGGAGACATGCAACTAACTGTTACTGCTCTTTGAAATCTGTCCTCACACTACTAGGGCATATTTGTGAGACGGTCAAGCAGTCGTTTGTCTGAGAAGGTAAACCAGTCATTTTTGTCCATGTCAATGAAATCAACGTCTGGTTTTCAATCATCGACATAAACTGTGTTTTAGGCCTCGTTGGCGCAGTAGGCAGCGCGTCAGTCTCATAATCTGAAGGCCGTGAGTTCGACCCTCACACGGGGCAGTTGTTTTATTGCTTCTTTGCCTTGAATTATCTGCCTGCCATTTTGTCCATGTCAATGACAAGAACGTCTGGCTTTCAATCATGGACGTACACTGCTTTTTGGGCCTCGTTGGCGCAGTAGGCAGCGCGTCAGTCTCATAATCTGAAGGCCGTGAGTTCGACCCTCACACGGGGCAGTGGTTTTAATGCTTCTTTGCCTTGAATTATCTGCGGTCGAGTACACAAATATTTGGTGGGGTAGTTTCTCGCCTGCCACCTTGGATACCCGCAACTAACTGTTACTGCTCTTTGGAATAAGTGATCGCACTACTCGGTCATATTTGTGCGCAGGTCGAGCAGTCGTTTTTCTGAGAAGGTAAACCAGTCATTTTTGTCTTGAATTATCTGCCTGCCATTTTGTCCATGTCAATGACAAGAACGTTTGGCCGTCAATCATGGACGTACACTGCGTTTTGGGCCTCGTTGGCGCAGTAGGCAGCGCGTCAGTCTCATAATCTGAAGGTCGTGAGTTCGACCCTCACACGGGGCAGTGGTTTTAATGCTTCTTTGCCTTGAATTATCTGCGGTCGAATACACAAATATTTGGTAGGGTAGTTTCTCGCCTGCCACCTTGGATACCCGCAACTAACTGTTACTGCTCTTTGGAATAAGTGATCGCACTACTCGGTCATATTTGTGCGCAGGTCGAGCAGTCGTTTTTCTGAGAAGGTAAACCAGTCATTTTTGTCTTGATTTATCTGCCTGCCATTTTGTCCATGTCAATGACAAGAACGTTTGGCCGTCAATCATGGACATACACTGCTTTTTGGGCCTCGTTGGCGCAGTAGGCAGCGCGTCAGTCTCATAATCTGAAGGCCGTGAGTTCGACCCTCACACGGGGCAGTTGTTTTATTGCTTCTTTGCCTTGAATTATCTGCCTGCCATTTTGTCCATGTCAATGACAAGAACGTCTGGCTTTCAATCATGGACGTACACTGCTTTTTGTGCCTCGTTGGCGCAGTAGGCAGCGCGTCAGTCTCATAATCTGAAGGTCGTGAGTTCGACCCTCACACGGGGCAGTGGTTTTAATGCTTCTTTGCCTTGAATTATCTGCGGTCGAATACACAAATATTTGTATTCGTTAGAGTAGATTTCTCGCCTGCCACGACGGAGACATGCAACTAACTGTTACTGCTCTTTGAAATCTGTCCTTACACTACTAGGGCATATTTGTGAGACGGTCAAGCAGTCGTTTGTCTGAGAAGGTAAACCAGTCATTTTTGTCCATGTCAATGAAATCAACGTCTGGTTTTCAATCATCGACATGAACTGTGTTTTAGGCCTCGTTGGCGCAGTAGGCAGCGCGTCAGTCTCATAATCTGAAGGCCGTGAGTTCGACCCTCACACGGGGCAGATGTTTTAGTGCTTCTTTGCCTTGAATTATCTGCCTGCCATTTTATCCATGTCAATGACAAGAACGTCTGGCTTTCAATCATGGACGTACACTGCTTTTAGGGCCTCGTTGGCGCAGTAGGCAGCGCGTCAGTCTCATAATCTGAAGGTCGTGAGTTCGACCCTCACACGGGGCAGTGGTTTTAATGCTTCTTTGCCTTGAATTATCTGCGGTCCAATACACAAATATTTGTATTCGTTAGAGTAGATTTCTCGCCTGCCACGAGGGAGACATGCAACTAACTGTTACTGCTCTTTGAAATCTGTCCTCACACTACTAGGGCATATTTGTGAGACGGTCAAGCAGTCGTTTGTCTGAGAAGGTAAACCAGTCATTTTTGTCCATGTCAATGAAATCAACGTCTGGTTTTCAATCATCGACATGAACTGTGTTTTAGGCCTCGTTGGCGCAGTAGGCAGCGCGTCAGTCTCATAATCTGAAGGCCGTGAGTTCGACCCTCACACGGGGCAGTGGTTTTAATGCTTCTTTGCCTTGAATTATCTGCGGTCGAATACACAAATATTTGTATTCGTTAGAGTAGATTTCTCGCCTGCCACGAGGGAGACATGCAACTAACTGTTACTGCTCTTTGAAATCTGTCTTCACACTACTCGGGCATATTTGTGAGACGGTCAAGCAGTCGTTTGTCTGAGAAGGTAAACCAGTCATTTTTGTCCATGTCAATGAAATCAACGTCTGGTTTTCAATCATCGACATAAACTGTGTTTTAGGCCTCGTTGGCGCAGTAGGCAGCGCGTCAGTCTCATAATCTGAAGGCCGTGAGTTCGACCCTCACACGGGGCAGTTGTTTTATTGCTTCTTTGCCTTGAATTATCTGCCTGCCATTTTGTCCATGTCAATGACAAGAACGTCTGGCTTTCAATCATGGACGTACACTGCTTTTTGGGCCTCGTTGGCGCAGTAGGCAGCGCGTCAGTCTCATAATCTGAAGGCCGTGAGTTCGACCCTCACACGGGGCAGTGGTTTTAATGCTTCTTTGCCTTGAATTATCTGCGGTCGAGTACACAAATATTTGGTAGGGTAGTTTCTCGCCTGCCACCTTGGATACCCGCAACTAACTGTTACTGCTCTTTGGAATAAGTGATCGCACTACTCGGTCATATTTGTGCGCAGGTCGAGCAGTCGTTTTTCTGAGAAGGTAAACCAGTCATTTTTGTCTTGATTTATCTGCCTGCCATTTTGTCCATGTCAATGACAAGAACGTTTGGCCGTCAATCATGGACATACACTGCTTTTTGGGCCTCGTTGGCGCAGTAGGCAGCGCGTCAGTCTCATAATCTGTAGGCCGTGAGTTCGACCCTCACACGGGGCAGATGTTTTAGTGCTTCTTTGCCTTGAATTATCTGCCTGTTATTTTGTCCATGTCAATGACAAGAACGTCTGGCTTTCAATCATGGACGTACACTGCTTTTAGGGCCTCGTTGGCGCAGTAGGCAGCGCGTCAGTCTCATAATCTGAAGGTCGTGAGTTCGACCCTCACACGGGGCAGTGGTTTTAATGCTTCTTTGCCTTGAATTATCTGCGGTCGAATACACAAATATTTGTATTCGTTAGAGTAGATTTCTCGCCTGCCACGAGGGAGACATGCAACTAACTGTTACTGCTCTTTGAAATCTGTCCTCACACTACTAGGGCATATTTGTGAGACGGTCAAGCAGTCGTTTGTCTGAGAAGGTAAACCAGTCATTTTTGTCCATGTCAATGAAATCAACGTCTGGTTTTCAATCATCGACATAAACTGTGTTTTAGGCCTCGTTGGCGCAGTAGGCAGCGCGTCAGTCTCATAATCTGAAGGCCGTGAGTTCGACCCTCACACGGGGCAGTTGTTTTATTGCTTCTTTGCCTTGAATTATCTGCCTGCCATTTTGTCCATGTCAATGACAAGAACGTCTAGCTTTCAATCATGGACGTACACTGCTTTTTGGGCCTCGTTGGCGCAGTAGGCAGCGCGTCAGTCTCATAATCTGAAGGCCGTGAGTTCGACCCTCACACGGGGCAGTGGTTTTAATGCTTCTTTGCCTTGAATTATCTGCGGTCGAGTACACAAATATTTGGTAGGGTAGTTTCTCGCCTGCCACCTTGGATACCCGCAACTAACTGTTACTGCTCTTTGGAATAAGTGATCGCACTACTCGGTCATATTTGTGCGCAGGTCGAGCAGTCGTTTTTCTGAGAAGGTAAACCAGTCATTTTTGTCTTGATTTATCTGCCTGCCATTTTGTCCATGTCAATGACAAGAACGTTTGGCCGTCAATCATGGACATACACTGCTTTTTGGGCCTCGTTGGCGCAGTAGGCAGCGCGTCAGTCTCATAATCTGAAGGCCGTGAGTTCGACCCTCACACGGGGCAGTTGTTTTATTGCTTCTTTGCCTTGAATTATCTGCCTGCCATTTTGTCCATGTCAATGACAAGAACGTCTGGCTTTCAATCATGGACGTACACTGCTTTTTGTGCCTCGTTGGCGCAGTAGGCAGCGCGTCAGTCTCATAATCTGAAGGTCGTGAGTTCGACCCTCACACGGGGCAGTGGTTTTAATGCTTCTTTGCCTTGAATTATCTGCGGTCGAATACACAAATATTTGTATTCGTTAGAGTAGATTTCTCGCCTGCCACGACGGAGACATGCAACTAACTGTTACTGCTCTTTGAAATCTGTCCTCACACTACTAGGGCATATTTGTGAGACGGTCAAGCAGTCGTTTGTCTGAGAAGGTAAACCAGTCATTTTTGTCCATGTCAATGAAATCAATGTCTGGTTTTCAATCATCGACATGAACTGTGTTTTAGGCCTCGTTGGCGCAGTAGGCAGCGCGTCAGTCTCATAATCTGAAGGCCGTGAGTTCGACCCTCACACGGGGCAGTTGTTTTATTGCTTCTTTGCCTTGAATTATCTGCCTGCCATTTTGTCCATGTCAATGACAAGAACGTCTGGCTTTCAATCATGGACGTACACTGCTTTTTGGGCCTCGTTGGCGCAGTAGGCAGCGCGTCAGTCTCATAATCTGAAGGCCGTGAGTTCGACCCTCACACGGGGCAGTGGTTTTAATGCTTCTTTGCCTTGAATTATCTGCGGTCGAATACACAAATATTTGGTAGGGTAGTTTCTCGCCTGCCACCTTGGATACCCGCAACTAACTGTTACTGCTCTTTGGAATAAGTGATCGCACTACTCGGTCATATTTGTGCGCAGGTCGAGCAGTCGTTTTTCTGAGAAGGTAAACCAGTCATTTTTGTCTTGATTTATCTGCCTGCCATTTTGTCCATGTCAATGACAAGAACGTTTGGCCGTCAATCATGGACATACACTGCTTTTTGGGCCTCGTTGGCGCAGTAGGCAGCGCGTCAGTCTCAT
Source organism: Leptoclinus maculatus (assembly GCA_032191485.1). Classification (NCBI taxonomy): domain Eukaryota; kingdom Metazoa; phylum Chordata; class Actinopteri; order Perciformes; family Stichaeidae; genus Leptoclinus; species Leptoclinus maculatus. The sequence continues at coordinate 3,519,537 of JAVDOI010000021.1, read as the reverse complement.
AATCTGAAGGCCGTGAGTTCGACCCTCACACGGGGCAGATGTTTTAGTGCTTCTTTGCCTTGAATTATCTGCCTGTTATTTTGTCCATGTCAATGACAAGAACGTCTGGCTTTCAATCATGGACGTACACTGCTTTTAGGGCCTCGTTGGCGCAGTAGGCAGCGCGTCAGTCTCATAATCTGAAGGTCGTGAGTTCGACCCTCACACGGGGCAGTGGTTTTAATGCTTCTTTGCCTTGAATTATCTGCGGTCGAATACACAAATATTTGTATTCGTTAGAGTAGATTTCTCGCCTGCCACGAGGGAGACATGCAACTAACTGTTACTGCTCTTTGAAATCTGTCCTCACACTACTAGGGCATATTTGTGAGACGGTCAAGCAGTCGTTTGTCTGAGAAGGTAAACCAGTCATTTTTGTCCATGTCAATGAAATCAACGTCTGGTTTTCAATCATCGACATAAACTGTGTTTTAGGCCTCGTTGGCGCAGTAGGCAGCGCGTCAGTCTCATAATCTGAAGGCCGTGAGTTCGACCCTCACACGGGGCAGTTGTTTTATTGCTTCTTTGCCTTGAATTATCTGCCTGCCATTTTGTCCATGTCAATGACAAGAACGTCTAGCTTTCAATCATGGACGTACACTGCTTTTTGGGCCTCGTTGGCGCAGTAGGCAGCGCGTCAGTCTCATAATCTGAAGGCCGTGAGTTCGACCCTCACACGGGGCAGTGGTTTTAATGCTTCTTTGCCTTGAATTATCTGCGGTCGAGTACACAAATATTTGGTAGGGTAGTTTCTCGCCTGCCACCTTGGATACCCGCAACTAACTGTTACTGCTCTTTGGAATAAGTGATCGCACTACTCGGTCATATTTGTGCGCAGGTCGAGCAGTCGTTTTTCTGAGAAGGTAAACCAGTCATTTTTGTCTTGATTTATCTGCCTGCCATTTTGTCCATGTCAATGACAAGAACGTTTGGCCGTCAATCATGGACATACACTGCTTTTTGGGCCTCGTTGGCGCAGTAGGCAGCGCGTCAGTCTCATAATCTGAAGGCCGTGAGTTCGACCCTCACACGGGGCAGTTGTTTTATTGCTTCTTTGCCTTGAATTATCTGCCTGCCATTTTGTCCATGTCAATGACAAGAACGTCTGGCTTTCAATCATGGACGTACACTGCTTTTTGTGCCTCGTTGGCGCAGTAGGCAGCGCGTCAGTCTCATAATCTGAAGGTCGTGAGTTCGACCCTCACACGGGGCAGTGGTTTTAATGCTTCTTTGCCTTGAATTATCTGCGGTCGAATACACAAATATTTGTATTCGTTAGAGTAGATTTCTCGCCTGCCACGACGGAGACATGCAACTAACTGTTACTGCTCTTTGAAATCTGTCCTCACACTACTAGGGCATATTTGTGAGACGGTCAAGCAGTCGTTTGTCTGAGAAGGTAAACCAGTCATTTTTGTCCATGTCAATGAAATCAATGTCTGGTTTTCAATCATCGACATGAACTGTGTTTTAGGCCTCGTTGGCGCAGTAGGCAGCGCGTCAGTCTCATAATCTGAAGGCCGTGAGTTCGACCCTCACACGGGGCAGTTGTTTTATTGCTTCTTTGCCTTGAATTATCTGCCTGCCATTTTGTCCATGTCAATGACAAGAACGTCTGGCTTTCAATCATGGACGTACACTGCTTTTTGGGCCTCGTTGGCGCAGTAGGCAGCGCGTCAGTCTCATAATCTGAAGGCCGTGAGTTCGACCCTCACACGGGGCAGTGGTTTTAATGCTTCTTTGCCTTGAATTATCTGCGGTCGAATACACAAATATTTGGTAGGGTAGTTTCTCGCCTGCCACCTTGGATACCCGCAACTAACTGTTACTGCTCTTTGGAATAAGTGATCGCACTACTCGGTCATATTTGTGCGCAGGTCGAGCAGTCGTTTTTCTGAGAAGGTAAACCAGTCATTTTTGTCTTGATTTATCTGCCTGCCATTTTGTCCATGTCAATGACAAGAACGTTTGGCCGTCAATCATGGACATACACTGCTTTTTGGGCCTCGTTGGCGCAGTAGGCAGCGCGTCAGTCTCATAATCTGAAGGCCGTGAGTTCGACCCTCACACGGGGCAGATGTTTTAGTGCTTCTTTGCCTTGAATTATCTGCCTGTTATTTTGTCCATGTCAATGACAAGAACGTCTGGCTTTCAATCATGGACGTACACTGCTTTTAGGGCCTCGTTGGCGCAGTAGGCAGCGCGTCAGTCTCATAATCTGAAGGTCGTGAGTTCGACCCTCACACGGGGCAGTGGTTTTAATGCTTCTTTGCCTTGAATTATCTGCGGTCGAATACACAAATATTTGTATTCGTTAGAGTAGATTTCTCGCCTGCCACGAGGGAGACATGCAACTAACTGTTACTGCTCTTTGAAATCTGTCCTCACACTACTAGGGCATATTTGTGAGACGGTCAAGCAGTCGTTTGTCTGAGAAGGTAAACCAGTCATTTTTGTCCATGTCAATGAAATCAACGTCTGGTTTTCAATCATCGACATGAACTGTGTTTTAGGCCTCGTTGGCGCAGTAGGCAGCGCGTCAGTCTCATAATCTGAAGGCCGTGAGTTCGACCCTCACACGGGGCAGTTGTTTTATTGCTTCTTTGCCTTGAATTATCTGCCTGCCATTTTGTCCATGTCAATGACAAGAACGTCTAGCTTTCAATCATGGACGTACACTGCTTTTTGGGCCTCGTTGGCGCAGTAGGCAGCGCGTCAGTCTCATAATCTGAAGGCCGTGAGTTCGACCCTCACACGGGGCATTGGTTTTAATGCTTCTTTGCCTTGAATTATCTGCGGTCGAGTACACAAATATTTGGTAGGGTAGTTTCTCGCCTGCCACCTTGGATACCCGCAACTAACTGTTACTGCTCTTTGGAATAAGTGATCGCACTACTCGGTCATATTTGTGCGCAGGTCGAGCAGTCGTTTTTCTGAGAAGGTAAACCAGTCATTTTTGTCTTGATTTATCTGCCTGCCATTTTGTCCATGTCAATGACAAGAACGTTTGGCCGTCAATCATGGACATACACTGCTTTTTGGGCCTCGTTGGCGCAGTAGGCAGCGCGTCAGTCTCATAATCTGAAGGCCGTGAGTTCGACCCTCACACGGGGCAGTTGTTTTATTGCTTCTTTGCCTTGAATTATCTGCCTGCCATTTTGTCCATGTCAATGACAAGAACGTCTGGCTTTCAATCATGGACGTACACTGCTTTTTGTGCCTCGTTGGCGCAGTAGGCAGCGCGTCAGTCTCATAATCTGAAGGTCGTGAGTTCGACCCTCACACGGGGCAGTGGTTTTAATGCTTCTTTGCCTTGAATTATCTGCGGTCGAATACACAAATATTTGTATTCGTTAGAGTAGATTTCTCGCCTGCCACGACGGAGACATGCAACTAACTGTTACTGCTCTTTGAAATCTGTCCTCACACTACTAGGGCATATTTGTGAGACGGTCAAGCAGTCGTTTGTCTGAGAAGGTAAACCAGTCATTTTTGTCCATGTCAATGAAATCAACGTCTGGTTTTCAATCATCGACATGAACTGTGTTTTAGGCCTCGTTGGCGCAGTAGGCAGCGCGTCAGTCTCATAATCTGAAGGCCGTGAGTTCGACCCTCACACGGGGCAGTGGTTTTAATGCTTCTTTGCCTTGAATTATCTGCGGTCGAATACACAAATATTTGTATTCGTTAGAGTAGATTTCTCGCCTGCCACGAGGGAGACATGCAACTAACTGTTACTGCTCTTTGAAATCTGTCCTCACACTACTAGGGCATATTTGTGAGACGGTCAAGCAGTCGTTTGTCTGAGAAGGTAAACCAGTCATTTTTGTCCATGTCAATGAAATCAACGTCTGGTTTTCAATCATCGACATAAACTGTGTTTTAGGCCTCGTTGGCGCAGTAGGCAGCGCGTCAGTCTCATAATCTGAAGGCCGTGAGTTCGACCCTCACACGGGGCAGTTGTTTTATTGCTTCTTTGCCTTGAATTATCTGCCTGCCATTTTGTCCATGTCAATGACAAGAACGTCTGGCTTTCAATCATGGACGTACACTGCTTTTTGGGCCTCGTTGGCGCAGTAGGCAGCGCGTCAGTCTCATAATCTGAAGGCCGTGAGTTCGACCCTCACACGGGGCAGTGGTTTTAATGCTTCTTTGCCTTGAATTATCTGCGGTCGAGTACACAAATATTTGGTAGGGTAGTTTCTCGCCTGCCACCTTGGATACCCGCAACTAACTGTTACTGCTCTTTGGAATAAGTGATCGCACTACTCGGTCATATTTGTGCGCAGGTCGAGCAGTCGTTTTTCTGAGAAGGTAAACCAGTCATTTTTGTCTTGAATTATCTGCCTGCCATTTTGTCCATGTCAATGACAAGAACGTTTGGCCGTCAATCATGGACGTACACTGCTTTTTGGGCCTCGTTGGCGCAGTAGGCAGCGCGTCAGTCTCATAATCTGAAGGCCGTGAGTTCGACCCTCACACGGGGCAGATGTTTTAGTGCTTCTTTGCCTTGAATTATCTGCCTGCCATTTTGTCCATGTCAATGACAAGAACGTCTGGCTTTCAATCATGGACGTACACTGCTTTTAGGGCCTCGTTGGCGCAGTAGGCAGCGCGTCAGTCTCATAATCTGAAGGCCGTGAGTTCGACCCTCACACGGGGCAGTTGTTTTATTGCTTCTTTGCCTTGAATTATCTGCCTGCCATTTTGTCCATGTCAATGACAAGAACGTCTGGCTTTCAATCATGGACGTACACTGCTTTTTGTGCCTCGTTGGCGCAGTAGGCAGCGCGTCAGTCTCATAATCTGAAGGTCGTGAGTTCGACCCTCACACGGCGCAGTGGTTTTAATGCTTCTTTGCCTTGAATTATCTGCGGTCGAATACACAAATATTTGTATTCGTTAGAGTAGATTTCTCGCCTGCCACGAGGGAGACATGCAACTAACTGTTACTGCTCTTTGAAATCTGTCCTCACACTACTAGGGCATATTTGTGAGACGGTCAAGCAGTCGTTTGTCTGAGAAGGTAAACCAGTCATTTTTGTCCATGTCAATGAAATCAACGTCTGGTTTTCAATCATCGACATGAACTGTGTTTTAGGCCTCGTTGGCGCAGTAGGCAGCGCGTCAGTCTCATAATCTGAAGGCCGTGAGTTCGACCCTCACACGGGGCAGATGTTTTAGTGCTTCTTTGCCTTGAATTATCTGCGGTCGAATACACAAATATTTGTATTCGTTAGAGTAGATTTCTCGCCTGCCACGAGGGAGACATGCAACTAACTGTTACTGCTCTTTGGAATAAGTGATCGCACTACTCGGTCATATTTGTGCGCAGGTCAAGCAATCGTTTTTCTGAGAAGGTAAACCAGTCATTTTTGTCTTGAATTATCTGCCTGCCATTTTGTCCATGTCAATGACAAGAACGTTTGGCCGTCAATCATGGACATACACTGCTTTTTGGGCCTCGTTGGCGCAGTAGGCAGCGTGTCAGTCTCATAATCTGAAGGCCGTGAGTTCGACCCTCACACGGGGCAATGGTTTTAATGCTTCTTTGCCTTGAATTATCTGCGGTCGAATACACAAATATTAGTATTTGTTAGAGTAGATTTCTCGCCTACCACGAGGGAGAAATGCAACTAACTGTTACTGCTCTTTAAAATCAGTGCTCGCATATTTGTGAGAAGGTCAAGCAGTCCTTTTTCTGAGAAGATAAACCAGTCATTTTTGTCCACGTCAATGAAATCAACACCTGGCTTTCAATCATCGACATGAACTGCTTTTTGGGCCTCGTTGGCGCAGTAGGCAGCGCGTCAGTCTCATAATCTGAAGGCCGTGAGTTCGACCCTCACATGGGGCAGTGGTTTTAATGCTTCTTTGCCTTGAATTATCTGCGGTCAAATACACAAAAAAAATTCTGTCTGAACATCTTATCATAGTCTTGACGTTCAGGTTGCATGACTCTGTTTACTTACTGCAGTTTCAACATTATGCAACCTTTGGAATCAGACTTCAGAGTGGAACTTTCCCATAACTCGCCCTCCCTTACAGGTGCATGTCATGTGTTGATGAATAGCTGTGATGCCGACAGGTTTGAATTGCTCAGACAGGCGTGTCTCAACCCTACGATTTATCTTCCGCTTCATTCTGGCAACATGTCATACCTGTCCTGCTCTTATATGCTTAGCATGAGAATATTTTGCCTGAAGGCAGATACAAAAACAGATAAGTAAATCAAAATTAAAGTGCCTTTTGATGCGTTAGATTTGTGTATAGGTGTATTTGTGTCATAATGGCTGACTTCTACCTAACAGGCAAGACAAGCTGGTCCTATAAGGAGATTGTTCAACTTTATCTTTGTGTCAGGACTTGCTTTGTATGACTTGTCACCAATGATTGGCATATACCGTCCATTAAAAGGTTATTTGAATACATAAAATAGAAGCTGAAACTTCTAAAATACTGAATGCTGTATTTTCTATAAATCAATCTTACCTCAGTTCATAATTCATGTGTAAAAGGGTAAATATTAGATAATGATTTAATTTGTTGTGTATTAACCAGTAATAAGCAAATTAACAAGGAAAATATTTAATTAATCAGTCTAGTGCTGTCTTCAAATGCTTAGTAAATATTGTAAAACAGAAATTCTTACCCTGGATATTTGGTTCAATTGATAATTTCTACATAAAACGCCCCATTCATAATATTAAAATAAGACAAAATATTCATAACAGATTAAATCAATTTTTATAAAAAAAATAAAAAAAAGTCGTTATTCCGTATATTCCGATTTAAAAGCTGAGCCTGAACGTTGCACCAAAATGACAAACTGGGCAGAGACGCGCATGCGCAGTCACAGTGTTTGCATTCCTCCCTCCCTCTTGAGACTGACAGCTCGGTAGCTGCTCACCGGCAATGAGACAGCAAACACGGGCTCGGTAAGACACCTCGAGATGGACTTAGCGGACACTTTTCACCACTACAAAGACGGATATTATTTAGACAGCGTTGTCTGTTGACAACAGACGAAGTTTATTCCTCGCCAGGATTATTTTTGTTAACGGGAAAAAGGATACTCCACGACGACTGATTTCCTGCGACATACACCGGCTAAGAAGCTTTCGCTTTGAAGACCACCTGAGTAAATCTAAACTATTCTTGGCTTTTGTTACACTAACATCTGCAAAACATACGTGTTAAATAGAGAGGTGATACACCAAGTTGTGGAAGAGCGCGGCTAATCGCTGCTAGCTTCAAGCTAACCGACGGCTAGCTGAATTTTCTTTGTTTATTTAATTTGAATCATTGAATACAGTGTTTTTAATCTATCTGACGTCGGATAATACGTCTGTCAGGAAGAGGTGCGTCGTTTATAACTACACCCTTGAACGTTCAGCTTTCTAAAGGACATACATTATCTTGACTTCTCACTTATGGCTCGTTAGTATCGCGGTACTGCAGCTGACCCAGCTAGCTATAGCATCTGTTTTAGCCGTCAGCCACTTCTTGGCCTTTGGTAACTCATTGACGGCAAAGATGCACCACCAGGACTTTTCTGCAGAGAGTAGGAAAACGTCTTTCCACTACCGGAGAGGTAGCAGCGGTGCTCCTGCATCCTCCTCCAGTGGGGCCAACACGGCTGAAGACAATCCCACCCAGGCTGGATCCAATTCTCCCGGACCCCCCCACCACCAGCACCAGCCACAGTCCCAGGCGGCTGGCGCTCAGGTGAAGAAGAAGAGTGGCTTTCAGATAACAAGCGTGACCTCGGCTCAGATCAATGTGAGCGGAAACAACAGTTTAGCAGATGACACCGAGAGTTACGATGACATGGATGAGTCGCACACGGAAGACCTCTCCTCCTCCGATATGCTGGATGTGTCCGTGTCCAGGGCCACGGATACTGGTGTGCAGGAGAGAAGCTCTTCTGATGAGACCCTCAACAGCCTTCATGGGGTCGACACACCTGGGATTGTGTCTCCTAACGAGCCTCTGCACCCTCATTCCATCCCTCAGGGTTCTCAGCCGCACACCTCTATGGTAAATGGGACCATGCATCATCTTTATTATCCTCAGCCACACAGCCAGCCTCACCATCATCCCTCTGATAGCCTGGGAGGAGGGGAGCCCTCAGTGCCGGCTCTTCCCATCGCTCCAGTGGGTAGCTCCAGCCCATCTATGGCTTCCAGAGCCGGGACTAACCACTCACAGAGGCCATCGATGTTAGATAACAGTAAACCTGCAAGTGGGACAACCCAACCATCAGCCCCTATTGCTGATCCACAAATACAAGGCAACATGAATGTTTCTAATGTGTCTGCTGTCACTGCTGCTGCAGTTCCTCCTTCTGGGCCTGCAGGTTTTGACAACACTAGTGTGAGTGGGCACGCGGCGTCTGTTGCAGGAGGAACAGGCCCGTCTGCTGCTGCCCTCAACACTCAAACCCAGCACACACAGACTGCTACTGGCTCTCGTTTTAGGGTGGTCAAACTAGACACTAACTCTGAGCCATTCCGCAAAGGAAGATGGATGTGTACAGAGTATTATGAAAAGGAGGTTCCACATCCAACTACGTCTGAGGCACCAAAAGGTGTTGAGGTGGCTGTAGAGACTGAATCAGGTAATGCTCTGATTAGTCAGGGCGTACCTGCTGTACAGCCACCGCATACGCTCCAGCCCTACCAGCAGCCGAGCCAGGACTTCACTAGTCCACAAGCCATGCAGAGCCCACCACAGGGACTGGCCCAAACCACTCCTCTGACCTATGTTTCACCCCAGGAGGTTGTTGGTGGGGCCAACATGCAGCAACCAGTGGCTCCTGTCACGCTCCCTACAGCAACACCACAGGCCGGTGTAAATCAGCATCCCCCTGTAATACCCCAGCAGTTGCCCTATGCTGTGGATCCCCAGGGAGGGTACTCTGCCTCTCAGTTCCATGCAGGGGTCATAGCTCCGGGAGGTGTCCGACAGCCAGACTTTATCCAGCCCACCGCTCCCTTCCAGACCCAGGTCCAGCCTCCGCTGCCGCATGTTACAGGAATTACAGGAATCTCCGTTTCACCAGTTCCAGGGGTCACGGCACAGCCACCGATCAGCTTTACTCAGCAACTGCACCATCAAGGTCTGGTAGCCCCCCATGCCCAGGCATCCTTTGTAGGACAGCCACAAGTCCAGCCCCCCTCCACCGCTAGAGTCCCAGTAGGGCTCACCCATGCCACCCACTACATGCCTTTGACTACTCTGCAAGCTGACCTCCAGCCTCTCCTCACCCTGGGAGGGAGCTCCATAAGAACATCCCAGCTGGAGAATGCCCAGAAGCTTCTGCACCAAGGCCTGCTAGGTTTGCCCAGGCTCGGGATGACAGCAGGTGGAGAGGGGGCTGCAGAGGCCGGTGGTGGTGCTGCTGGAACACTGGCCCACATGGGGATGTCGGCTGAGGCCAGTGCCTTCATGGTCGCTGCTGCTGCCGCAGGCCTCAGGACTCAGCATGCTGACGGAGAGGAGGACAGGTGAGAATGCACGGCCTGTTTATTCTAATGAAGGTTTTCAAGTAAACATTGTAGTTCAGGCTGCTTTTCATCGTAACATTCTACCACTGTAACTCTTCTGCTCTCCTATTAACAGCGTCCTGCAGCTGGTTTTGCTGAGTTTCATTCAGATCTAGGAGTCCAATGTCACATTGTTGTAAAGATATCAGTGGCTGGAGTAGATGTCTGCTGACTCACAGAGGGAGCTGGTGACTCAGCAGATGCTCTCCCGTGAATAGGCCCCCTACCATCACACATCCACCTCTATCAGCTCAGGACTCTTTGTGTCGTCAGTAAGGCTGCATTTTCCCTGTTGCACTGCCTCTCACTCTCTCCCCCCCCATCTCCCCCTCAGGTTTAGTCTTTTATTAGACACTGGATCTGTTGATTTGTACCAACCCGAGGGAACTGTGCAAGGGTTTATTTATGTGTACAATTACTCAATCCTATGTTCCTGTTAGTTTTGCTGCTCAAATGCGGTTATTGCAGTTGCAGGTACTTTATAAAATAGAGTCATTGCCCTGGAAAAAAAAGCTCCCGTGCCCCATTTGAAGACGCAGTGTTAGTCTTTCAGAGTTGTAGAGACTGTAGAGGTTCTGATCAAGAGTTGTGCTGCATGAATCTGATAAACTCTCCCTGCAGAGAGATGGAGCAGTGTTGTGGCAGCAGTCTAGTGTTACCACTGCACTGCCCTGTGTTCTGGTTTAGCAGGAGTTTCATGTTGTGAGTACAACAGTAATGCCTGCAGGCTATGGAGGGACTTTGACTGTCAGCCTCACCCAAACACCCATAACTGAAATACAAAACATAATCGTCAATGTTGTGGCTTTTATTTGAGCTATTGGCAACAAATGCTCCCAAATTGATATATATATCCTCAGACTTCTGAGGAGTTCCATGGTTAAAACAACAGTTGCTGTGCCAGTAAACATTCCTCTAATTTAATTATCAGCACAGCAGTTCATTGGTGAGCTGAACTGTTCATGTATTGTCAGCTGTTCACATTGTGAGCTCGAGGAACAGAGAGACGCAGGGTGCAACAACTACTGGTTTGATCTTCACGTAGTCGTATTCAGCTGCAGACAGAGCAGGACTGTATTCTTTGTGGAGGCTTTTGTCAACAATTCGAGGCACCCCGTCACGACTGTGTGTGTGTGTGTGTCTCTCCGTAAGTGTGTTTCCGTCTCTCCGTCTGTTTGTCGCGAGTCGGCCGCTGTCCTGCAGACTGTCTGAGTGTGTCGTCTTTGTTCATAGTCATGGTCCTCTCACTCTGTGATCCTGCTTTGTCTCTCTTTTACTCTCTCATATTCTCTGTTTAATCTCTCTTTATCACCCTCTCTTCTTTCTATCAGTCTCCTTTTCTTTTTGCAGTTTTTTTTTTTGCATCATCTCAGCTGTCCAAGCTGTTCTCCTCTACCCTTTTCTTCTAGACAGTAGTCCGTTTGTCTCTGTCCACTCTTGTAACTTGTATGAATAGGTAAGCAGTCAGTGTGATCTCACAAATTCCAAGAACATCAACTGCGTGAGTAGTGACAGTGACAGAAGGCCACTGCAGAGAGATTAAATAACCACAGGAATAAATGAATACATTAGATTGAAACAAAGTGCTTTGTTTACAGTTCAATATTTGGGTTCATGCAACTAATGACTTTGCTTTTTTAATAATTTTGTCCACAGAATGACGTCTTCAAATAGTTTTTGTCCGACCAACAGTACGAAACCCAAAGATATTCAGTTTCCAATCATTTAAATGGAGAAAAGAAATCTGAGACATTTGGAAATCTGCTTAAAAAAATGACTTAATTGATTAATCAATTAAGGAAACGGTTGCTCTAATTTGGGTCAACCCTAAACGACTAGGAAGACGGTGACTGTGCTTAAAACATTTTTAATATAAATATATACATCAGTTACTTATTTAACAACTATTAGGAGGATTGTTGTACCAAGAGCACAAATCAGCTGCATTCATTCTCCTGTTCAGCTGTGAATACTTGTCGTGAGTCCAGTTTGGCTCTTTTAGAGCATCACGTTGCAGCTGTCATGACTTTGACAAAGCGTGATCCGGCACTGCTGTGTGTGTGACTAGTGTCATGTTTTAAAACGGCGATGTGGGCGTGTCTGTGTTTCCCAGGATGCTTTGCGGTCTGTTTCTCTTATCTTGTCAGTGAGAGTGCCGAAGGGATGGTGGTATTAATCGGGGCCTTCGTCAGCTCCTTGTTCCTCCTTCAGCCTGCAGGTCGGTGACTTTTGGATAGATGCCAACACTCGTGACTTTCACGGACACACTTCCAGTGTATTATCCACCTGTTGGCTGTGTGATACCTCTCTCTCTCTACACCAACATGTACAGAGAAATAGGACTTTTCATACAGGTTGTAGAGGATGCATTTATTTATTGCTCGCCACAGTTTGCAGATGTGAAGACGGCACGCACTGTAAAAACAATAGCCCTCTTTAAACTGAGTTCTATTAGCTGAAGAGCGGTTTCTAAGTTGTTTTTCATGCATAAATGGAGATTAATAATATCACAAAGCACTTCTTTTGTGAGCACAGTCTGCATCTTTCTTCTAGAACTGCATGTTTTAGCAAAAATAATACCGTATACTCTGGTTCAGGGCATTATTTTAGAATATTTACCTTCTATTCTAATAATTTAAGTGTGGATTTCCCATCTTACTACATATCAAAGGTAAATGTACTGTCATAGTACATTTAGTGCGTTTTATTAGGGTCATTTATCTGTATGACCTCATCCTTTGTAGCCATAAAAGTTAGAAGTGCGATCTTAATTGATTATTTGTTCCTTCTGCACACAGCATTATCAGTTTTATAGTTTCCTGCTGTTAAGATGAGAGTTGATCTTCTAAAAGTGAGAAGAATAACATGTTAGTTTGGTCTCTTGGTTGATTTTAATATCTCTGTATAGATAATAAATCGGGCTTTGACTTGTGATGTTAATGCTGACATGCTTGTTTTTAATTGGCCCTCCGTCCATAACGGAGCTTTTATGAGATCCCGACAGCTAGGACCAAATATGGATTTGTGCTTGGAGCGACTGTCAAAAGAAGAGCTTGTGTTATGATGTATGACTTCAAAGCCATATTAATCCTAAAGGAATAACATTTCAATAATGTTAACCTCTTAAACAAACTCATGACCAAACAAATCTACGAAACTTTAGATTGGAGGACGTTACACGTATATATGTTGGCCTTTCTCAACACATGTCTTCATTAAAGCCTGAAACTTTGCTGCATGATTTGTCCTAAAATGTACATTTTATATTATTTAGTTTTTGGAATGTTGTAAAATATAGAAATGAAACCTCTGTGATTTCCCGTCTGAAAGACCTCTCCACAGGCACATCTGCTGGTGCTTTTTCTCTGTGAACCCCAGGTAGTTAGAAACAGATGTGCTTCTATGGAAACTCTCCGCCTCTAATGTCTTTTGTGCAGCCAGACCTCTTGCATTTAGCACATCATGCGTGCAGTATATATATATGACGCGTTCAGTGTCGTGGCTTTTGCAGTCTTGGTTTCTGTTGAATCGTGTTGTCGTATCGGTTTGGATCTTTTAAAGTAGAAGTCAGACGGCAGCTTTGTGAAGTCTCTTGCTCGGTTGTAATCTCCTGGATGTCGAGAGCAATAAATCACACCTAAGGGTAGTTCAGCCATTTGTCTCTTAATGAGATGTGACGGTGATGAAATCACGCTTCAATGGAGATATAAACCCAACTGTCTGTCTCCTCTCTCTCTCTCTCTCACGTCGTCGTACTGCTGTTACACCACACGGTGGCGGTGTTGCGTCACAAATCAACAGTTGTTTATATAACCCTGACGTGCTTTGACCTAAAAAGTGCCTGGCAGCTGAGTGGAGAGGTCTTTCCTGCACGCAATGTAGGAATCACAAAGAATCTTCAGTGCAAAACACACAACTCACAGCTATCATGTGGATGCATTTGATCTGTGTTTTTTTTTTAGGAGACTGGTGCCTTCATGCAGAGCCGCAGATTGTTGAAGAGAGGATGTAAAATGTGTCCGTGCATGTCTGTCTATGTTTATGAGCTCGCCCATCAGGATGTGCACATGCGTGTGAAATGGAAGGTGTTTATGGGAGAGACGTTTTTTTTTTAATGCTGCTTTTTCCCCTCCTGGCGTTTACACCGAGGGAAAACATGAGCACAGAGGAGGAGAGGCGACGGTACTAGTTTTAACCGGTCTCATCGCACACGTATTGTTGTTTTCTTTCCCTCTTAAACTACTTTTAGGAGGTCAGCTTCAGCACAGGGACAGTGTCTTGCCCAAGGGCTCTTCAGCAGGACAGATGAAATCAGTCTCCATAATCTGTCCAAAATATTTACGCGTCATCTCTCACGGAAGGCCTTTCCCCTTCCAGGTACTTTCTTTTCTTTTTGAAAGAAAAATGTGACGTGACCCCTCTACCACCTGTCAGAGAAAGACATTAATCCCCCCTGAAAGTGACACTTCCTGGTAAAGAGAAATACTAATTCTGTGGAAAGCCTTGACCCTCACCACTGTGGAAACACACACACACACACACACACACACACACACACACACAGCATGATGCCGGTACACTGCGGAGAGCCTCGAGCAAAGTTTCTCCTCACCGACCGTGATCTTTCTAACTGTTTGCATTGACATCGAGCCCTCACACCTTTTTTTTTTTTTTTAAACAGAAACACTGTGAGGAGACATGTGACTGGGGGTGGGGGGGGGGGTCGTGATGTTTTTAATGTCGTCAGTGTTGTGTAATATTTGATTGTATAATATATTTATTTAAACGCATGGATTAGAGAGGGTAGGGTGGCTGTTGAAGCCAGATTTTATTTTTGTGTGTGTGCATACAAAGCTTTTACAAATATGCAGGCGAAGAGCCTTCTTGGCACTTTTGGGGGGTTTGTAATTATGGATTAATACGACATAATTGTATCATGTTGATTTATGATTTCATCACGACATGATTCCATTAAATTATCGCCCAGTCCTATACGTTCTCATCAATTTCCTTCCTTTAGTGTGTTCTTGGGTGCATTTGTGATAGTAAGCTGGATATCTTTGGGGATGTTTTTCACGCATGTCTCCTCTTAACATCGTCTTCATGATGTTTTTATACATCACACATTGGAAAAGCTCCGTTATTGTTTTTGACCTGTGTCTGCACTTCATAGAAGTTGAGGAATGTGTGAGGCTGTCGACAGCTCATCCATCACAAGAACAAGAAGGCCCGTCTGTAGTGAGCTAGTCGAGATGTTGGAGCTCAGCCTCCCGTCTCCTCCGTCTGTCTCTACCGTGGCCCATACGGCCCAGAGGTTATGTAAGGCGGTGCGTGCATGGCAGAGACCGATTTCACGCTCGGAAGCTCTGTGATGCCACGAGAGCTGGTTGAGTTTTGTGGTGTTCCTGCTCTGTGTTTGTGCAAAGATCAAGGGAGATTATCAACAAGCAGAAGGTTGCATTTGATTGCTACCTTTGCCTGCTTATGAATTAAACCTTCCCATAATTGTCACTCTGTTTTTTTTATTTCTAAATTTGGAAGATCTAAGCACCCTTCCTTTGTTTAAGTGTGTGTGTGCGCAGTGGGGTTGATCTTGCTGTCGGCCTTGGTTCTCCTCTGTGTGAAATGCCAGCATTCAAAGCCTCCGAAAAACCGGATCCCGCCAGTTTGCGAAACGCAGCCTCGCACACTAAAATGGGACACACGCGAGCTCATGTCTCCCAACGGCTTGAGGACAAGTGATGCAGAAGGTGGCTGGCGAATCACGGAGCGGCATGCAATCGGATAACAAAAATAAAATAGGATGCAAGAGGAGAAGCAGTGAAACAGTATTTGATGGAGGCACATAAAAAGCAGTCCAGGCTCTGACATCATCTGCTATAATCACCTCCCTAATTGCTTTATAATGTGCTCTGCTATCAAAGCCTCTTTTACATTCTCATATAACTTCCAGTTGGATCCTTTTCAAGACCACACACTGCAGCCTGAGCGCTGCTTTCACTCTAACTGCACAATAAAGTGAGGCGGAAGTGTTACTTACACTCAGCTGGGTGCTTTTGTGAATATGTGGATATGTGGATAAAGGAAGGGCTGTGGTAGAAAAGGGGGCGTCGCCTTCTAGTGTATGGACAGCGAACACACAGGGAGGCTTTTTAGGCTTCTGTTCGCACTATTGGTTCAACACTTTTCGGAACGTTTAGCCACTGGAGCTCAAAGATATCTCCTCTGCCTTCTTATACTCTCACCTGGAAGGTGATTATTGTGGTTTTATGTAGGAAGTATTTTGTCGTATTTTATCCACAGTTTGGCAGGGTGGAGCGCTCATTACCTAACTAATGAAGTCTTAGTGGAACATCAACACGGTAGCCTGCCCAATAAGGACGATTTTATTTGGCATTTACGTGACTTAAACTGAGTATTAATACGTTACCACTACTTCTCCTGACGGCATTTATGTCTCCCACGTGTAGTACAGCTTTAACATAGTGGTTAGGTAATATATGGGTCAACACTTTGCACACGAGCTTAGGATGGACGTGGATACATAATGAATGTGATGTCATGGCATCAAGGTCTCTCGCCATTGGCTGAGCTGAGTCCGTTGCGCCGTCGCCGATTGGCTGAAAGTGAACTGTCTCCGAAACGCTCCCCTCAGACAAACGCCGAGCCTTTTGTTCCGAGCGGACGCTGACCCCAGATCGGCAAGCACACAATGTACAGATAGATATGAAGAGTTTTCAAGTAACAAATAGCAAAAAACAGTCGCTACTAATCGACGATGGTACCGTTTTAAGTCACAAAATACAAATTTCAGTGAAGTTTTATTAGTTTCCGCCACTCTTCCGTTGCTTTCTGGCCCCTCGACTGTTTCTCGGATTAGTGACATACAGTGGAAGAAAGAAAAGATGTGACCTTCACCTAATGAGGTTAATACATTCACTGCGTGCATTGAGCTCAATCCCACCAACAAACTCGCCCTGCGCGCGCACCTCGCCGCCATTTTGTGGTCCCCACAACTGCGCACCATCTTCTATCACGGCCGCCGCCTCCCTTTGTTCTCTGAAGTTATTTTTTGAGGTACGGCGTTGATGCGTTGGAGTTTCTTGTGCCCCGATCTACCGTCTAGCCAGCCGCCTTGTTTTGATCGGCTTTGTTCAGACTGTGATGCACGCTTGCGTGGGAGATAACATGGAGGTACACGTGAGTCGTGCTCTAGTGGAGACCCATACTGTGAGTGAGTGTGTGTGTGTGTGTGTGTGTGTGTGTGTGTCAAGTGTGCATCTGCTGATGAGGAGCGACAGGACGGCTAAAGACATGCTTGGTTCAACATACACATTCTCCTTAAGGAGGGGCACCATATGAGGAATGCAAGAAGTGGATGTTTGCCGTTATGTTCAGTGGAATTTTAAGGGACCCACTCGTCACTATAAACGGATACCAGGAGGTTTAGAGTAGGGTACCACGCCGGCGTCCATCTCCATCACTGAGGATACAAACAGGAAAGACGTGAAGGAGCGAGAGGTTGCAGACCGGTGGGAGTGGCTTGTAGGCGTCTATAAGGGGGTGTGTGGTCATGAGTAGCTCATCCTATTGGACGGATCACCGTAATCTCTGCTGAGAGTTTATATAACAACAGAAGGGGAGGTGACATCACAACCCACCCACATATCTCCCCTCACCATGCACCCAATCGTCTGAGAGTCAATGTGTGATTCAGGCTTCGTAAGGAGGATTCACGTTCCTGTTGTACACGCACACGCGCACACTTTCTCCTCCCCGTCCTCCAGTGTTGGTCGGGGCTCCCCCTATGTGGATCTCTAACAGCTAAGGGGAACAGGGGATCGGGCGGGGGGGCCAAAGGGCGCAGGTCAGGAGGCCGGAGGAGGTGCAGTGGTGGTGGTGGTGGTGTTTGTTTTGGGGTGTTTTTAGCCTGAGAGCCTCAATGAGAGAGAAGGGGCTGGGCCGGGACTCCATGGCCTTGAAGCTGCTCTTCTGGGAGCTGCAGAAGCATCTGAAGAGGTAACGATGGCTGTAGTGTTGTCACGTAGTCGGGGGGGGATGTAGTAGTGGGGGGGGGGGGGGGGGGGGGGGTTCAGGTCCGTGGGATTAAGCCAGGGGCTTTGTGTTGGTGGGTCTGTCTGATCGGTGTGGTGGCGTCCAGTTGTTTGGATGTTTTTCTCCATGTGTTTGAGGACACCGTGTTCTCGCTCCTGCACATGCATGCTGCGTGTGGGTAGGAGAGCGAGGCTGGCTGATGTTTATTCACCGTAACGTGGACTTTCACACGTCCGGACCCAAGACTCTATATCTCGTGTGCTTTCAGTTGAGCTTTTCCCTCCAATCTCAACTGCCAGAGATAAGCACCATGTTCCAGTTCCTCAATTGATCCAGTCGGCCCATGTTTGCTTCCCTTTGTTCAGTTATCACGCCACTAATAGACTTCAGTCTCCAATAAAGCAATATTCATACAGCCTGTCCAACAAGAAATATACAACCTGTAAAAACACACATTTATCCTACAGTTGAGTGTTTAATATTTCCCATAACATACAATACAGACATGTGACGCTGCTCCTTTTGGAAGAAAGAAAAAGGAGAACAAATGTTATTTTCCAGTTCTCTAAAATCACTAAATCCTGTCCGAGTTCCCTTTGACCGTTGAAGCCCTAAAATACAAATGTATACGCAGGTTTTGTCTTCTCCTCATCCACGTTTCTGATCTCCAAACTCCCATGTTGACACACTTCCACTAACTGATCCAGAGACAGATGTAACACAGCTAAGGTGCTTAGAGAAGGTGTGAAGAAGCAGCAGTTAGAGGTCCGTTAGCTCGTACTGATTGAATGAGAGACACAGAACACCTGACTGCTTTAGTTTTAATCTTACTTACACCAAATGTACCTTTTCTTTTGTGCGCTGCAACTATTACTGTTATTAGTTATGTCCAAAGCTCAAAGATGTTCAGTTTAATATCAGAAATCCACCAAATATTCACGTTTGAGATGCTGGAACCAGTTTATTTTTCTGACTTAATAATAAAATGTATTATCTGACAGATTGTTCCATCTCTCTAGTGCTAGAAAGATAAGTGATTTAATTAATTAGTTGTCTTCAAGTTTTGATAGTCAATTCATAATTTAAACATATGTCAGGGAAAAATGAGAGGATTTGCTTTTTTACGTCATTGTCAACTGAAATATATTTGGGGTTTTTATACTGTTGGTTCAAATAAAACAATACATTTGTGATTTCCCTTAATAGCTGTCTGACATTTCAGTATAATCGAGAAGGAGAATAAGTTTTCTTTTCTCTCTTTTCTTGTTTTCAGACATCACATTTCATATTGTATTACTCTATTCTGCAAACTTACAAATTAGTAGTTAAACTGGTTGTGTGTGGATAGAACATTATATTAGTTGTTAACAACAATACATGTATTTCTTAAATATGTAAGCTCAAGTAGACTGAGGAATAGGGCTGCAATTAACTATTTCTTATCATTATCAATTTATTTTTAATTATTTATTTGAATAATCCCCTCTCAGAGACAATGGAGTCGTTAACCTTTTCTTCTGTTTACACCACTGCACAGACGTCAGTGTGTCCTCAGGCTCAGTTATAACCGACAGGTGGAGTCACTGTTTCAGTCACACTTTCTCCATCACCTGCAGTCCACATTTAAGACATTTTATAGGACGGTTTTGGGACAACACGAGACAAAATAGACGCTAAAAAAAACCAAAATGTCCGCTGTTGAATTGCTGCGTGCTCCATCGTCTCGCGGGTTTTTTATAGAGGACGGTGCAGCAGGTACAGAGAGACGTTGCTGAAATTATTCCCATGTTATTACCCTCTCCTCCAATCCGGGAGCCGTCCTCCCACCGCATGCATTATGCTAATGAGCTCGCGTCTGCGCCAATCGCGCGGCTGCTGGCGCTGTTTTTCCTGCATGCATCACCCAGAGAGGGAGCCGCGGCGCGCGGAGCTGCACAGCCCGCCCCGCTTCAGTCTTTGTGTGTCCCGGCTGCGAGCTCTGCGGTCGCCCCGGAGAGCAGACACCCCAGCTGCCCCACAATAATGCGCTATTTTTCTACTTTTATACCGCTGGATTTCCAGTTCGAGGAGTCGCCTTCGGGGGTTTTAATGGGAATAGCATGAATTCCCAATGTTACACAGTGGCGATGGATCTTGGAGTTTGTCAGCTGAGGAATTTCTCGATATCGTTTCTGTCTTCTGTGCTCGGGAAGGGGAGCGCGTCAGTCCGGGTTGACAATAGGTAAAGTCACTGCGCATTATCTCTGTCGTATTAGCGCCGTGCTGGAGGCTCGGTGACTTCATTTCATGCGTAAAAATGTTCAGGCTCATTGATTCTCCGCCAACAAAGCTTTCCTCGACCTCCATTTGCTTTGTTGCAGACACCACATTGAGATCTCTTATTACGAACATAATTGTTGTTTCCTCGTGAAAGCTTCCACCCAGACTTTATGTATTTATACTGTTTGCAGCATAAAACCCGCAGCTTCCTCCGATCCAACCCTGCGGTGTCCTGCTAATGCAACATCATGCATGCGGCTTATGATCAACATCTTTCTTTTCTTCCAGCTCTTCCGGTGCAAGTGTGGTGGCCATCGACAACAAGATTGAACAAGCAATGGTGAGCATCATAAATCCAGTCATGTAATAATCGTATAACCCGCACAGTGTTGCTAAATAGGCCCGTTTAGCGCACAAAGCAGCGTTATGTAAGCAGAGCGCGCTGCAGCTGTTTAGTCAGGATTGAACTGCCTGTTAGAGAATATTTTAAGGATAACGTTATAGTTTTGTACAGAGGGAAGTTGAGGAGTGAATGAATGAGAAGCATTATGGTGCTTTTTTGTTTTCTACGTGGGTTTATTTGCTTTTAAATCCAGCTGCTGATGCGTAAAAAAACATAATGTCCCGCATATATGCACCTGCGAAGGAGTTCCCTGCTCTGTCACGATTTAGACCGATGACCTCCGGCTTGCTGGCAACTTGAAATGGGCAGAGGTTCACACGCTATCCCCTGTCTCTCTCTCTTTCTCATGCATATACATACATAGTCTCTCTCCCCCCCCCCCCCCCCCTTGCCCCGTGTTGCTAGGCAAGCAGCAGCCTCCCCGCGGCTCAGTATAAATAGCTCTGCCGGTGATAGGCTCCTCCCACTCCGGTGCAGGAACATTTTGTTCCCTCTGTGTACCGGGGCAGGGAGGAGGAGGGAGAGGAAGAAGAGGAGGGGATGCTCAGATAATTAAACCCAAATCCTCCCTCAGCAGTCATGAGAGTGCACTGTACAGCTTTTTCTTTGTCATGATCCACCGTTTTCTGAGGAATTCACATTGTTGTACATGCATTCCTGTTGTCGTCCTGTCCTCATTGAGACAGCTGGTGTGTTCTGTGTAATAATGTGAAGTGATACACGACCCTAAATGACACTCTTTCACCCCTAACAGCATGTTTCTGAGTCAGTTTAATCTCACTAAAAATGCAGCCCAGCTAAATATATAAAAAAAAAAAAATACAAACGAAGGAGACCAGGTTTAGGAAGTCAAGAAGTATGTGGATCATGGAGTGTGTAATCCACTATTTTAACTATCGATTTAATCTGGACATTATTTTTTCTATTAATTGATAGCAATTTAGTCGACAAAATGCCAATTATAATTCCTCAAAGACTAAAGGGACATTTTCACTTAAATTCTTCCTAAACATGAAAAACAGCGAATCAGTTGAGAAACTGTAAACTTAATATGTTTCATATCATTAATGGATTATGCACATAGTTGGTCAGTTAATTGACAAATGATTAAATGGCAAAAAAAAAGAAGTAAAATGCTCGTCACAACTCCTCAGAAACAGAGGTGACGCCCTCAAATTGCATCTTTTGTCTGACCAATAGTCCAAAACCCCAAAATATTAATGATGAGTCTTCTGACTGATCACGTCATTGACTATATGTTCACAGTATCAAACAACAAGATGTTTAAATGTGATGAATTACACGACTAACCTCGTCTCTCTCTGCGTCCTCAGGACCTGGTGAAGAGCCACTTGATGTACGCCGTGCGCGAAGAGGTGGAGGTGCTGAAGGAGCAGATCAAAGAGCTGATCGAGCGCAACACTCAGCTGGAGCAGGAGAACAACCTGCTGAAGAACCTGGCCAGCCCCGAGCAGATGGCTCAGTTCCAGGCGCAGGTCCAGACCGACGGATCCCCGACCGGCACCGCCCAGCCTCCGGTTCCGGTCCCAGCCGGGACGGCACAAGTCCTCCCTTCCGCACAGAGCTCCGGCACGTCTGCGTAACGCAGAAACTGCACCCTGGTGAGCCCCCTGAGGATGAGAGGTAGGAAGAGGAGGAAGGAGGAAAGAGTCGTGCCATACTGTGAACTGACTTTGCCACCGTCTCGAGGAGCGCACACGTTCAATCGGAGGACGAACTTTTCTTATGTTGCACATTTAATTTAACTAAAAGACTTCGGAGTTGCACAATCGTCGTCTTCATCGTGATGATGAGGAGGACAGTCGACCCATCGCCCAGCGGAGGAAGGAGCTGAACGACTCCCTCGCTGTGAGGCCTGTGGAAAGCCATCGTCTTTGCCACACTCCCCATCTCAACCCAGCACTGTCCCACCAGCACACACCTGACATTTTTTACTCATCTTTTTGTTTTTAGTGCTGCGGTCCGTGCACTTTTTTTTTTTTTTTTTTTCTTCAATCGATTCAAAAACAGCGGACGAAACATACAGATTCGCACAACGCATCTGGAATGGGAGTCCTAAAGAGTCACATTTTTCTTTATGTGAAGACGAGGACGCGTCGTCTTGATGTTCTGGGTTTAGAGGGGGGTTATAAAGAATTATTAAATCTATATATATATATTAGCTGCGCCTCGTCGTTCACTCTGAGAACTCTTTGTTCTCTCTGAGGTTCTCGTCGCCGTCCCCCACCCTCGATGCACCCTCCCCGTTCTCGGATGGAGCATTAAACATTTACGCAGGGAATCAAAAGTTTCTCTTTTTTTTCTTTGTCTTGGGAAAGGTTTGTTTTTGTCTGTTTATGTTTCCGCTCTTGTTGATGTAATTAGTGTTCAAGTGATGTGTTCAAATTAATTGATGGAAAGGAAAAATAAGTAGGACATGACTGTTTCTAGGTAGTACATTTTGTACAGATGAAAACAATTCCAATTAAACTCTGCCAAGTGCCTGGTTTCCAACCATAGATACATATATACAAGCTTTTTTAGTTGTTTTATTCAAAATATGTAAATATATGTATATATATATATATATATCTATGGTTTTGCCAGGTTTTGAACTACCTGTGATGTCATTACTCAGGGTGGCAACACACAAGGATTATTTACTGGACGTCAACGCTCCGCTGACGTCGCATCTGGACTGTTTCACCGTTTTGGGACGTGTGATATCGGTCTTTTTTGTGAATAATGGTTTCTTTTTTGTTTTTTTTGGTCTTTTGTTCAGCCAAGTGTTTTGAGTTGCTCGTTGTGCAACTGGAGCGCTGAACACAACAACAAGACAATTGGCAACACAAAGAAAAGAAAAGAAAGAAAGGAAGGAAGATGCCTAGCAGACGTATGTTGATGTTTCGTGCATGTTCCTCAGCCCACCACAAATGTGACGTTACAATTGCACTAGACAGTTGCACCTCAAATAAAAAATGAAAACAAATAAGTAAAAAAACTGGACTCTTTTTCAACAATGTCATGGTTGTATTGAAATATATCGGTAGAAGTTTGATTTTAGTCATAAAAAGACCATTAACGTACCGCCTTTTCTCCTTTTAGAAACCATAAACTGGATTTAAATCATTAAATTGATGCATAAATGTAGTTTTCCCTCAAATGAACTATGTTATCCCACATGTTCTAGCTAATAAACAACCCTCGATGCCTCCCAGTTCACCCACAGAAATCCCAGTTAAAAGCATGAATGGCTGCGTCCTCCAAAGACCTCAGCGCACATGCGCAGAAGGGTGCCAGCACATGCGCAGAAGGGTACCAGCATGTCAATATTTACTTAAACATCGACCTCTCATTGGTTACATACGACCGAGCCCCCTCTAGAGCCGTCTTACGGTTACTCCGCCCACCGCACGTGGACCTGCGCTCTAGTCGAGGACGCGCGAACGGGAGCGCGCAGATATGTAGGAAGACGACGTCACGTGAAGGCGATTATTGGAGCTGAACATTACGTGTGTTTGTGTGTAAATGGTTTTAAAACCACCTTAAACTAGTATTAAGCTCTGTTTGTGTTTTATATTACACACGAAGGTGTCTTATTAAAAGCAAGTTATAAAAGGAATAATAGGTGACCCGTATTATATTAATATAATTATTTTTAATAGAGGATTCAAAACTACTAACTAAATTGCAAAAGTGCTTTAAAATAGAAAAAGAAAATGTCAAAGTACTTTCATACATGTAAACATACATTATCTGTATACCAACCTGTATACATGAATACACAGTAAAGTCTGCCTTTTAATCTGAGAGATTTATAGTTCTGCTGTGATGTCGCTTACTATAAATCGTTTTGTTAATCTTCTCCCGACATGTACAGATGCTACGTTATGCAGACGTATAGAGAAGCTGCTGATAAATCTGACAGTAGAAAATCATACTTGTATAACCCAGACCATAGCATAACGTCACCGTTTATTCTGTATACTAACATCAGTGCAGTTTAATAAAACATTGTAACCACTTAATATGTAATAATGCACCCATACAATGGGATGCAGCAGCAGACTGTAACACTAGCTAGCTACTAACTATAACATAGGGTTGTTGTGGTTTATCCCATTTATTTTGACATTTTTTATACATTTCTCTCAAATCTAACATGTAAAATGAAATTTCCTCTCAATTCAGGCGATAGAAACTATTTATTTTAGAGTTTCTTAGTTGTTTTAATGAAAAGAAACTGCTTAATGTGATATTTTAGCTTAGTTTTTTACAACTCTGGTTGAAGTTTGACCTGGGAACAATGAAGAGCTTTAGTTTATTAAGGTGTCCTGGGATCAAATCTAATTAATTGAGGTCTTTAATCTAATGTAAATCTATTTAGACGGCCTCGACCTGGCCTCCTCCCGCTCCTCATGGTCAGTCTGATCCCAGACCCCGACCTTGACGAGTCTGACTGGCTGGCTCTGTGGATCAGACGCCGCGTGGTCGACAGAGCTCCTGTCCAGATGGCACTTTCACAAATCCCGTTTCATTGACAAAAGGTGTTTTCTTCAAGCATGCCGCCGCCGCCGCCGCCGCCGGGACAGGATGTTCTCCAAGGCCGAGGGATCACACGCGGATTAACCTCGTCTATTTGCGCCGCTGCTGATGTTTGGAGGCACAAATATAGAAGAGAATTATTTACATTGTGTGCTGTGATTCATCCAGTAAAGTCTTTAGGCCTGCTGGCATATTTAAGCGGTTTATTAGTATCCAACCAGAGTTGTTATTGACAAGAGCACACGTACAATGATATCCTCACAACCTCTGTTTCCGGCCTAATGGTTCCAGACATACAAAGACCACTGTGCCTCAAAATCAACCCTAAACATCCTCTTTACACCCCCTGAACTGGACCCCCCTCTGTGTTGTTCCTTATTGCTGAGAAAGCAGGTGGCCTGCTGGTTAAACCCAGACCGCCCCCCCCCTACATGGGGTAAAGCCTGTCTAGGCATTAGAAATACGCTTTGTACAGACAGAGAGAAAAACCTGATAACAACACTCTGATCGCTGCGAAATCCCAAATATACACTGCGGATGAAAGCAGATTTAGTAGTTGAGTTAAGAGGAGACAAACTACCACACAGCAGGTGATTTCACACAGAAATAAAACTGTAGTGAGCAAATACAGTGACGATTTCAGACAAAATGCTTGAGCCAGTAGCAGCTGTGATGAGAGCCGGTTAGATCCTCTAAATATTAAAGGTTCGGTCCCGCAGTTTTGCAAAAAGGGAGAACAAAATCTGCCCATGTGCACTCAATCAGCGCTCACTTTCAACTCAAGTCAGCTGCTGCCTCACATCTGAACATCCGGTTACACACAGAACACAGGCGAAGGGTGAGTCCCTGGATGAACCACGTGGCGCTATGAGGAGAAACCCTGGGAACATGTGGACATTCCTGCTCATTACCAGCTCTACTGCTCCATGTGATGTGAGTTATTATTACCATGGCTCTTCCAGCCACATAAACCAGCGATTTCCTGCAGAACACACCCGGAGAGTTGACAGGAAGTTGCAGCGTTTAGTTTAACTCTTGTGACTTCAGCTCCAGCGGAACGAACCTCAGGCACAGAAGCTCTTTAAGACAATAATTGAAAATGATGAAAACTGGCAAATAGCACTCACTAACCCGTACTACTGCAAAAATGTGCTGTGTCAGCACCTATATTGTTGACGCATTCTAGTAAGAAATTCAAGTTGCTCTTTCAGATGAGCAGAAAGAGACCTGAGAGGTCACAGAACAGTTAGTTCTCATATCTCCTCTATTCTCGGCAGTGGACCTCCTCCTCTAATCTCGCCTATTATTGAACATTAGGACAAAAATATTGAGTCTAGAAGGAGATGTTTGCTCACGTTTGTTTCATTCACAAACAACAACATCTGCACAAACAAAGGACCTTGACGGATAAAACTGTTTTGCTCAATGCACAACCAAAACGTATCAGGACTTCTTGTTGCCAAAACTGAGCTGTCGTAGATGAAACTAAAATAAGCAAATGTTATAGATGGTGGAGGAAAATATTTGGCGTCATGTTGGCTGTGTTTGTGCAGATAAAATGAATCATTTTTTCAAATCAAAAGGAGAAAATATCCATAAAAATAGGACTAAAAATAGGACCCGAGCCAATCTGAAGATGCTGATACCACTAACATGAAAACCACACACACACACACACACACACACAGTATTTCATGGGGATTTGGTATTTTGTTGGGAAGCTTATGTTCAGTGTTCCTCGTTTGTCCTCCACCCAAAGTCACATTTGTCGGAGGCACGTGCCACCGCCGCCCAGCGAGAGCCCTCTTGAAATGTCAAAAACAAACCGCAGATGGAAGCACGGAGAGAGAGAGGCCCGTCGCTGGCGTCCCACTGGGAGAGAGGGGGATTATGGGGGATTACGGCCCTCTCTTGTCCTCTCCTCAGCACCTTGTCAAAACAAGAGAAAGTTCTCATCCTCAAATCTCGTTCAGGCACACAACAGATCAGTTCACCCGACTTAATGATTTCTCTTCCCTCACTCAGCTGATAGTGTTTCTTTACCGCGTACATCTGGTTTCACTGGTTTTCTAAACGTCTGCGTCATTGTTTGTTCAGCGGTGTCATCCGGGGTGCGCATGCATGGGCAGAGCTGAGATTAATAAACGTCAACGGGAGACCATCGGTCCTGAATGTACTGCTTATTGAATCATGTCATTCGGGGAATCATTGCTAGCCTGCATCGTTAAAGTAATTCATATTTTGAGAACAAGAACATATCTAAGTAATTGTTGCATGTGTTACAAAAGCATGAGGAGGAAGTTAAACTAGACAGCTGTCGCTCTTAATGCTTTGATTTATTTGTTTGTTTTGGCTGACACACATGTGTATGCGTCTGTGCAGCCAGACAGTCACCACACCGCTGTGGAGCTGACACAGCAGTTTATGGGCCATACAGTAAAAGTACAGAGAACAACAAGTCTGTTTCTGTTTGTGTCAAACTGATTCAACAGGATCTGGGCATTTAAAAGTAAAAATGAGCGGCTCGCTTTAGCCTGAAATCCAGCACCCGTTGTTTCTTAAATTTGAATTTCCGAGGAGTAATGTAGAATTTCTGATATCATCGCAAGACGTAGCAAACAGACAATTGCTTCACTCTGTGGCATCAATGGCAATTGATTTCCACGCTCGCACGGACTGACATCAACTGTTTTGATGAAGTGGAGACGGCCCGTTCGCCGCACACAAATGTGCTGACCATGCATCACACGTTGGGCTGTCACAATGCCTGCGTGAGCATTTAACGCGTCCGTCCTCGGCCTCCACGTGAACACTCAGCACTCGCAGTTCAGACGGGAGGAAAGAGAAGTCTCGACCTTGTGCGACACAATGTGACCCGAAACCACAGCCGTCCCGAAAATAGCCTGAACGCGACCCGATTGAGAACAGACCTGCGTTGACGATCTTTCAGCTCAGACCTGACACATTTCAAATCCAAAGTTTCTCCTTTCTCTGCATATTCACCACAGCTGGTGTGTTTGAGCAGCTGTGCAGCAAATGGTGGACGAGAGGCCGAGGCTTGTTAAAAGCCATGCAGACCTGACCCCAGATCAGATACTGGACGCTTTGAGTAAATAAGCAGTGGAAGGCCTCATCTGGCTGACATCTGGCCGTCTGTGCGGACACATCTGCAGGAGAAGCTCACAAATCCTCCTTTTTGTTTGCGGGGGGGGGGCGAACACTGGGTGTGCTCAGTGTGCAGATAATTTGACACAGCGGAGTAAAACAAACCGTGACTTTTCCCTAAAAGCATATTTGTTCTGCGATCATCTGAGCGAGACTCTTCCTCCACAGACCTTTTCTTGCACAGCAGAACTACTTGGGGAGTCATTTTGCTCTCTTGCAGAATAAACAGCAAGTTACCTGATAGATGGAGCTGATCTGTGTCAGAGAGACACTCTCCAGTGTGTTTTAATTCTCTTTCATTGCTTCTGAAACTCTCTATTGCTGCGTATCATCCATGTCCTCGAAACCCTCCTTCATCCAGCGTCTGGTACATCGTGTACAACCACATCTAAACACGCGCTGTCTGAGGTCAGCTTCTATCACTGCAGTGCTTCCTGTTTGCTTCCCGTTTTTGAGACGGGAAGAGAAATCAGCCGCCTCCTCTTCTCACCTCACCCCGGTTTCCACTTCCGTTATCTTACTTTAAAAGGGCAGTGGGGAAGACATGCAATTTCAACAAGCTATCACCATCATTATGTGTCATTATACTTATAACACAATGCAAATGGCATCTTCGTCTGTATTTGTTAGTCTTGAGACAAACAAGGAAAGGACGTTGATTCTAATATGGTGAACGATTAAGGCTTTTCTTTCCTTTCTTTTGTATTTTAGTGCCGCGTGAACGTGAAATGAGCAGAAAATACAACAAAAGAACGCCATAAAAGTCACAACTTGCAAACTCTGAGCTATTGTATAAAATATTCCCCAGTATGAATCGTTCAAATTGCCCCTTCTTGTTACCATAGTGCACGCAAACCAACTGTGATGGCCTTTTAAATGATGACACGGATATTAAATGAATGAATAAATCATTAAGCAGTGGCGCTCCACCTTTCACACATGAGCTTTAATATTAAATCAGACTTCTATTTCATTATTTACTGCCACACATGAAACAGTCTGGTGTCTGAAGATAAAATGATTACCCCCCCCCTCCCTTCCTTTAAATTCTCCCCTCCTTAAATGTGTGCTCCATCCCTCACGTTTTCAGCTCCAAGGCAGCGACACGTGGAGCAAAGAGAAAACGCAGGCGGAGGCAAGAAAAAGAGAGGAGCACCAACACAAGTGGAGAGAGAGAAACCCGCCATCTCTCAGGTGTGACATTCAAAGCTAATTATTTCCCTTGATGCACTGCAGCGTCCGTCTGCTGAATCACTGCAGCATCTGGCACGAGAGACGATGCTGCAGTGACATCACAATTACTGTCAGAGGCAGATTGGCGACACGTTGTGATTTAATCGAAATTAAGCAGCAAACGGAGATCCTCTACCATTGCAACTCCTCTTTATGTTCATTTCCTTTTTGGTATTTTTTACAAGGATTTACTGCACTACCACAGCCTATATTTTAGATGACATAAGGTTATTATCTATTCATGTTGCCACTGATGTTTCCCATCAAGAAACAAGAATAATAAAATCCCTCTTCTAAACTGAATTACACCACATGGGTTGATGCAAAGATATAGACTGAGTTGATATGTAGGTCAAACCCACTGTTGGACACACAGCTTACCCCCCCCCCCCCCCTCCCCTCCTCTCTATAGGCTTCGAGAAGAACAGGGTGTTCTAGTACATATCGTATACAGCTGACTCGCACGCACACACGCAGCAGCAGCAGCATGCAGCCGCCCGACTCCTATATGCACAGAAAGACAGATGCTTCTATTATTTGCATTGCATCAGCACACCGTGTCCCCACCGAAGGGAACAGGTGCAGCATTAGATATATAAGTATCAGGAGTGGGAAACATAAACAACATATTGTAACGTGAGGTAAATCTCTGTTGTTCTCGATGACATTTCGTACAGTCGTTGCTTATTATATAACTGAACATATTGTCTTGCCCTCTGCACATATTGCAACATATAGGCTTTTACAGCGTGCAATTTCCCAAGAATTTACAAGAAATTCCTCAAAAAAACCTATAATTTGGTACAAATCCAAAGACAACCGAGATAGTGTTCAGTGAAAATGTACTCAAGTTTACATGGATCCAGTTTTATAAGCACTAAATGATGCTTAATCATACCTCCAGAACATTAGCAGCATGATATATCTGTCTTCACTTACACCCCTATTAAAATAGTTTCTGCACATGTGCAATGTCATTTGTCACGGTTGATTTAAAAGCACGCTGAGCTTCCGCACTAATTCATATCTCCTCTCGCTCTGCAACATGTTCCCAAACAAGATCTTATTTCCCTCCTTTATCCAACACTGACACAAATGCTGTATTTGTAACTTTAGAAATGTGGGAGCTGAAGGTTGGTACAACTCACACCGACTCAGGCTGACGAAAAACGTACACAAAGAAGAGCACACATTGAGGCTTTGAGAGCAAACAAAAGCAGAGGAGGGGTCAGTGTTTCAGCAGCAGGCAACGATACAGCAGAGCGTGGGCAGAATGTGTAAAATACTGCAGATCTCAACCGCTTTTGAGCAAGAAAATCACTCACTTTTCAGGCGTTCACCTGCTCAGCATTGTCTGATTTGTGTGATTTGTCAGTCTCGCAAACACAAAGTGCCAAAGCTAAGACATAAGCTGCTGTCACGGCTTACAAAGACGCTCGAATACGAAGACAAATATGTGACAGAAAAGCTTGTAATGCGACACGTTTTTTTAAAGATTCACCCCCCCCCCCCCCCCCCCCCCCGGGGGAGTCTCTCTTGTAGTGGCTGACATGCTGGTATGAAACACCTCAGCATTGTGAAATAATCAGCTAAAACGTTTACTGCAATGGGTGTTTTCTACTTTATATTTTCTGTGACCTGCAGGCACTCGGTCCTGCTGACGCTCCCTTTTTCTAAAAAACCACACCAGGCAGGAAAAGGGCAAATATTGGCGTCTTAACACCCACACACACACACACACCTGGTGTACAGTACCGAGTGGTAAACAAGCGGCCTCTTCACAAGCGGGAGTTGAAAAGGGCTGCTGGTTTTGTTTGCATGGTGTGTTTATCTCTGGTCTGGAACCCTTATTTAAAGTGACATAAGAGAAGCCATAAAGAGTGGCCACTCAGTTTGTCATTATTTTTTTGCAGCCTGCAGCGAGAAGTACGCTGTAAATGTCCTATATTTAACCTATTTGTGGTGTTTGAAAAAGGGGATCCTGCAAAATGAACTTCCTTCTTATAGAAAAAAAAAAAACCCAGCTTGTCCTCAGCCGAGGGGTGAGATTTGTGTTTTTTTTGTTCTCCGTCATATCGGAACATTTTAGGAACATAACAGGGCGGGTGAAGGGGAGGATGTTCATGGTTTTCATTGGCGAATGTTTGATGCCTTGTGAAGAAAGAGGGTGAAAAAAAAAAACAGAGTGATACAACTGCAGCTGTGGTGCCTGTTTAAGCGGGAATAAATAGGGAACAGTATGTACGGGACGGTGCAGAGCGTTTCCATCTCTGTATGTGAGAGAGAATAAAAGACACTGGGGGGGAGAAAGAGAGAGAGAGAGAGTATATTCAAGTTCCACTTCCTTCCTTCCCAGTTTCATTCATAATTTAGTGTCTCACTGTTCTGCCTGCGATTAGGGTACAGAAGAGGAAACCCCTCCTTCTTGCTCGCACGCACACTTGTCCTTATATGACGTAATGCTCGACCCGGGACTCCCTGCTGCTCCCCTTAACTGCCCTACTTTGTAGCTGCGGAGGACATTAATCTGCTTCTTCATCGCTTGCGCCGCGGTTTCAAAGGAATTGATTATCAAACCACCCAACAATACATTGGATAAAATCAACAATACTCAAGTGTAGTACAGATAATACATGCATGTTCTTACTTATACATTCTGAATGCAGGATCGGTGACTTTTAAATCTTAGTATTGCTACTTTTACTTCAGTAAAAGATGTGAATACTCCCTCCATCACCACGATTAGAGCTGGAGGATTAAAAGTGCTGAACAGCCTTGACAAACATGACTCACTGCTGCATGGGTGGGTGAGAAGCACAGACTCTGCCCGCCTCCACATGTACATTTTGGCAGGGGACCCAAAGACATAAACAGAATACTGTATATGTATGTATATATATATATATATGTGTGTGTGTATATTCCTGTGTGAGCAGATTCATGATTCACTCGAGTCTAAATGAATCCCTATATGTCCCGACTCCTGTCACAAGTGGTCACGCGTCTCTCAGCGAAGCTGCATGCCGCCCACAAGTATTCAGTAATGTAAGCTGGTTTTAGGACAAAGACTCGCTGAATGTGTCCTAACATGCATTTTTAAAAAGAGTCTGCCAGCCGTGGATACCAGTACGTTAGAGTGTGTGTGTGTGTGTGTGTTTGCGTTGCTCAGGTAGCAGGGTGGGGCTCCGCTATGGGAGTGTGTGTGTGTGTGTGTGTGTGTGTGTGTGGGTTAAAGGTTTCGTTTATTACATCTATTTTTGGCCTGGGCTATTTCCTGAAGTCAAGCGAAACCTTTTAGGCATGTCACGCTATTAAGTTGATGATTCTCACATTCCTGATGCAACGTCACACACACACACACACTGTGGATCAGTCTGAAGCCCAGCCACACCCTCTGCACACCTTCACCTTGGTTTCTTTGGAAAATGAACGCCCTCGTTACCCAGTGGACTTGTTTAATACGGGTCAAAGAACTCAGAAGATTTTAGTCATCAATGAATCACGCGCTGACTAATTAATGCTCATCTAAGCACATTTACAGCAATGTGAGAATAAGGCGAGGATGTTTCAAGTTGGTTTCGAGGTCAGCGGGGTTTGTCGGTAAACTGGCAGGCTGGTGTTGTTTAGTCTAACGAGAACCAGTGGGAGCAATTAGAGGCCAGCAGAGTCACACTGGTTTCCCCCCCGTGTCTTCTGAGGGATATCCCTCCTCACCTCCTTTTTAATTTGGCTGTCCACACACAAACTACACACTTTGTTCCCCCCCCTTCTCCCTCTTGCACAAACACAGACGTAGACCTGTCTCATGAGTCAGGATTAATCAGCTTTGTGGGACGGACCCTTCTCTTTGAGTTGCTCTGGATAACTTTACAGAGACGGTAATTACTCGTGCAAACAAAAGAAGGTCAATAAACTCCCTCGGGTCTCTGGAGGTGAAGCCATCCTCAAGTGAACTGAGCTGTTGCATGAGGCAAACAATTACCAGCACGGAAACGAATGTCCATCTTTCTGAGATCAACTAATTGTGTCTTCTCTCCTGACTGCTGCCGACCAGGAGAGGAGGAAGGGGGTTCACTTGCGGCGTATTTTAAGGGAATTTCTTCCTCTTCTCTGCTGATGTCAGAGAGGAAAACCATACTCGGGTGTGTTTATGCACACAGAAGAAGCTCAGCTGATTTCGAACCCACACACACACTTGAGTCAGAAGAGGTGAAGTGCCACCAGCTGCTGGGTGGGAGTCAGTTGTTAATGACTATTAGATATCAGCAAGGGGTCTGGTTTCATAATGGTCGGAGGCAGAGAGAAAGTGCTGAAAAGTTTTGTTTGTCTTTTATAAAAGCAAATTGGAAAAAAAAAACAACAACACCGGAAGCATCTTGAATCGGAACCTGTGGCTCCTGTAAAAACAACAGCAGATGAGTCACAACACTTAAATGAAACGTATTTTCATAAGCGGTTTATCTTCAGACTGACTCATTGCAGTTTAGATAATTCACACAACCAGCAAAAGAAACACACTCCCACGTTACATCAGCTATTTGGTTTACACCTCCATGCCGCTCTGCCAACACTGCATTACTGTAGTCGCAACAAATAAGTGTTTTATTTTAACAGTTGTTTTGCCCATATATTATAGAATAAAGAAAGAAATATAGTATAGAAATAGCCATTTCTTGTGTATTTTTAAAAGGTTGTTCAGAGTGGCTTCAACCTCTCTGCCAGTGACATTGCAGTATGTTCCGACATACACTGTCCTTTCTAAGAGGACGTTTTGGGCAGTTCGCTGCACATTAGCCCATGACTTCATGCGTGTAATATACTGTGTTTTCGACAGTTTGAGCGGAGGGGGGCCGGGTGACGGAGCGGAGGGCCGTCCGGGCTGAGGACGCGCTAACAAGGTCAGCCAGACAGAGCAGCGCTGCGGTGAAGCAGGGAGCCAGACTCGCTGGACGGACTCCCCAAGTGCACCTTGAAGGAAATGTGCCCACCAAACTACATATATGTGGTTGAGTGGGTAATAAAAACACACTTGACCGTCACCTCACACGCATTCAAACAGACTCCCTGGTTGTGGAGTAATGGCCATGACAAGAACTGTCTTAAAAAAAGGACAGTTTCATTGTTTAGGTAGTTTTGGGTTCTGGTTGAAGTGGCACAGTCCCGCCCTTGTTAGGCGGCAGTGGGACTGTCACCTCGCAGGCCATCACGCGACCCAGTGGAGCGGAAGCTGGAACAGAGTGTACCCAAAACAACACCATCACATCGACAGTTAGAGGGAGACACTTGGCTTCTGTTTGGCACGGGTCGCTGTTGCGGACACTGACCGGACAAAACCGATTAACTGTCACCACCCGACCTAAAAAATCCCATCCCACGCGCTGCCGATTTAGTCTCAGAATAGCAGAACACAGTGCATGCTGTCCTGTTATTAAATTAAAGCACAAACTATTTGAGAGCGGAGACATATTTTTAATACTTATCTCTCAGAACAAAACGTCTGCATTTAATGGATCACATCCAGAAAAGAACGGTGTTGTGAATATCAAACTACTGAGGCTTTTGTGATGCAGTGAAACAGATAGCGAGACATTTATTTGACACTGCTGCCTCCTGTTGTTCAATTGCAGTAACAGCAAACATTCCTCGTCAAACAAATAGAACTACAGGCTTACATTCAACCTGTCAACAAATGGATCCCAATATTAAAACGGCATCATAAACCATGTTGATACACGTGGGACTCCGCAGTTTTAAGGACCACTGACCGCTGAGTCCTGAGATGACTCCAGCTGCCCTTTGAGCTCGGCTAGCTGTCTCTCCATGTGGTAGACGTCTTCAGACATTTGCCTGAGCGAGTAAAGGAGTAAAATACTTGTGGTTTGTTCTCAAAATAACACATAATGCTACTTGTTGGTATCGTCATATATTTGCATTTATCTTTCGTTAACCTGTGAACTGCCTGGGCCCTGCTCAGTTGGCAGTGGAGGCGCTTGACGATGGCTTCATAGCGCCTGTTCTGGATCTGAAGGAGCGAAAACAAAATCATAATCCTTCAGTCCTGATATCTTTCCTCGTGGTTTCGTATAGATGTCAGTCATGTTGAATTCCTTCTCGCCTTACCTCTATGTCTTTCTTTATCTGAGTATGAGTCGCAAACTCTTTCTGCACTTGCTCTCTCTTCTTAGCGATAGTCTCCCTCCTCGCAGAGATCTCCCTCTTCAGAGCATCGTTTTCACTCTGCAGAAAAGAAAAGAGTAACAGTTAACGTGATTTGTAAAGAGAATGTCAATATAACTCAGTATCATCCGGTTCTTTTTACTCCACCTTTGCCATTTGCACCGTGTTTCCATTTGGATTCTCCAAATCTTCCTTCAGCTCCTCTTTCTTCAGCGTCAGCATCCTGACCAGTGCTCTTTTCTCCTCCAGCTCTTTATGGGCCTCCGTCTGGCTCGCCGCATGCAAAACAGCTGCTCTGTGACCCTCCATCTTGTTTCGGTAAGTGTTGAACCGTGCCAGTGCCATGCGAGCGTTCTCCTCCTTCTCGCTGATACTGATCTGGAGTTCTGTGTTTTCCTTGCTGATGGCCGCATAGCGGCCATGCAGGACTTTGGTCTGATGCTCCAGGTGCTCCATCTCGCCCTCCAGCATGAGGAATTCCCTCACTTTAGATCTCAGGTCCTGCTCTGCCATCTCACCTTTCCTCTCGACATCTGAAAGAGTTGCCTGGAAAAGGAGGCAAACAAAAATCTACATGCAAATATACATTTTTGTGATACAAAGGCATTTGAAATAAGCAGGTAGATGAGATTAAAAGAGAGGCCAAAGTGTCTATTCCTTACAGTTTTATTGCATGGATGCATATTCCTTATAATAAACTACTTGTAAGTGCAAAAACTACAAAATTAAGTTAGATAATTTGTACCAAATGTACTTTTTGCACTATTACATTAAACCATACAAATGTTTGCCTCTTTTTTTAAACTACTGCATTTTTCACGTGTTGCGTGTTTCATGTGACGTTTGAACACACAATCGCTTCATTTTTAAGCAGCTGAAAAATACGGCCCTGTGCCACCACAATATTGGCAATATATTAAGTAAAACCAGCATATTTGGGGCATCAATTCCACAATAATACCAACTATTTCTACTGTTACTCCCACTGCTAATAGGAAATGTGTCCACAGAATAATGTGGTTTACAAGCAGTGTTAGTTTGTGAATGAATCGAGGGGTAAAGGTGAACCTGCAGGGAGATGAGTGTCTTCTGTTTCTCTTTCAGGGACTCGATCTGGGCAAAGCCATGTTGGCTGACATCCTCCACTGCCTTGGTTAATGAAAACCCAGGTTTCTCCTGTGTTCCTGGGGGACACATAAGTATGTTTAACCAGCTGAATGCAGTTAGCAATCGCATTCAGAAAGCATTATAAAGCATTGTTGGCAGCCAGGACGTTATGTCTATGTAGCTACATGAACCCATAGCTAATGGTGTAATGGCTCCAGTTAAACAAGCACATCAAAGTTAATGGCGAACAAAAATGAAGCTTAAAAACAGGTCTACAGTCAGCTAAAATCATGCTAGTTAATAACTGGCTAATAATTGGCCTATATTTATTCATTGTTAAATCACCTTTCATAAACTCGTTTAAACATAGTTTTATTGTATCACTATAAGCACATCTAACTATAATTAATATCTTACCAGCTTCACTCTCTCTAAAGTTACCGGTAGACATTTTGACCGTTAGCTAACGTCACGTTTGCTGGCGTTAAAGCGGTTTAACCGTTAATACGTTAACTAGCCAAAAACTTAACGTTAAACATTAAGCTAGGTTAGCTAACACACCTCAAATTGATGGAACAATAAAATTGGTATTTGAATGATTACGCAACTGAGCTTATGAAATAAAATGTATTGAAAAAATTAAGCCAACTATTAGCTAACATTAGTTAATTATATCAATGGGCCTAACTGCCCCGATACAATGCCACTACATTTCCCAGAGTTCAATTCGGTTCCTCGACCTCGTTTATCTAACTACATCCGGTTACGGCTAGCTACAGTAGCAGTGATCTTTGACAGCACTTGTAAACACTTAAACAACACGTGTGTTAATTGTTTTACTGAACTCGTTGGTCTCTAAATGTATTAAAATGCTCGTCAATCGCTGTTTTCGACTGTGCTCTTTTTGTAGCCGTGTGGTTCACAGCAGCAGAGGAAGAAGAGCAGGATGGAGGACACCTACAGGACACACCGGTCTGAAACATGTTTACATCACTCAGGTGCAACACTGGGGCACAGTAGCACCACGACGCCTCTATCACAGGGACTTGGGGGACTTGTACAAGACCGAGTCCGTTCAGAGGTATCTCCAGCAGCTCATGGAGGAGTTCAGAGACATTAGCAAGAAGTTACAGCACACATACCTCAGCGAGTCGGACAGAAAAGTGCTTCTGAAGAAACACACAGAGCTGCTGCCTCTGGCAAACGAGTTTGAGAGGATTGAACAAGCCCTGAAAGACCTCGAGGAAGTCCTTTCACTGCTGCATAGTAAGTATTTGTTTTGTTTCTGTCAGTTAAAGCTGGCAAATATTAGTATTTGTCTTGCCATTTTGAATTTAAGGTCTTAAACTGTATTAGAGTGTGTTTCATGTAAATAAAGGTATTGCAGTCTGTGTTTATTAAGCACAGTTGGCGTCCATGTTCTTGTTAAAGTCGCTCTTAAATTGCAGATGGCAATCAAAATGTTTGGGAATGCTAATACCACGAGCTGCATTCCCTCCTGACTGCAGGTTCAGCCGGTACCAAAGATGAAGATGAACAATTGACCCAGCTGTTGAAAGAGGAGGAAGCACACTTCTCCTGCAAGATTTTGGCCTTAAGGAAAGATGTACGAACACAAAAGCGTGATCAAATAAACGTAGAGATGTGTTCTAGGACAGTTTAAGAGTAAATCTTCTTTCTCTCCAGTTGGTCAAAGCTCTGGTGCCCACCGACCCTCTTGACTCCAGTAATATTCTGCTGGAGGTTGTATCGGGACGAACAACAGGAGGTACGAAAGAATGCAAACTCTTTCTTCTAACTGCTGATCAATAACAACAAACGGTTCGTTTTCTTAATATCTGTTCCTGTGGTTTCAGGTGACATCTGTCAGCAGTTCACCAGAGAAATGTTTGACATGTACCAGGGTTTTGCCTTTTACAAGAATTGGGACTTTGAGCTTCTGAACTACACGCCTGCTGAGTTCGGTAAGTCGCATATGTGTCTGTACTCTTATTATTCATTATTTGAGCCTTTGCAGAGGCGTATGCACATGACCAGGGACTATTTTGACTGTGGTTGTCAGGTGGTGTGCACCATGCAGCAGTGAGAATAGCTGGGGACAATGTGTACAGACATCTGAAGCATGAAGGAGGAACTCACCGGGTGCAAAGGATCCCTGAGGTGGGCCTCTCCTCCAGGATGCAGCGTATCCACACAGGGACCATGACTGTCATCATCTTGCCTCAGCCAGTGGAGGTACACTTGACTCTCTGCTTTTCATCAGTCTGTGTTATTAGCTTGATTAAAATAATCTCTCTTTTTTTTTTGGTGCCATGTGCTCGTAGTTTGACGTCCACATTGATCCAAAGGATCTTCGCATCGACACATTCAGATCCCGAGGTGCTGGGGGCCAAAGTGTCAACACCACGGACAGCGCAGTTCGCATCGTTCATCTTCCCACCGGTAAAACGTGCCAGAGCAGTTCTGCAGCCACTCCAGACTGGAGACGGTTATGCTTTCATGTCATATAAACATCAGACACCCTTCAAACAGGTACAACAGCTGAATGTCAGCAGACTCGCTCTCAGCTGCAGAACCGAGACACTGCCATGCGTGTGCTGAGGGCCCGGCTCTACCAGAGCATGATGGGTAAAGAGACCGCGCAGAGGCATACAGCACGGAAGCAGCAGGTGAGTGAACTCCTCTTGAAGAGTTCACACTTAAACACACTTTTTTTTAACAGGGAAATTGTAATATTCACAGATCCTTGTCTTTTTAAACTCCTGTGTCTTACTACAGGTGGGCACACGTTCTCAGTCGGAGAGGATTCGTACTTACAACTTCAGCCAGGATCGTGTCACAGACCACAGGACTGGATATGTTACTAGAGATATTAAGGTAGGATATTAAGGGAGTGTGTTTCAAAATTCTGCATAAATGACAAGAAACCTGTACATTTTATGTTTGTCAATTTCAACCAGTAAACTTCTTGCAAAACTGATCTGTCGTATCTTTATTTGTTTGCCTTTTTAAGTCTCATGAGTTTAAAATCAATGCCACATGTGTTCTGCTCCATGTGTAGGAGTTCATGAGAGGAGGGGAGGCTCTCCGTGACCTGATCGCTGATGTACTTGAGCATGCAGAGAGGGAGGCTCTTCTGGAGGTGGTGGAGAGCAGCAGCAGCCCGAAACCAGCGGAGTCTGGACAATCTGCAGACTGACACTTCTTACAGCCGAGTGTGCAGAACATGCAGTATGCCGTTTAGTGGATGGGGGCTAAAATATACTTGTTTATATTAATTTAATATGAATGTAAGCTTGTGCAATAGTCACATTGCAAATAATGCAATGTGAGCCAGACTGCAGTTCACTCATACTTAAGGTTTTTATTTTTCTAATAAAACATTGAATAATGTATTTGTGTCATGGTAATTCCCTAAATAATGCAATAGCTTTATAAACGAGTAATATTTATAAATGATCAATACTTTACACTGCGTCAGGATAAACCAATTGCATATTCTTCGTTTTAAAACTGAGCTATAGTAAGTTAAAAGCTGCTCATATCTCATAAAACTTTCATAAAAGTGCAGTAAAGTTGACTTTGTACATTGAATGTAAACAGAATGTTATTGTCGGTAAATATCCTTCATATCACGGTGAGGTGAAACCACCGATCAGCTTTATACACACACACACACACACACTCACCAAAAACATGTCCCACCCTGCATGTGTGTGCCAGCTGACCAACAACCTCCACTACTTTTTTTCTCTACTCATTTGACCCATTATTCATATTTTGTTACATTTCAAAATCATAATTTACATTTTCAGTATCCGGTATCCATCATTTATTGAGATCACATGTTCCCATCTTTGATCTTGCTGCTTTATGAGAGTTTGACAATCAAATATTGCAATGATGTTTCCACAATGATAAGAAAAATACAAATATGGAAAATACAAAACGTTATTAGAATTGCTGTATACAAGTAAATGTGCCCGTACCAGACAACAGGATGAAATGACAAATGCTCAATTTGTCCTAAAAAAGATGTGTGCATCTTATACAGAAAAGAAAAACTCTACTAATACATTTAATATGCCTGAAAAATGTAAAAAAAAAAGTTTGTGTAAAAGTCTTCCGCTGCATGAAGTTTTTATGTATTTGGGTCAGTCGTCGTCGTCGTCGTCTCTCCGTCGGAGGCTCCTGGATTTGCCGTTCTGCGTCTTGTTTTTCCTGAATGAAGCGGGTCCACTTTCCCCTCCGATGGATGTGATGATGCGCTCCCTGAACTTGGGCTTTGGCTCTGGCGGCCGCTCGGCTGGAGCGCTGGGGATGCTTCGCTCCACCTTAGGCAACTGTAGGTCCACCTTGGAACTGCAGAGGGAAGACAAAGAAACGGTCAGAGCTTCTTCAGTAGCTGCTGGCACATGTATCAGGGTCTGTAGGCTACATATACAATCATTGGATCAATCAGCAGCACTTACTATGGATCCACCTCTTCCTGGATCTCTTCCCAGGTCCCATATGGATTGGCAGTTTTTGGCCTTCTGGCTTGTTTCTTCACTGGTGCCGCCTCTACCTTTTTCTTCTCTTCAGGTTCAGCCGTCGTGCGTTGGACCTCTTCCTCCTTTTTCATCTCTTTAGGAGCGTCATCACTCACTTTATCTTCTCCCTCCTTCTCTGATGGCTCGGCTTCTGCTTTCCTCTTCTGAAAACAAACAAACGAGGAAAAGTGTGACGACTGGATTTGTTGTTTTTTTTACACAGAATCTTGACAAGCAGAAGTTGAATTCCTCCTCTCACCCTGAAGCTGCTCTTTGGAGCTTTGGACTGCTGGCTTTCTTGTTCAGGGACTTCAGGCTCCTGAGGTACCGGGGCCCCGCTGGACCTCTCCTCTCCTCCTGGTGGGGGCGGCTCCTCCTGACTCTCTCCCTCTTTGTTGGGCACAGTTCCAGGTGCTTCAATTGAAGGAAAGCCTGCTGGCTTCTCCCAGCTGGTCTCTGTGAGGGAAGGAAGATAGTGCATGTGATTATCAGACAGTATCTCCATAAAGAAGACGTGGTAACGGGGGTTTTAAAAAATATTCCACCTCCAGTCTCTGAGTTGTAGTAATATGTGTAACCATCAGGACTGGCAGCTCCCTTCCATGGACAGCCTGAAGAGCTCTAAAGACAAACAATATTAACATATTAGCAAACAACAATTTGAAGTAAAAATAACATACTAAAAATGCACAGAAACTATGACAATAAATATTAACCTCTGTCCGTCCAGGCTGTGCAGAGGGCGGGTTTTCTCCCCGGACACCCTCTGGGTTTCCCCATTTAGATTCTGTAGTTAAAATACAACGACAACATAACAGCAAAACCAGGTTGGAAAGAGACAGTTTGTATAAAAATAATATGAGAGTATGTTGGTTGTGTTTTCAAGTTCTTCTCACCTCCAGTTATTGTGTTGTAATAGTACATGTGTCCATCTTCTGTCCGTCCTTCAACCCAAACCTGAGCCTCTGTTTGGCCTCTGGACTTCCAGCTCGCTTTCGCTTGCTTTTTCTGTTTTTTGGCCTGATGTCCTGCCTGGGGTCCGGCCTGATGTCTTGCCTGATGTCCTGCCTGATGTCCGGCCTGATGTCCGGCCTGAGGTCCGGCCTGAGGTCCTACCTGAGGTCCTAGCTGAGGTCCTATCTGATTTTTTGCCTGGGGTTTTGCCTTTGGTTGTGGCTGTGTAGTTACTTGGGCTGGTAATCCTAACACAAAAACATATATTTAAAGTTATGAAAGAGCAGAAGCTCCTCCTGCGTAGGAACACGTTACATATTATTTGAATAAAATGTAAAAAATTACCTGCCGACTCCCTTTCCATCCTCTTCAGATCTTCCTCATATGCCTTCAGCGCAGCCTCCTCCATTGCCGCAAACTCTTTTGACATACGTGCCTCCTGCTTGGCCTTATCAATGCTCTTCTTTTTAATCTGCAGGAGGAAAGATAAAATGAGACGAGTGGTAGAGGCCAATAAAAAGGGGGCTTTAGAGTCGG
Organism: Leptoclinus maculatus; assembly: GCA_032191485.1. Classification (NCBI taxonomy): domain Eukaryota; kingdom Metazoa; phylum Chordata; class Actinopteri; order Perciformes; family Stichaeidae; genus Leptoclinus; species Leptoclinus maculatus. The sequence goes on along the minus strand of JAVDOI010000021.1, from coordinate 3,476,983 downwards.
AGTGTAAAGTCTGGACCTTATCTCTCCTGCCAGTCCTGAGGACAGTGCCAACACGGGCATGTTTTTCTTAGCTGTGTATGTCACTGAGAACCGTCATTGATTACAAACACAGTACGAATAAATACATATGAATGTTAATACCTCAGAGATCTTTGCAGCCACATTTTCTTTGTGATTCTTCCCTCTTTCGTGGAACTCGACGCTCTGCAGAGCAAAGCAAACATGAGGAGACACATTGGCATAATATGTGGATACAGTCTTCAGCAACATGAACTGCATCTTTCGGCCAACTCACAGGCTTATTGTCCGCGATCCAGCACTTGCAGTACTGGCAGAATTTCCTTGGTTGTGACTTCCAGTAGTCAGCCCTGAAAATGCACAAAACTATCATTAATTATCGAAACAAGTATGAATCATATCATCTTTAGCCTGGACAGCTAACGCGGCTAACTAGCTAGCTGGAGCTTTTCATGCTTCTTTATTTAACATTATATTATAATAATACTCACTAAACTTACAGAACATTTATCTGATTGTATCTCAATACTTACATTTCAAGCCTTGGCGGTTTAAAGTACGACAAGTAGTATTTAAAACGAACCAAATAAAAAGACAAACGCTTCCCACATTTCAGGGATGACAACAATGGCCGTTTGTGATGACGTCATCGCCAGTCGCCGTAGAGATGAGTCCTCGAGCTGATATATAAGATATTGAAAAAATACATTATTATTAAATGATATATTTATACATTAGAATTGACAGATACATATAAGTGAATAAAAACAAGTTTTGACACTGAGCTACGGTGTCGCAAAAAGAGGATTTGGTTTTTAAAGACGTTGGTTACCTGCTTGTTTTATACTCAGTATAGTTTATTCTTTAATACTTTGGAGACCTGCATACCGTCCCATATGGTCTAGCGGTTAGGATTCCTGGTTTTCACCCAGGCGGCCCGGGTTCGACTCCCGGTATGGGAACGACATCTTTTAAAATCTTTCTAGGCCAAAGACTAAATATCATTTATATAAAAGCTGACGATTTAATTTAACTGGAAACTATGTCACAAAACATGAACTCATAGAGCTTAGCCGTTGAGCACAAGATGGTTAATTGTCCATCTCCCAAATATAGATTCAGCACTGGATTTTTGGTATCTTTTGAAATGCTTGTGAGAAAATTGTATTTTGCATTGAACAAAAAAGGATAATAAATTTAGTATGTTTGAGATATTATTCAAATAGAATAACTATAAGAGAAGAGCCAGGGCTATATCAAACTAGACACAATATTATAAAACATACAGATATTAAGTGTCTATGTCTATGTTAGTCGAATTAGAAAGTAGTTACATATTGCTCAACATCCTTCAGGAAAATAACAAAATATATTTTCTTCTTGCCAAAATAATTGTCAAATTTATTATAACAAATATTTGTTTTCTTTCTTGGATTTTTGAAGAAACCAAACCCCAAATGTCCCCTAATAATGTTACGTATTAAAACTGTTTAACTGTTTTGAATATAATCATGGAAAGAGCCGTTCGTGTTTATGTTTTTTAGAATTTCTCCATATAACATTTCTTGCTGTTTTTCACTGTTGCACCAGACTTGCGTCATCATTGTGCGCCAGGACGAATTGTGCGTAGAAGTCCGCGACGGACCACGCCCCCTCCCCCCCAGTCTCTCCTTTAGCTTGAGCCGTTTTGCCGGGGTTGTTGATAATCGGTTTTCTAACCCAGTGGAGAAGCTCTCGTGCTGCCCATGAACGGGACCATGGCCGCGTGCTCACACCGGATAACGTTAGGGCCGTTGGTGGCTGCCATCGACCAGGGCACGAGCTCCACGCGGTTTCTGGTAAGAAGGGAAAGGTGTTAGAGACAAATGATGTAATGTCATTCAGAATGCCATTTAAAACTATATCTTGCCATTTAAATGTGGCTAAACTCATTTATTTAATCATTATTGATACATTTTAATCCATGGCAAGTATAGCAAAACACAAGTGTATTTAGTTTTTGCTCTCCAACTGGAAGGAACAGATGTTTTTATTTATTGTTCTGGGTGTGGCTGATAGTTAAGAGCCAAGAGTCCATTGACAGAAGGCACCACAAGCACAAACTCTCCTACAAACAAGACACATGGTCACAGATTATATGTTCATTCATCTGTGGCTTCTCATTAGAGTTTAGTGAATTAAATGCCACTTGACATATGCAGAAATATTTTTGGTTGTGCTAATTGTACCAAATAAATGATTACTTTGCTTTGTTTTAATATAATTCATATTAATAAATAAATATAATAAAGGGGAATCAGAAATCCATGATGATTACCAGAAACGAGTCCTTTTTAGAGCAACTGCATTGTTCAGCTTTCCCTTAATGAATGAAGAATAAAGTGTGTTATTGGCTGAAGCTAAATTATTTCTCTTCTGCCGTTTCTCTCTCTTTTGAAGGTGTTTAATGCAAAAACAGCAGAACTCCTCAGCCATCATCAGGTGGAAATCAAACAGAGCTTCCCCAAAGAAGGGTTCGTGAAAAGCTCCGATACAACCCCTTAAAGATGCTTTCATAACTTAGAACCGTGTAGATCTGATTTGCTGGTTTCCCCTTATTGTCAGATGGGTGGAGGAAGACCCCAAAGAAATTCTGCAGTCGGTGTACGAGTGCATGGAGCGGACGTGTGAAAAGCTCACCCAGCTCAACATAGACATCTCGAACATTAAAGGTATTCATTCACACGTTTTCATTTAAATCAAAGACGCGTTCACGATCTAAAATCTTTGGAAATTGATGCTTGAATCTGTCCAGCTATTGGAGTGACCAACCAAAGAGAGACCACGCTTGTTTGGGACAAAGAGACGGGGGAGCCCCTCTACAATGCAATCGGTAAAGTTTTGATGTTGTGTTTCCTTCATTTCCATTCATCCTGGCACAGATGTGACATTCTTTACTAATGTAAGTCGTTACATTGTCGTTCAGTTTGGCTCGACCTGCGGACTCAATCGACAGTTGAACGTCTAATCAACAAAACTCCAGGAAAGAATAAGAACCACTTGAAGGTGAGCTACACTCTGCTCTGTCTCGTTCGTTCATCGTAATGCGTCATTCTTAACTTAAGCACCTTGCTGAGTTGTTTGTTGTCGTCCCGCAGCATAAGACGGGGCTCCCGATCAGCACCTACTTCAGCGCAGTGAAGCTCCGCTGGCTGATGGACAACGTGGACGAGGTCCACGAGGCCGTGGTGTCTCACCGCGCCATGTTCGGCACCGTGGACTCCTGGCTCATTTGGGTAAGTAACGGTTGTGTAGGTGTCATGACGGTGACAACCCGGAGCTGGCTGGTGTAGAAACTGACTCTTTGTGTGGATTTTTTTTATATTGGCGGTCACACAGTGTTTAACCGGGGGCAAGTCAGGCGGAGTCCACTGCACAGATGTGACCAACGCCAGCAGAACCATGTTGTTTAACATCCACACTTTGGACTGGGACCCAGAACTCTGCACGTACGGCATCCGTCTGTCATTTGCCTTTTCATTCATAAATATAAATAGCCTGGAAAGCAGAAGTGGCTCAATCATTCTGCTGCTCTTTCCCGTCAGGTATTTTGGTATTCCCATGGAGATCTTGCCCCGAGTGAGGAGTTCTTCAGAAATCTACGGTCTCATGGTAAGCACGCATGCGTATAAAGTCAACTCTACTCACAATTTTCCTACAATGAGTCCATCATATTAATGTGTTATCCTAATAATTTCACTGCTGTGTCTCTAGTGGTGTGTTGAAAGAGTGGTGTTTAAAGTGCATGAAAGGTGGACTGATCAATTATTTTAGGCTTTTATCTTGTGTGCCATTGTCTCTCCTCTCTCACTGGTAGAAAATTTGTTCTAGCCGGGTAAGTAAGACTCGCCATCACATCATCTTCCTCATCATGCACAGCAACCTGTCCTGCTTTCCTGTGGACACGCCGTCACACAGTGCATTTCCAAGATTCATATGAAGGCTTATGCCTCCGTAAAACATCCTACAGTGCTGAGCAGCATTTGAGTTTGGACCCAGCAACACACACACACACACACACACACACGAGTGCGTACATGTACGGTGTGTTGGAAATGTACTGGAGGCTCCCCGTCCCTCATTGCTTCTGTGGTGGCATGTGAGCCTGACAACGTAAAGACATTTGAACAGTCCATCCTATTAAGAGGAATAGTTTGAACCAAAAATACAAGTAGAATCAAAACGCTCTTTTAATGTGACTTCAGCATTAAGATACACTTATTAAACAAGTTCATCTTTTCGTTTGGCAGAAATCTGGAGCTCTCTCGGGTATCCCCATTTCAGGGGTGAGTTCACCTCTAGTTTCACTTTCCAGCGTTTTCTCTCCATCTAATCTCTGAAGTATTTGAGGCGTTCAATGTTTCATATTTGTGTGTGAATCAAACGCAGTGTCTTGGGGATCAGTCGGCAGCGCTGGTTGGACAGATGTGTTTTCAGGACGGGCAGGCTAAAAACACGTAAGTGTCTCCGTGTGTTTTTATTCTCTTCAGAAGTATCGCTTCTAGTATCAGTAGTTTGATGTAGTTTGTGTTTTCAGGTATGGCACTGGCTGCTTTCTCCTGCGAAACACGGGAGAAAAGGTACAATACTACAGATCGATTCATTTTAACATCGACATCGCAGCACATTCTGCACACAGTGGCATTGTTCTTCTGTCGTTTGCAGCCTGTAATGTCTGACCACGGCCTGCTGACCACTGTGGCCTACAAACTGGGCCGAGACAAACCTGCCTGCTACGCACTCGAGGTACAGTATCTTAAATGCACTAATATTCCTCTCATTGTGTTCCGTATAATCGCTCTAATCTCAAAAGATGTTCTTTCGGGTGCTTCTTGCCAGGGCTCTGTGGCCATTGCTGGAGCCGTGGTTCGTTGGCTGCAGGACAATCTGGGGATCATCGGATCATCCGAAGAGCTCGGTATGTGCTGCTCTTTGAAGAAGAATGTTGATGTATTGTGATTTACTTTTGGTGAACCCTTTTCCCCTTCCTTTCCCGTTGCAGAGAAGCTGGCTGCATCGGTCGGTACGTCCTACGGCTGTTATTTTGTTCCTGCTTTTTCGGGTCTTTATGCTCCGTACTGGGAGCCCAGTGCTCGAGGGTAAGAACGAGATCTACTCGGCAGCTGTAGTTAAGAATGAAATCATCGTCTGAAGTTATTCACGCGGCCGTCCTCTGATTCACAGGATCATCTGTGGGTTAACTCAGTTCACCAATAAGAGTCACGTCGCGTTCGCTGCTCTGGAAGCTGTGTGTTTCCAGACGAGAGAGGTGAGCTGCTTCTCTAATTGGTCGAAAATCGGAGAAAAGTACTGCAGCCTGGCACATGATGCACAAGCACATTTTTGTAAACTATCCCAACCGACTTCTATAATACTCAGTTTTAGCTGAAATGGCATTTCTAAGTTCATATAAAAATGTGACACCGGTGTGAAAATCGCCCTGAATAATGTGATATTTTTTGTGTTTGAATGCAGATTCTGGACGCTATGAACCAGGACAGCGGCATCCCGCTGACTCAGCTCCAGGTGGACGGAGGAATGACGTCCAACAGGCTGCTGATGCAGCTGCAGGCGGACATCCTCTGCATCCCTGTTGGTAAGATGTCCATTCATATCTTATCTTGTTTGTTGGCTGTATTCAGTGCGTCAAAACAGATTGTTTTAAATTAATGTGTCAATAATATGCATCAAAAACCGGATTGGTTTACAAAGCTGAACACCTAAAATGATTATTAGAGTTTGTTCAAAGTATTGCAACATGATTGTTGTTCATATCGTCGTCCTGACTGTTTGCAGTGAAGCCGTCCATGCCTGAGACCACAGCTCTCGGTGCAGCGATGGCAGCAGGATCAGCAGAGGGGGTGAGTGTGTGGAGTCTGAGCCCAGAGGACCTGAGTGAAGTCACCTCCGAGAAGTTCGAGCCTCAGATCAACCCCGAAGGTACGGTGAGCCGCCGCCGCCGCCGCTGCTGTCTGGAAAAGACGCGTCCTCAGTAGCCGCCCGCTTTGAAAAGTGAAACGTCTGTCTGTGTGTTCTCAGAGAGCGAGTTTCGCTACGCTCGGTGGAAGAAGGCGGTTCAGAAATCCATGAACTGGGAGACGACGGAGCCCGTCTGTAATGGAAACGGTAGGAAGTTTAGCGCTTAATGACGAGCCAAATTCAGACTCTAAAACATGAACACTCACTGTTAATGTTTTCCCAAATATTAAAGGATAAATATAATACCTCCTGATATAAATATGTGTATGACTATCTGTCAGTAGGTTGGTGTCGTTGAATTCTGTCCTTTTCATGGTGCGTTTGTTTTGTTGTGTAATTGCTCTTCTCGCCGTTTAAATGACCGAAAGGTGAGACGAGTATCTTCAGCAGCGTCCCCCTGGGCTTCTACATCATGGGCAGCATGTTGATGTTAGTCGGTGCCAGATACCTCGCAGGTCGGTGTCTACTTGAGCTGCATTTCTTTTGTGTTTTTGACTTTTTAAGTGCATGTGGTTATTACGGCTTGATGAGAAATAACAAAGCAAATACATGAAAGTTAATTGTCATTGATTTCTTTGCGTTTGTTAAATTAACAAAATGTTCCTGGTCTGTGTCGACATCAGGCCGCGACTGAACTCGTGGAGGCGTTGACACAAAGAGGGGCTTGATGCTGGACCACCACTTCACTAACGGGACCTTTTCTCTATTATCTTCTTTTTTTGGATTGTATTTTTCTGTGCAGCGGGCATTGGTACATTGGAGATTAATTTTAGCGGAAGTTTGCATGCTGTATTTATTATTGATATGAATTTCTGAGCTCATTTAAGTCAAAACTCTACCGGTGGTAGTTCATGTTTCTGTGTTTCCGTGTTGTTCCAAACCCTCCACTATGAGGCACAGAGCACTTTATGTTTCTGTCCCGTGGGAGCTGTGTACTAACAGAGTTTAATATATATTTCTTTTCTAACGGTCGAGATTAAGACAGAAATTTTGAGTTTGTTGTGAAATGAGAACAAAGAGTTGATGAACTGACGAGGTTGTTTTTTGTTCTTGTTCCTATAGTCATGTTCTTAAACTGTAACAATATGTACGGGGCAAAGATGAATCATCTGTTCACAGAGAAAGTATGAAGTCATATAAATACACATTATAGTTGTCTATGAACTAACTACTAAGATCATTACGGGACAAAAACTGAAGCAGCTGTTAATAAGTGATTTATTTTGAAGACCAAATGTTCATCTAGTCTGTTTATTTTGATGTATTACGGTTCAAATCTCCAGTTTTTGTCTTTATAAGATCATCAGAATGGAGAACATGTGATGTATATTTTCTGGTGATTATTTTTTTCATAATCTGGGGAAACTGCATGTTTTCGTAGCTGCTCTAGTTCTCAACCTTAAATGCTCAAAAAAAAAGATTAATTTCTGCGCCGTGCAAAATGTTTTTTTGCATCCTCAAAAAGAACTCTCAATAAGATTTATTGCACTTAAATGTTCTGCATTTCTGACTGATTAAACTTTATAAATTAACACTTAATTCAAAGGGAGATTTATGAAACCAGAGAAACCCAAATTGTTAAGCTAGTCCCCTCTGCTATATATATATATATATATATATCTCTTCATAAATTCATGGTTTGAAGAGTGAGCCTTGAGGAACTAGAGGCGAGTTAACGAATGTGTATTTATTCTGTTGCCCAGCGTTTGTCTCTGTGTGTGTATCTGATTCTTGATGAAAGGTGGAGGCAGAATGTGTATTTTGTTTAAGAAGTGTTGCAGTGTTTGCTCTGTACGTTCATGCAGCTATTTGTTGACCTGAAGGGATGAAACATTCAAAGTGCTCTTCTGGGGGGTGTAACCACAACTTACTAATGGACGTTTATGAATGAATTGAATATAATGTAAAAAGTCATCTTTCATGCTGAAGTTAAATTTAGAGAAACGATGACAGCGAGCACGAAAGCGAGGCGTGCTTCCAATACGAGCTCTGTGGAATCTGAAGAGGAATTGTTACATTGTGGAACAATGATGTCTCTCCACACGTCGGCTACTCCCTCATTCCCTTCAGCTCACTCACAATAGATACGAAGAGGAAATAATATACAGCAGGTTGACTTTGACGTGTGATCGGTTTAAAATGAGGAAACCAGGTGTGCTTGTGAAAACCCCTTTTATGAATTGAAACCGGTTTTATGGGAGAATGCGTGTCATGAAAAATAAAGTTATGCACTTGTGAATTGAACGGTTGCTCTTTGGTTTCATGTGCACGCTGTCTTTATAGATCAGAATATTTATTTTTCTCTGCTTTACGGATATTTAACGCGTGTGTGTAATAACCTTTGCTACATACAGTGTTCATTTTTCAAGTTTGCTTTGCAGTTTAGTTACTGATTCACTTCTGCAGGCCGTGTTGTGCCACTTATGTCCAGCACTTCGAGCTCATTTCCATATTAACTGACTCTCAATACCTTGTTTATCAGTTTGAGGGCTGGACTTCAAACTGACTGCTGTTTTAGATAATGCTATTTTTAATAGGCACAGGATTGCTTCATGCTTGTTCGTCATGTTTAAGAACTTTATTTTGAAACTGGTCTGAGACTCGCATTAGTAAGCTGTCAAACCAGGAAGTTGAGTCAGGTGTGTGGCAGTTGATCCTCATTTGTGATCTTGCAGGGACAAGACGAAAGTTGCACACAGGTGAGTCAGGCCTTGTTTTATTATTTGCACTGCCACTTTACATTCCAGGTGTGTGGGAGAAGGAGTGACTCTTTTAACATTTTAGATCCAAGAGTGGGACACAACCAGAGGAAAAGAGAGTCTACCAATGGGCACCAACTTCAACCAGAGCGATCACGGTCAGTATTTAAGATTATGGTCATCGAATATGCGTGTTTTTTAAAATGATGAAAGTGAAACCAAACAGATGCTCTTGTTCCTGAACATTTGATACCACTAGTATTGTTCAAGACAGGGGGAACAGGGGAATGAGGAAGTCCACCTATTGACATTAGAGGACACTTCACAACAATACTTTAAACTAACCAAACAATAACTTAAAAGTTCTTTTAACATGTGGACCTTGAAGCATATTCACCGTCGGGTGGGAGTGTAAAACCTCACACACGCACACAATAAGCAATCTTCCATGGCTGCTTTAAAAAATACTCTAAAGAGGACGGACACCTTATCTGCTCTAATAGACAACAGTGTCACATGACATTTTTATCACATTTTACTCTAAATTCACTCCCTTTATGTCCGACAGAGCAGTCTGACAGCTCATCTAAAACAGTGATTGAGTTACTTTTACTAAAGTAAATTATTTGAAAACTTCTTCTTCTTTGTTTGCCAACTACCTCCAATGTATGAATGATGTCTATTTAACACCTAACCGTCACTTTTTACCCCCTCAGGCTTTCTGATCACTGATCCCAGACCACCAGAATACGGCCAAGCTTTACAGAAGAAGACTGTGAAAGAGCTGCTCATGATGAGACGCCAGGTAGAAATTGAAGTTGACTTTACAGAAAAATGTATATTATTTCTTCATGAATGTGGTTTTGTTTACGAGGGAAGACAAAGTTCCTTAAATTGAGCATTCCTCCACCAACAGGCTGCAACATACACTAAATGACATAGACATGCCCGTGTCGGATTAATCATGTGATTCTCTTTTAGAGATGGAACTGCTCGCAGGACGACAAGAACGTGGTGCACGCATTCAAATCTGCAAAATTTGAAGTTTGTGGCAATGAGCCCAACCATTTTACCAATCATCTCTTCACGGCCTCTGCTGAAAATGCTCCCATTACCCCACGACAACTGCAACATCCGGCTCCGCAGAGACAAGTGGCTCCGACTGCAGAAGTGGAAATTTCATTTTTTCACTGGCAAATACAGCGAGAGTTGCAGAAGGTCGGAGGACTTCCTCCTGAGCTGCTCAACACGCAAGATGCGGATGGTGACACGTATGTACTCATGAAGAAAGTGTGAAAATAATCATGAACTGATAAAACCCGTGAGCTAAATGTCATTTGTGTTAATACAAAGTGGTAGTAACACTTATGCAAACCTGAATAAAGTACGTTTTTTTGCATATTTCTATTTCTTTTTCCACTTGCCAGATGTCTTCACATAGCAGTGGCACAAGGTCGACGGGCTCTTGCTTACGTGCTTGCTACCAAAATGGCTCAATGTGGCTCTCTGGACATGAAAGAACACAATGGGCAGGTACAAAGGCTTAAAGAGTTAGTTTAATTTGTGAATAGTACCCATTTAACCCATGAACGCCTACTCTTTGTTCGTAGACCGCTCTTCAGATAGCAGCCGCCACCAATCAGCAGTTGATAGTCCAGGACCTGCTGACACACGGAGCACAGGTCAACACTCGGGACTACTGGGGCCGTTCTCCTCTGCACGTGTGTGCTGAGAAAGGCTACTTTCTCAGCCTTCAGGTAGATTTAACTGCTCGGTCGTGTGCAAATGTCAATGATTCATAATAAAATGTTGTTGCAGCATTTTGATCATTTGGACTTTGGATGTATTTAATGTTTTCTACGCTATCTTGATGTGTTTTTCACATGCTTATTCCCACAGAGCATCTGGAGGACCCTAATGGGGAGCGGGCAGCCAATAGACATTGAAATGTTCAATTATGATGGTGAGTATGTCTTCTCCGAGTTAAAACCTGGTGTGACTCGTATGTAAAGTGTCTTTGTGATGACATACTGTTCTCTGTCTGGAGGTCTCACTCCGCTGCATGTCGCAGTGTTGTCTCACAACGCTGTTGTTAAAGAGCGGAAGAGTCCGGGGAGTCTTTGTTCATATAAGGCGAAGGAGCTTCTGCAGAAGACACAGAGGTCTGTTGCAGGTATCAAGACTCTGCTGCTCATGGGCGCCTCCTGTGGGACAAAGGTAACTTTTAAAACCACCTGCTTCGTATTAAAAAGCCATGTTGCATTGACCACTAAGCTCGACTCTGAGGGAATGACCTTGTTTTTCATTTATGCAGGACCAAAAAAGTGGAAGGACGTGTCTTCACATGGCTTCTGAGGAGGCAAACGTCGAGCTGTTTAACATTTTCCTCGCGCAGCCCTCTTCACTGTCGGTCGTCAATGTTCAGGCAAGTTGTTTTGTTGTAATGAAATCAAATGTGAAGTGAGCGTAACACGCAAACTGTGTGAAACGCAATCGAGTGACTCTGCGTGGGTACGTTTCAGACGTTCAGTGGAAACACAGCCCTGCACATCGTCAGCTCTTTGCAAAACCATGCCACTCAAGTGGAAGCGGTGAAGCTGCTGATGCGAAAAGGCGGCGACCCCGGGACCAGGAACTTCGAAAATGAACTGCCGACTCAGCTGGTGCCAGAAGGACCCGTTGGTGAAAAGGTATTAATGATTACATCATCTTAATGTGAGGCAAACACTGTTACACAATACCGGAAATATATGAAAATACCATTAAGTAGTAAAATAAGTCTCATCAACAAACATTAATTATTATAAATTCAAGTGTTGTTTTGAGAATCAGTACGAGTGATGATTTCATTTTATTTATTTTTTTTCTAGGTGCGGAAGATCCTGAAAGGGAAATATTTGAATGCTTAAGTGAAGCTCAAAAACACTGTCAGTCAGACAGTCCAATCTATCGTAATATGATTTGCCAAAACAAGGCAGATGCTGTTTGTTTCTGTGAAACATGTCATTGTTCATTACCATGTAATGCACAAAGAGAAAGTGGAGATATGATTTGTATTCTTTTGTTAATTAACCTTTATTGTATTATGACTTACGGTGGTACGTTTTAAGATGCAATACAATGAGAAAAGTTTAATATTCATGCAGGATTATAATCGTGGGTAGAAATGTTATGCTTCATATCATTGTATTTGGAAATACATTAACAGCTTAACATGTTGTAGGTTATTTTCTTTTTAATAATTTTTTTTGGTGTTCATAATCTTGTTTGTTTAAAACATGTGCATGCATTTTCTCAAAGGTTTAACATTGTAGTTAATGTATAAAACATTCTGACCACACACCTGTACTATATTTTATTGTGAAAGGGTTATTGTGTGATGTTATATTATGATATATGATATAGAGTTTGAAAAACATCAGGTATAATTTGGTGTTCTGGAATTAAATGTATCAACGTTTTGAATATGTTGTATCTTTATGAAATAAAATGTACAAAGTCTTGTCAGCATTTTGTATCGGTTATTAATACTTCATTCATTAAGAAGAGGGAGAGGGATTATTATTGGATGTTCACTTATCTCCCCTTTGTGGTTGTTTATTGAACCCACATCTCAGCAACACTTCAGTTTAAAAGGAAATATCCTTTTTAAAATGTGCTATTTCAAAGATTTTGGACAACATATCTACAAACTGGGTCAGTTGTCTCCATCACGAGGAAAACAGGACTTCAAGACATTTAGGACTACTAGACATACTAGATAATTTAATCATAATAACATTAAATTAGGAAATCAATAATGAATGAATAAAGAAAAAAATACAACATACAAATGTGTCTTGTGAAAGTGTGAGAAAGAAGAGTACTTAGAATGCATTTCTCAGTAATCAAGTAGTTTTAATTATTTTATTTTATTACTGTGTCGAGATTCATATATGAGAGGCCTCATGATAATTATAAAAACCTACACGTGTTAATAAAGATTTCCCAGCGAAGTTATACTGTTTCCAAGATATTCAACAGCACTGTGATGGAATACGGTCGACGTTGGGCCCAGTTCCAATTCGTAGTAGAGGGACCTCTGTGAGATACAACGTAGGTGATACGGCAGTCTTTTCTTATAGAATATATACTCCTATTCTGTTCCAATAGTCAAATAATATTGTAGTTGAATCACTGCGTTAAGTGAGATGACATATTGTGTTTTAGTCCGTAATGTAGTGGTGAATGAAGCCATTTGGAATGCGGCCATGACTGGGTCCGTTGCGTCACACCAAAACAGGAAGTTTGCAGAGTTTACAGGCTGCGGGCTACATCCGCATTCTTTATGTTTCAACAAGTGTTTACATCGCGAGGACTATCTGTCATTGGCATAGACAACAAACTAGGTAGTCATTGTGGTTGAATGCGTCTTTCGGCTTATGTTTTTGGTATTTAATTTAAACAGGCACTGAAACAGGGTGCTGTTTCTGCACGATTAGCGTACAGGGTTCTGCATTGAGTTACAGTGCCTGCTCCTATCCAGCTAACCCAGACAGCCCCGTAACATGAAGTTATGGAGGAGCGTAAGCTAAAGAGAAAGAGTCCCAGGACCTCCACCAACACTGCGGCCCCGACCGGTGGCTCTGGCCGGAAGACCAACGCTTCCTCCGGGGTACGGCACGTCGGCTCCAGCCAAAAGAACAAAAATAGGAGGTACGACTAATCTTTTACAGAAATAATAGAGTGGAAGTGTGAGGTTGCTTGTCAGATGTTTGGTTAAATCTTTGCACTAATGTTTAGTTAATTTAATATTATTCTATTTAATTGTATATATTCTATATATAATAATCTATTATCACGTTTTCCGTTGTTCCTTGTCTCTTCCAGGGGAGTGAGAGACAAACCCAGGCATCATACGGGTTTGGGTGGTAGACCTAATCAGAACCAGGGCCCGGCAGCACCGATCATCCAGCACTCCTTTCTGACCGATGTCTCGGATGTACAGGAGATGGAGAACGGCCTGCTCAGTCTCCTCAACGACTTCCACTCAGGGAAACTACAAGCGTTTGGTAATTTGGACTTTTCAGCAGAAACACACATGGTCAGAGAGCCATAGAGTCACAGATACAGATGAACCTTTCATATGTTATGTCCCCTCTCCGTGTCAGGCAACGAGTGCTCCATTGACCAGATGGAGCAAGTGAGAGAGATGCAGGAGAAGCTGGCGCGTTTGCATTTTGACCTCCACAGCGAGGTGGACGAAATGCCCGAGGACCAGAGGAAAGTCGCCTGCGACACCAACATGGACAACCTACTTCTTAATGTAAGACCGACTTCATCCTTTCTGTGTTTTTGTTATCGCAACACACCCAGATGTTATAGCTTGTGATATCGTCCTGCTCCTGAAAATGAGATGTGATACAGCACATTGAACTCATTGTACTTCTTAAAGTACTTCATTGATGTGGTGGAACTACTTAACATCCCAGCAAGGATTTAGCTGCTTATTCCCCTCCTAAGTGTTAAACTCTTAAAGAGTTTAGTCAGACGCTTGTCAAAGATTTCTGTACAAACTGCTCGCATGTTTAACAAAATCTAAATGTTCTTTCTCTCCACAGCTTGAGGAGCTGAGTTCTTCGATGTATCCTTTTTGATATTTAACAAGCATCATATCGGTTTTTATAGCTTTTGAAATAGAAGTAAAACTTCTTTCCCGACAGTCCAGCACTAATCTCCTTTAAAAACGTCAGACTTTTGAGCTGTTTTTCCTTTACCCTGCTTCACCAGTCAGAAACTGAATCTAGCCGACTCCCAAGAGATCCCGAGGACTGCCAGTATGTGATTTTCTCTTCTCAACCTCATCTGATCCAGGCCCATGTCACCTCGAGGGGGGGCTGCAACAGATATGGTGGAGTTGAGGCAAGCTCGAGGCTCTATTCCTCTTTAAGTATTGTGGCAGTTCACCAGCGTTCCCTGTCTGTAAAGCAGCATGGATTTATTGTAAGATGTCACAACAGGGGTGCAGCAGAGCCTTATTTTTCACTGCCGACAGTAAATAGAGCACAAACCAGTTATAATCTTGTCTGACTAAACAGCAGGATGACAGTAATTAACCTCCTGAGGTATGATTGAATGTATTCTCTTCTAGTCAGAGTTGTATAGAGGGAGTCTACGATATTTTAAGCTACTGTCCTACAGTACTTTAAATATTGGCATTGGTGCATCCCTGTCACGGCCTGTTTAAAGTCAAGTTTCTAAATGGTTTAGATTTGCAATAGATTGCTAACCAAAGTGATATTGATATAAACTACTCCCCTTGTTTTGTCCAGCAGTTGATTAATTCACAAGTCCTTGAAATGACATCTACAGTGTTTGTTTATCAGCTTTGTTTTAAGTAAACTGACTTTAATCTTGCTCCTTTAGCTATTCTCATATATGTATATATATATATATATATATATATATATATATATATATAAACTCACTCTGTTGCACTTTGTCTTGTTGTCACAGACACAAACTACAGACCCGGAGCCAAACTTATCAAAATATAGATGCAGAAATTATGTTTATAACTGTTTCTCAACATATAGATTTAAACCCAATCATGTATCTTATTTTAGAGACAATAAAAAAAAGTTTGAATTATAGTTAAATCTTAAAAAACAAACATAGAAACTGCACAGTTTGTGATTTTTGCATATGACTTCTTGCTACATGCGAGTGGCCTCATATCAGCTCCAGCACCTTGTTCAGTGTTGAATATATATTTGCACATATCCACGCAACATGCAAAACACACTGCACATCATCACTCGTGTGTCGGTTTTGACGCTGGAAAATACTGAATTATCCAAATGTTGACATCAGAAGCATGCCTTACATTTTTGATTTAAAGCATTTTTGCCTTATTGGTTCCAACCTTTTGAATTGACTTGCATAGAGCAGGTTCTGTATTGAGATAATATATGTGATCATTTGATGCTGCTTTGATTGTAAATCCTACTTTACTTTGCCACTTCTTATTTTAACCAGTGTTGTTGGGGGATTATTTCTGAAGTGTTTTACTATTTTGAATGTTTGGTGGTTGTATTTGTATTGACCTAATAAATGTGTTGTCTGAATCTCTTGGCTACATCTTTTAAACCATCCAAGGATCCTTGTGAATAATGTGCATATTTTCATTTTACTTAATGCATTTATTAATTGCACCATAACCTGAATGTTTTTTTTATCATATTATCACAGATTATTGATTTAGCAGCAATATGATTGTATGCTTTATAGGCTTTTATCCATCCATAAAGGAATGCACTTATCAAAGAAGTGTGGACATGAATGTACTTTTGTTTGCTTCTTACCATCTCGTTACTTATTAATGTGCAGGAGGCTGTGCAGCCCGTGTGCAGGAATGTGCACATCCTTCTGTTGATGCGTCTCTAAGGTAACCGAGCAGAGCGCCACACCAGAAGCCTCTTTTTCAGCGTTTTATTCCAGAGCTACATTAGAACACTAGAACCTCAAAGTGTGCGCGAGAAGAACAATGTCGACCCCTCACTCGGTGAAGCGGTGGCAGCTCAGCGGGACGGACTATGAACCGCAGCGAGGCCGCAGCCTGCAGTCCGGAACCCGCTTCAGCACCTGGACCCCCCTGAACAACAGCACGAGCAACCTGCAGGTCAGGACCAACCCACGCTCGAGGCCCGAAACACTTTTATTCAATTAGATTTCTTTCTATTTATAACCACCAGATGGCAGGGAACACCACATTATTTCACTGTGCAGCACATATGAGACTGTCACATTTAAATTCTCCGTTTTAATATGAAGTAACAGTTTAGTTGGCCAATTAGCCTGATTGCAAACAGGTGCACAAACCGACTGAAAGTCCCTCTCTTTCTGCTTCCGGTCGCACAACAGAAGATATATTATTGACGTTCAGGTAAAGTCATTATTTTATCATTCAGTTGCATATTGTGACTTGTGTGCAGAGGTTTTAGGCGTCCCGTGTCCTGCAGTAAATGCATTCAGAAAAAAATAGATGTAGTTGTATATGTATGATAAGAATATTAGCCATGTAAAAGCACATCTTTGGTCTTTTTGTTTTCTGAACTTTAGTTGAGTGACGATGCTAATGTTTATTTTATTCAAGAAGAGATGATACACATTAATTAACTCGAGCCATCAGGTATATAGCCATATAGGCTAATTGTTTATCTGCAGTCCCTCTATATATTCCACTGCATGTAAATATGTACGGTGGTTTTCTAAAGGCTCACAATATGGCTTGGATAAAGGATCATTTTCTGTTTACACAGAGATAAATCCTCTTGATGTCCTTCCAAAAAAAATCACAAATAACACAAAAAGGCAATGCTCCAAAAATGTAAAAAAGTAAGTAAGACTTGAGCTGACTTGATTCTTTCACTAATGCTTTCAGCCGTTATCACACCATCAGTCTTACTGCTTTGTTCTTTTTTTATTCCTATCATCAGTGTTTTGGCAGCACGGCCAGACTCTTATGCAATGAGGTGCACCTTCCACACGTTCCTCACTGACTGTATAAAGCCTTTTGGTTTCCTTTTCCCCATTTGCTCCCAGTTATTTGAGGAGAGGATCAACCTTGTGCTGCACTGGTTTGACCTGTGGACTGACGGACAGAGGAAACACCTGTTGCACACTCTGCTCACACGATGCACCAAGTCCCAGCTAAAGTAAGCTTTCTCTTCCCCTTTTTGTTTGTGTATTTGTGTCATTACAAGTGAGACCAAGGTTATTGCATTTGTTTTGTTTCTCAGGTTCTGCAAGGATTTGCTGATGGAGACGGTTCCTGTGACTCAAGTGGACTTCACGTCTGTGTTGCCACGCTTCTTGTCCCTGTATGTGATGTCGTTTCTGTCCCCCCGGGAGCTCAGCTCCGCTGCCCAAGTCAGCTGGCACTGGAGGGTCCTTGCTGAGCAGGTGAGAGGTGAGATATTTGATGTTTACTGGAGTTTCCACGCTTACATTAAGACGTTTTTTCTTGCGTTCCCTCCACCTCTCTCCTCCCAGGACTGTCTCTGGGCCGGCCGCTGCATCTCAAGAGGCTGGTTCCTTCCCTACACTCCCGCAGAGAAAGAGTTTGGAGCGTGGAAGAACCACTATGTCTCCTGCGTCTCCACGCTGGACTGGCTCACCCCCAGGGAGGCGGCCGAGCAGTACGGGACCCTCAACCAGCACAGCACGGGGATGACGGAGGAGGAGGAGGAGAGGAGGGAGGAGAGGAGGATCAGACAGATGATCAGAGACAAACTACAGGAGGAGAAGAGTGAGTAGAAAAGAAAGACATCTACTGATACAAGATCTGAAAATTATACACATTTTTTGAGGGTGTCATCAAAGTTGCACGTTTATATCTTGTGATCTTGACTCTTCCTTGTTTGTCTCTGTCCCAATCTTCTAAGCAGAAATGTCTTTCAGTTACTTCACAAAGCTTGTACTTAGAGACCAGTGCTTCTGTCTGTGATGTTTGCAGAACACGCTATGAGAACCAAGAAAGCCTGGGGCAGCTACACCAAGCCAGAAGGAGCCAGAGGTGGAAGAACTCAGACAGGGAGGCCCGGCTCTGGAATAACATTCAGCTCTTGGCCCTCTCTCTCCTGGCCTCCGAGGACTGTTGGGTCTCCCAGCGTCTGTCTCAGCCTGGACAGGGGACAGCCCATGACTGCAGCCCAGAGCTTGGAGGGAGTCCAGGCCTCCAGTCCTAGCAGGTGATTGTCTGCTGACGGTGACACATTCACTTCCCCTCGATGATATCAGCGTTTTATGATACAATACATTTTTTAATATAATGCAACCCAATGGGAGCTCTGTAATAAACCTGTCTTTGCAATATTAAACTTCAAAATCTGTCTCCAGAATGGTCCCACTGAGACCATTTATTATTTTTGTTCTAAAGCTGTGATGTGAGCGTAAACCAGACCTCCACCTTCTCTTTCAGTGAAAGACTGAGCAAAGCCAGAGGAGCGCTGTCCTCCTTCACCAGCAGACCTCCACTGCCACACAACGTCTGCGTGACCCCTCCTGCCCTCTTACTGCTGATCTCCAACAGAATTCCTGCCTATGAGGTAAATAACAAGTACAGGAAGAGTCTTAAATCAGCATCTACTTCGTAAGAGAAAAAGCAGCGATGAAGAGTGGAAAAAGGAAAAAGGGACAGTGTCAAGTTGAACATCTCATATTTCTCCACCGTCTGCTCTTTTTCTTTCTCCCTGTGCTACATCTAGTTGGTGCTGAGTGGCGTGAAGGATGGAGTGGTTGTGGTCCTGTACGACCACAGAGGGACTCTCTCAGCTCTGTTAACCCAGGTGGAGAGGACTATTTCTGGGCAGAGAGCTCAGAGGCTGGGCCTGCTAGCTCCAGGAGGAACGGAGGAAATCCATCTGCTCCATGGTGAGAATTAATAATCCGGTGTATCTTAATGTGTGGAAACACTGCCGGGGTTAGTTCTAGTCCAAGTTCAGCCTCCAGTGCTGGAAGTTTATCTCTCAGGACACTGTGAAGCACATCTGCTAAAACCATTTCATGGCTTATTTTATTATGATAATACCTTTTTTCTTTTTTTTTACAGTAAGTCTAAAGCTACCTTGGTCCCTTGGCCCAGTTCTAATCATCATACATCTTGCATCGATTTTACATTTTTCATACACCTTGTTGTTTAACTATGTTTTAATTTTTTATAAAATGATTTCAAACACAGAGATACACTCAAATACTCCACAACATAACTCTGTGGCACAGTAATTAATGTACTTATTCACAGTTATCCTTTTTGCCTGTGAAGTCGCCATTCGGGAAAATTCTAAATATTTTTATTGTCAACTTACCTTTCAAACTTGATTGGTTAAAGTTGAAAATGCACGTTGCTCAAACTCTTTTAAGGAACCTTATTTTTCTGCCTACAAATCCTGATTCTATTGACCCTTCAGGTAGTAGCCTGTCAGAGAAGACATTACTGACCCCCGACCATAGAGGATTCTGGGAAAAGCTGTGTGGCTGGGTGGCACCAACTGAGGAAGGAGGAGGGATTGACATCTTCTCCCCGTTGGCTGCATCTGGTAGGTAGACGCAGATGTTGGGACACACACACACACACACACACACACACTTCTCTGTAACCTGCATCTCCAGTCACTGTCTCACTAACCTCCACTCTGTCTCTCTTCTTCAGCGTCGGGAGTGGCTCTCATGCACTCTCTCTCTACTCTGACGGGTCTGGAGGTTCTGGCGCCTATTGGTTTTGCCACCGGAAGTTTCCAGAACAGTGAGTCACCATGCACAAGACTGAAACACCTCCAAAAAAGACATCAAAGATGTGAAGCATCATGTTAAAGCCACAATCAATAGTTTGTTTCTTCACCCTCTCTCAGTCCTGAGTGAGTGGTCTGACGGCAGTGTGTGCACCGGACTCTCGGAGCGTCAACCAGAGGCCCCGGCACTGCAGTTTGTGTGTGAGAGTGTACTGCTGGGCTGGTGCAGACAGGCTCAGTGGATGGAGGAGGCTCTTGGGGAGCTGAAGGGCTGCCGGGGGCCGCAGCTACAGCGCGTCAGCCTCCAGGCCAGGGGCCGGGCGCTGGGTGGGTTTCACATGCGTTTGGATTTAAATGCACCCACACACAGCTGGAGCAATGGCAAGTTTAAACAAATGCCTGCATACTCTGTGTCCTGTAAACGTTCTGAGGAATCTATTCATATATTTATAGGTCATTTTCTGTGGGAGAAAATCTGCCTCGAGGAGCTTTGTGTGTCTAAAGATCTAAATGAGGCTCTGACGGAGGGACTCACTGCTCTCACAAGACAGGAAGAGGTGGAAATGTTAAATACACTTATATACGATACAACCATTTTTGTTTCAAGTTGCATCATTAACTGCGGATAACAGTGTGTGTTTCTTTATTTCTGCTCTCACATCTTCAGACCAGACCTCTGGAGTTTCTTGCCGCCTTCCTGACAAGATGGAGCGAGGAGAAGGAGGGAGAAGAGACTCGTGGAGGGAAGAAGGGGAGAAACAAAGGAGCAGATGATTTGTCATTGGCACAACACGACTCAAAGGAATGTGTCGGCCTGATACCTGAGCTACCACAGGTGTGTGATTTTAACTGGTGCATTCAGAGAAGGTTGAAGGAGCACACTTGATCTTCACAGCTCGTTTTGTCTCTTTTCTCTCTTTAGATAGTGTTCGATTGGAGAGGTGCAGCTGCCAGAGAGCTCCACCACAGCGAGTGTCTTTATCTGGGGAGACTGGGCGCTGTGCTGAAGGTAGGTCATTTGTAGACTGTAACATTAAAAACACCAACTTTAGAAATGTCGTGACACTATCGCATGTTTAGATGCTGAGAGGCCATTGTTTCTGGTGCAGTTCCACCTGACATTAATCAGACTGAGGAATATTTCCTCTGAGACTGAATGGACATTATGTAATGCTGTCAAATCAAGTCCAGAAAACAGACGCAGACAATGTTTAGGAACTGGACCCTTTCAACAAACTACAGGGAGTTTTTAAACTAGGTGTTGGTTGATGGTTCTGCAGCTGCATGGCCTATTTGTCCTCACTTTGTTATTAGAATCTCATTTTGAGAAGGATTTTTTGAGATGTTTTTCGAGCAACTACAGGTTCAGAGATCTGTCAGTATTAGATTACACATGTATTCATCTGATACCTTCTCTCTTGTGCTGAAGGTGTACCAGGAGCCTCTTACAGCAGCTCTCAACTCCAACAGAGCCATCCTCAGCTACGCTGACATCCACATTGTCCTCAGCCCTGTCACACAAATACTGGCGCTCAACAGGTACACACACACACACACACACGTTTGTATGACACTGTCTTGTCTGCGTCCCTCTGTGTGGACGTGACGTGGTATATGTGCGTGTGTTTGCTGCAGGGTGTTTCAGGCAGATTTACAAGTCAGGCTGCAGCAGTGGGGTGCAGAGCAGTGTGTTGGAGACGTGCTTGTAAAACTGTGCTCAAAACTCAGAGTCTACACCAACTACCTCAAGAACTACACAACCGCCCTCAGCACCATCGACAAGGTACAGTCAGACCATGCATGGAGCACGTAAACCAGGTCTCGAGTGTACAGCGGTCTGAGGAAGCTTTGCCTGTCTGATCTCAGTGCAGGGAGACGAAGCCTCCGTTCCGGGCTTTCCTGAAGAGAGCAGACAGGACTCTTGCAACACACATGCTGAGGTAACATATACACTCATCTTTATTGGTTTTCAGGGCAATTGTCAGACAATGAATTGATTAAACCGTGGTGCGTTTGTGAAGCCTGCAGGAGCTGCTGCTGTGTCCAGTGTGGAGAATACAGGAGTATGTGACTCTGCTTCAAGTGTTGTCTTTGCACACACACACCGGCCACCCTGACCACACGCACCTGTGCTCTGCCCTCAGCACCCTGCTGGGATTCAGAGAGTTCATACAGAAGGTACAGCCGCAACACGGAGCGTGGATGGCAAGTAACTCACGCTATCGTTTGATTCATTCAGCATTTCTCAGATGTTTGCTTCTGTTTCAGTTGAAGCGTAACTCGGAGCGAGACGGGCTGATGGAGGAAACGCAGCAGATGATCCAAGGCTGTCCGGTAAAAACACAGCTCCCTCCTTTTCCCCACGCTCTCAAAACAACATATTTTTATATTAATATGGTGTGTGTGTGTGTGTGTGTGTGTGTGTGTAGAGCCTCAGTGAAGGAAACAGGCAGCTGATACTAACACAGGATGCCGCTTTGCTCAGGAGCCCTGATGAGCAGATTCCTGAATCACTCAGGTGTGCGGTGATTTGTATTTGTATTCACTTAGTAGATGTTTGATATGATATTTTTTTAAATATTAACCAACCTAAGTACTTACAATTACATGCCAAACTGATGTGTTTTGCACTAAGGTTATGACTTTGAGCATAGCATTCAGCCTAAAGACACGTACATTGGGAAACCTTTGCACAATCAAATACTGTATGTTTTATATTGTGCTTGTGTGCACGATTAGGACCTTCGAGCAGGTGTCTGATGTGGGCCTGTTTCTGTTCAACGACGCTTTGGTGCTGACGCGGCGAAACGTGCATCACACGCCGTTCACGTTGGCTCACCGGAGCACACACACGTTCCTGGCCTCCGTGGCTCTCTCCAGCCTGGCTGTCAGAGCGATCACACACTCGCGCTGTGAGTTTGTACCATTTAAAGAATGCAATGTGTGCTGAATGTTGCCTCAGCTTTCCTTATTTTCTGTAATCTTCAGTGTGTCTTTGGTGTTTTTGATAACCTTTGCCAGGTTTAAAGGATTATTAATGTCTTTCTCTGTAGATGTGCGTCATGCTTTTGTCCTGGAGGGTCCTAGTCGTTCTTGGGTTTGTGCCACAGAAAGAGGAGAGGAGAGAGAGCACCTCCTGTCTGTGCTGCGTTCAGCCATAAGCTCTGCTCTGACTGGACACCAGTGACGGCGCCGTGACGATGAAACACCGGCAAGACAAGAAGAGGTTTGGACGCCACTGTTTGCCTTTTTTTATATACGATAAGTTAAAAAAATGTTTTTAGGAAATATCAAACGGCAGTTATTTGTCCACAGCTCACTTTAACCTGGAAAGTATTCAGATTGTAGTTTAGATTATTAGCAGAGTATTCCTGTTGTCACAATAATTACTTAACATTAGCATAACGGAATATGGTCTTTTTTTTGCATTTGCAATATTTGGAAAATAGCAAGTATTTTGTCACATTTTGCACTATCCTGCTTTTTATTAGCTGGAAGGTGCAACACATTACAGTACTCTTTTGTGGTCTTTTGTGTTGAGTAGCTTTGTGTAATAACACTCTACACGTACTTCCTGTAAACTGAGAATATTGTGGGTTTTGCTTTTAATGTAATCACGTCGTGCATTCATTCCTTTGACATTAAACCAGTAATGCTGTTTTTTTTTTCTGTTAATCATTTTCTATAATAACCACATCAGAGACATTTATTTTATTCCAGGTATAAAAAGTCTTTATTGATAACCAAAAATAACACTAATGTCACATTTCAGATATTATCACTATCGTGTAACTGCATTACAACACATCACTTATACACTTATGTACATTATTGCCACCTATTTAAAAAAACCTCCATGTGTTCCATCCTTAGAGATTAGATTAATGTCATTATCAGCACACCTCAACAGATACAGTAACGATCAATACAAAGGCTGACGATACAACATATAACATACCTAATGTTCTAGTATTACTCTTTGATTTGTTTTGATCACAGTGACATCTTCACACCCGTCTGTGACATTGGAACTACTTTCTAAACTGTTCTGTAGGTTTATTAACAGCTAATACAATGTGGGCACGTTGAACATTGACACAAAACATTGTTGTATGTTGCAGTCTTCAGAGATGCACCACAGATGAGGATTAGGTAACAGTGCAACAGTTCTGTTCTTAAAAGCATAAAGCAGTACTTTGATAGTTTGACATTTAATATGATTATTTACTATTTCATCTTTTATATCATTTATAATTCAGTTTAATATCTGATGTAACTATGAGCATGCTGTAAGCTGACCTTTTAAAACATTCTGGTGTCTGTAAAAGCATCACTGGTATCACAGTTTGCGGTTAACTAGATTTGGGTTGTTGTTGTTGTTGTTGTTGTTGATTTGTGCTGCAGCCGCGTGTGTGTGCTGCTCTTTCCCAGTGGCCGGATGAGCGACTGGCGGCTGACTCTTGCTCTGCGGCCCCACGTTTGCTGCCGCGCTGTTTGTCCCTTTCTGGGTGCCGTAGCCCTTCGGTTTGGGGATTCTCGTAGGTCCTGGTCGTCGGAATGCTTCTGGAGGTATCTGTGGAGAAACATTGAGAAACAATGACGTAAAGTGGGAAGACGAAGTGACTTACAGCAAAGAAAACGAGGAAGAAGTGGGGAGGAAATAGGATACACAGTATGGGGAGTATTGTGACTTTCTCCACATGCTGAATTGTTTCCAGATCTGATGCAATACTGATGATGACCACTAGATGATATCAGATCATATTTTATGGGCAGTCAATGACCACAGTGCTAAACTGTTACTGCACGACTGCTGCACCTTTTGTCTTTTGGATGACAAAAAGCTAATTCAGATTTTGACTAATGTTCCCACTTTAAAATGCATAACATGCTTTCAACCATGTTGCATATTCTTACATGTTCTGTAAAATGTAATCCTGTACTGTATGAAAAACTAAAGAGATTTCTGTCTTGCCGATTTAAAGTTTTTTTTCAAAGCTGTCCCTAATATTTTAGTTCATCTTATTATCAATAACGGCGTGTTTTTGTTGCCTAGAAACCAGTGTTTGTCCTTCGCGGCACAACCTGCAAAACAAGAAGAGAGACTATCGTGGGAAACATCACATTTCTCAGATTCTCAAACAACTTACTGCTCCGTTTACTGTGTAATCACATTTCAATCAGTGTGTTTACATGTGCTGCAGCGTGCCAGGAGGCTGAGGTAGTATCGGCACTTATACAGTAGAAACAGTATCCTGTTTACTGTGACATCGTGAGTCACCTCAGCAACAGCTAGCACACTGAGCCATGTACACTCCTCAGACATTTCGAGTGGCTTTTATGCTCTTCTTGTAAATAAGCAAGATACAGTGATTTTGATAAACAGACACGACCTGATATGAGCAAATATACTTGTGGATGTAACCTCACTACCTGCTATTAATGCAGTATTCATGGGGGTTGGCCGTAAAAACACCAATTTTACAAAAGGTAATTGCATTTTTGCTGACAAGACACCGTTGCACACCACCCCCAGATAATCCATTTGAATTAATTCCTGCAGCGTTTTTAGATATCTGCATGTCTGATTGAGACGGAAAAAAGCATTTTGCGACAGAGACAAAGAGCTCCCTCTTTGACCAAATGTGCCATCGATCTGGTCCACACTCCTGCAGCGGAGTGAAACTGAAGCTCCTCAGTGTTTCCATGAGTTTCATCACACCCCTCACTTCATTCCCAAGCAACACACCAAAACGTCCCGCTGGAGAAAAAGCACTTGGATTGTGTTCACGTGCGGCTTGAGGTTTTGAGAATGAACAAAAACCTGCAGTGAACTATATCCTTAAATATGAATATGAATTTCAGAATAAGCAGGGTCTGTGCTCCAAGCAAAGCTAATGGGCCAGAAAATCTGTACGGGGCCCCGCGTCACGGGAGTGTTGTTGATTTTACATGGAGAGAGAGAGGCCTTCATGTGCGGCTTTGTTCTCTCGTGTATCAGCGGTGCAGCAGGAGTTCAACTAAGTACTTCCTCTGCAACACTGGCCCCGGCTGTTTCTGTGGCAACCAAACACGAGGTTTGTTTTGGTGCTTGTGTTGCGGTGGGAGCGAGGCTGTACTTTCACAGTGTCTACCCCTCTCACACGCAGTATGAAGCCTTTTGTTTGGAGGAAAAAAAAGGTTCCCGTACCACTGTTTGTTATTCTTCCTTGGTTTTACTGTGCCTGCCGGTCAAGGTGAGCTAACTCCTCTGCGGTTATTAGCTTTGTGGGCTAAAAGGAGGAAATCCGCTCTCGCCTCCAGTGTAATGCTCAACTCATCTTCACTCACATCAGAAGCTGATTAAAATACGTTTATAATGTTTTAATCTCCATCACAATGTTTTTTTTCACCCCCAAAGCGTCACAGTGAGTTCAGTGTGATTACAACCTCTCACTCAGCAAACAGGAGCGTCACTGTAGGCTTTTCAATGAAATGCTCTTTGGCTCCCAAGCGTGTCACTGGATACTCATTTTATCAGTCTGGCAGGGTACCATGTGAGCAGATCTGTCTTCCTTGGCTGAACCAGATGAGTACGGTTTATGAATCGAGAAGGTCTGAAGTGAGTCGGGGAGTAATTGAGGTCGCAGACAGTAATCCCAGCTGCTGGATGCCTTCTCAAGTAGTGGTCTAATGAATAGCATCTTGTTTAGCCCCCTGCATCATCGCGCCCAGACTGCTTTGTATCCGGTTTCTCCAGCTGTGCTCCTTCACACTCATTCAATTTAATGCTTGATTTAATCATGTCCTCCTTGTATCACTGGTGTGTGTGTGTGTGTGTGTGTTGGGTTTGGTTTGGCTTGGCGTTTTCCTGCAACAGTTGTCTTGCTTCGTCTAAATGACACTGAGGGCTCTGTACGTGCTTTATTGTGTGTTGGTGAATTTATCAGCTCTGTCCGTCTGTTATATCTGTATATTTTCATATACTTATTTCACTCTTATTATACTACTTCAGATATACCAAAACAATTACTTTCTCTTTAAGACGTATCTTTTCTTGCATTAGCGTTGCATTGAGACGAGACATTAATGAATGTGCTGTAACAGTTACAATCATCCCACATCCTCCCCTCTGTATCCTCTCCCACTTCCCTTCCATTCCTGTCTTTCGGTCTCCATCCCCTCATCATCATCATCATCATCATCATCATCTTCTGGCCTTCGGTACAGATTTAATTTAACAAATCGCACGTATGTGGTAACTTTTCCACTGTGGGCACATGAACCCACATGTAGAAGAATGCATATACATGGAGAAACATTCGTACGTTGTACTGATGATTCATTTCGAAGCACATGATTCATGGGAGAAATCAAAATAAAACAAAAGTTTTGGGTTACTACCCGATGAATAGCAAGCTAAGTGAGACTTTCTGCTAAAAGACCACTGAGGTTAAACTATCAACAAATACATTAGTGTTTCTGAGGAGGTTCAGGTTTTCTGAAAGGGCTTTTTTATGTTTAAAGTCTGTTTCCCGGGGGTGCGTATATATATAAATGGGCAACAATTGGCAGTTTTTCCTGAAAGATTTGATTTTAAGCATTTTCTTTGTCATAACATGTCGATCCCAGATGGCTCATTTTTAGAGCAGTGCCCCAGCACTCACTGGGTATTGAGTGTCTTGCTGCTCAAGGACACCTCAACATGTTGGATGATGGCCAAGGTAAACTGAGTATTAATATCTTAAATAACCACTGTTTTGATCTGCTGTTAATTTAGTCTGTCATTGAGGACCAGAGAGAGATCAACTTGTCTATTTGTGTAATATTGTGACCTCAACTGTAATCATGTTCTCAATTGTAACCATGTTTCAGTAACATACTAGCTTGACCATGTTCTAGTTATATACAGTGGAGAAGAGCAACTGTAATTCTACCAAAACTTGGACTTTTTTCCGATTCACCTCCAACAGCAGCTTTTTGGCGCAGCAGTCTGAGGTTTAAAGGTTTCAAGCAGAGTTTCCGTTGTATCATCTAAGAAAACACCAAGTTCACATCCCGGTGGTTTTCATTCTCTTTCTCTGGGTTTCTGTGTGCTGGATGTTAGAAGAAACTATGACATCAGCGTATGATTTTAACTCAAGCAAGCAAACACATGTGAGAATCCCAGAAGGTTTTTTTGTTTTTTGGGTCTTGTAATCTGGAAAAGTGTGAGCACAAAGGTTTTTACAGACAACTCTTCCACTTGGGTATCATTTAATTAGGTCTAACAAAGTCTTGACAGTCTTTATGTTAAGATCTGAGAAAGTGAATTGTAGTCTTTTGACTACACACGGTGTCTCAAGTGTTATAAAGTTACTGTGCATGCACCAAAAATCAAATCAAACAACTGATTTCAATCTAATCGCATTTTTTCTCAGATTCTTTTTTTATTTTACACATTCAAAACATGCTGGATTTAGTGAATAAATGAAATTGGCAAGCATGGATGACAAACTATAAAACATAACACTTCTTTTTGCACACTTTAATTCTCAGAAAATCAAACAACTTAATCATAATGCAGTATGTGTAATATGAAGTATAAAAGCTGGTATGATACATCAGTGTGAATAGTCAGACTACATGGCAAATTGGCCACTGAGTACAATACAGTAAGTGCACATAAGTTAAAACCTGGTGTTATGTCAAATTAAATCAAATGTTCTAGTGCTTTCAAATGGTATTGTTTTCTCATGCAGGCAAACACTTGTTGGAACTTAATCACACATAACCAAGCAAAACAAACCAAAGTAAAAAGGAAACATTCAAACCCTGGTTTAAGAAAAAAAATCATAAATCAAGTAAAACAGACATGTAAATGTATCGGGTATAGAGTTGGGGTTTAAGGGTCTATGGTTGAATTGGATCTCATGGGCGGGATTCAGCAACAATGGATGGGATGGATGGTTTTTGGGATTATCGGGTCAATCATAGACATTACTTACTGTAATTTGTGATGGCCTTTGGATTGGGGTGGAGGTGGGCTTAATCGTGATGCTACTTGTGATTTTGCCGTTGCCTTTTGCAGTAGGAGTACTGCAATTTGCAAGCACCTGAGTCCTTTGCTCCTGGAGTCCAGGTGTGTGGCATGGACTCAGTGTTTGCGACGGTGTGCTGATGCTCTGAATGAAGGGGGTCCCTAAGTGAATGTGGATTTTGTTGTCCTCCGTGGTGATGACGTTTGGCCCAGAGCTGTTAGACCTCTGGACCTGCCAGTTGCTTTGCCTTTCCGGGGTCACGCGGAAGATGGCGTGCCCTCCAAGAACCTCCACTGGCTCCGCGGAGAGGGAGCGCTCAGGGGTGCCGGTCGTGACCGACACAATTTGTATAGGTGACAATGCTCTGTCTGGTGTTACAGAGCCACAAGAGTCTGGAGTCATTGCTCTCGAGTACGTAGCCATAGTGAAAGGTGATAGGGCCCTATCTGGTGAACACAGTTCGTCAGAGATTGGGGAACCTTTAGATTTGGGGGAAATGGATTTCGCAGTAGGGGATATGGAAGCATTCTGGATGATGGTAATTCTCTGTTTGGGTGGACCTCCACTTGTGGGTATGACGGCAGTGCTCGTGAATGACTGGGTGTTTTCTGTGGTCGGGCTGGTGATCTCTAGCGTTGCTGTGTTATGTCCGTGGTCAGGAGTCACTTTAATGTGCAGAGGCTGCCCAGGACTGTGGGTCAACACAACATCTCCCGACTGAACGTGGTTGCCGTTCTGTCGTGGTTGCACTTTACCGTTCACCTGATGGGGCGTGTCTTTGTTTTTCAGGAACGGGACTCGGGCTCTTCTCAAGTTGTTGAGATTATTTACGTTAGTAATCAGTGCGGGGCTGCATTTGGTGAGCTGAATCTCGTTGCTGTAATTTGCGTTATCTTCAGGTTCGCTCTCGTCGTACAGCTTCCCGTTAACCACAGCACGTTCCAGTGGGGCTGTCTTACAGCTGGGAGACATGACGTCAAGTGGCTCTGTTTGAACTTCCTTGGTAGAAACATGAAGGTCTGAAAAGCGCCTTCCGTTCATGCCAGGGCGAAGACTTTTGCTAAAGCGCCTGTATCTCTCAAGCTCTCTCGTGAGTGTCTCCATTTC
The DNA here is from genome assembly GCA_032191485.1 of Leptoclinus maculatus. Taxonomy (NCBI): domain Eukaryota; kingdom Metazoa; phylum Chordata; class Actinopteri; order Perciformes; family Stichaeidae; genus Leptoclinus; species Leptoclinus maculatus. Next base: position 3,446,872 of record JAVDOI010000021.1, on the reverse strand, counting down.
TCTGGCCAGTTCTTTGTTTCTGACCTCCTGCTGGGTCAGTTTCCTCTGGAGTGTAGAGTGGTCAGTTTTCATGTGGCAAATGGACTCCTCTGTTCCCATGTAGTCATGGATCTTCTCTTTCAGAGCTGCTACCTCTCTGGTCAAATGACTAGACTTTGCCTCCTCGTCCTTCAAGCGTTTATAAAGAACATGCTCTTGGTTGCACTCTTTCTTCTCAGCCAGTTGGTACTTTGAAAGTTCTTTTCTGGATATTTCCAGCTCCTCCATCAAGGCTTTACCTTTCTCTTGTTCATTGGTGAATCTTTTCTCCAGTGATTCAAACTCCTCTGTTTTTAAGAGGTCTCCTTCTACCACCTTCATGTCCTTTAATTTGCGTCTGAGGCGCTCAACCTCCTGCGTCAAATCCTTTACTTTGTTGTCTTCTTGTTGGAAGCGGTTAGCAATGGGTGTTTTGATGTTCTCCTCTTTAGCTTTGCTTCTCACGTATTCTCTTTCTATGTTCTCAAGCGACTGCAACCTTTTCGTCATCATATTGATTTTAGACTCCAAATCATTGCTCCTTTCCTCTTCAGCAAGCAACTTGGCCTTCAAGTCATCCCTTTCCTTTGTGGCGCTGCACATTTTCTCCTCCACCTCAGCCTTTGACCTCAGTGCTTTCTTGCTCTCATCAATTAGCTTCTCTGTGACTGACGTAACTTTGTCCTGTTCAGCTTGAAATTTGCCAGTGCTGTTCTGGACCTTGTTCTCCATTTGCTTGAGCTTCTCTGCCATCGCCTTCCTCTCATCCACCAGCATGACTGTCAGAGTCTTTAACTTGGTTAGATCTTCCTTCAGTGTCAGCTCTGTCTTTCCCAGTTGGCTTTCAGCAGCCTCCAGTTCTTTGACCCTGACTTTTAAGAGTTCCAGCTCACTGGTCAGAACCTTTGACACCGTCCTCTCCTTCTCCAGGTTACTTTTGAGTGAGTTGCATTCTTGTTTGCTCTTGCTGAATGCGTCCTCTAATCTCTCCAAGTCCATAATTCTGTGGTTCAGTTTATCGACTTCGGCCTTCAAGTTTCGGCTTTGATTGGCCTCTTTCTCCAGTTTCTTGTTGAGGTCCCTGCAGTGGTCCTCCATTCGGATCAACTCTTCATCCTTTCCCTCCATTTCAAGTACCCTTTTCCGTAACTCTTCAAGCTCAGACATGAGGCTCGAGTTTCCACACTCACCACGGCTAATTTTGTCCCTCAGCTCCTGCAGTTCCTCCTCAGCTCGGCGCAGGGTCTTGTTGGTCTCCTCCAGCTCATCAAGCTGCCTGCTGAGAGTTGACATTTTCTGGCGCATCTGCCTGCTTTGGGCATCCTCGCTGGACAATTTGGCAGTCATGGCCTCTTGTTCCTGATGGTATCGACCGCCTTGGTCACGCAGCTCAGCCTCCAAGCGAAAGACCTTTTGCTCCTCTTCCTGCAGACGGGCATTAGCTGAGCTCAGCTCCTCCTGGGCTTGTGATGCACTGGCACTCAGTTCTTGGACCTTTGCTGTTTGTTGAGTCAGCTGCTCTGTGAGACGCTGCTGTTCATCCACAACAATCAACGCAAACGACTTGAGTTTTGTCAGCTCCTCCTTCAGACTTGTGACTTTTTGGTTGTTCTCGTCGTCCTTTCTTTCTTGGTAGGCCTTATCCTGATCAATTAACAGCTTCAACCTGAAAAAAACAAAAACAAGGCAAACATGTTTTTTTTGAGCAATCCAATTCAAAACCTGCATATACAATGTACATAAAATAGAGAAAGTGTTTGTTTACTATTGCAAAATTGTTGCTTTCCCCCTGCAGTTGCATTTTCTATAAGTGAATATTGGAGCACCACATATTTAAATCATTGATAAGTTGAAAATGTCAGCCTTTTATATTCGCTTTACGTTATATATGAAAGGTGCACAAGAATCTTTACACCCCCACTGTCACTACCCATTGGGCCCACTTCTCCAAGCACTGACACATCATAAACACTGTTATTTTCCCCGCATTTCTGAGGCGGACTAACGTTTTTATGTCATGGAAAATTTAACACATCATAAAAAGTATTACTTTGACTGTCTCAGGTTGGGAGTCTGAAATACCAGTGGTTCCATTTCTTTTTGTTCCCTTGTTGCCAACTAATTCTCCTATGGTTTTTGAAACCTGAGTTACTGCTGTAAATATTAGGCCTTGAGTTTAACGATCAGTTTCCATCGTTTTTGACGGTGTAACATATGGCCAGTAAAGTCCTCTGGGAAATAATGTGAAAAGACCGACATGCAGCCAAATGTTAACAATAACCTCTGAAAATTATCTCACCAGATAAGATGAGCAATACTGTCAAAATGATGACGATATTTCTGACCAGGATGATGTTGAAATTCACCACTACAGACTACAAAAATCAAAGGCCGTAAAGGTCAAAAATCGTTTAGAAAGCATATATGATATTTATATTTCCACAACTACTTTTATCTCATATTTCTACCTACAATACCCTGATGGGCTACAAAGTACTCGTATTATGTCACGGTACAATGCACATGTGCCTTCATAAGCAGTTGCAGTGTGTAGATGGGGTCAGTACATCTCACACATGCCAAAGTGCCTACAGGCCCAGAAGAAGGTATGTTATGTCTGCTGTGTGCGCAGCTGCCAGGCATTTCCACACAGATGGCTCACTGGCATGGAACAATTCTTTAATTAAGGGGTTCCTCTCGACTACCAACCCTCCTCCCCCTTACCAAAACCACCACCTACCCTCCCTGTTTTTTTTTTCTTCTATACATTTAAAGGAATTCCCCCTGCTTCAAAGGCAATTACAGTCCCACAGAGTTCATACAGAAATCCCCCCACACACACACACACACACACACAAATGCACACTCTCAGGGATCACTTATTCCACATGTACACTTGGATTGTGGGCCATGATGTAAGTGTGGAAGGGTGGGTCACGTCTCAGCAGTATGTCACTTCTTTCTCCGGTAGCCGCTAAACGGTGGGAGCGCGTAGGGGGGGGGGGGGGGGGGGGGGGGGGGCACATGTAACTGCATCCATGTGTTGCGATTAGATCCAGACCAAACAACACTCAATGAAGTAGTATAAGGGTAAGCATTAGAGTCATTATTAGTGTGGTTTGAGTGGATTAGAAGATTTATGTGGCCACGGTTCAAGAAGCAGATATTTATTATGAAGTATGTTGTAAACTTGGTTTTATGTAAACTGTATCCCGTTGAAACCGAAAATAAAGTTCTAACAAGGATTCGCCATTCAAGCAGGTTATAGTCAGAGTGTTGGTTGTTAACATTTTGCAGTTATACTTTGAATGCGTTGCTTTACACACAGTGTATCACTGTGGTATTGCTACATTTAATTTAAGTAAACAAATCTGAAATTTTGGGGTTACAGGGCTGCCTTTTTAGGCATTATATTTCTTTAACAGAACCTGTAAAGCTAACCTCGACCCCCCCCCCCCTAAAGTTTTCACAGACTCCTTTCTATTTTAATGTCCGTGAGTATTCCAGGTGCTCAGATACTTTTTTCTGTCTAGCTTTGTTGACTTTAAGTTTGCCCTTGTTACAGAATATACTGGCTGCCCGAAGTGAACTATTTGAATCATCTTAACTTTCAAGGACTCTGGATGAGAGTGTCGTGCAGGGAGCCTTATCTCGGGACATGCATGTGTTGAAAAATGTAATTTTCTTCGAATGGATTGTGGACGTAGAAACACTAAGTTGCTAAGTGAAACAAGCAGACATCTTTCCTGCGAACTAGCCTGTCGCCTCTAATCACTGTTTATTCAATCTCTTATCTTAGTCCTCGCTGTTTTTTCTAGTGATGTCATCGGCCAAAATAGAAAGAGAAATGTACTTAATTCCGTAGTAGGGGCTGGGAACTTCTAAGTCCTGAACTGGATACTAATCCTGTATACTGCTGCATGAAAGGGCACTTTGCACTAATAAAGGCAAATCCTTTGAGAGGAAACGACATGGCTCATGTGCCCAAAAAACACTGCTCGCCTCACACCGGTGAAATCACTTCTAGCCCTTTATGGGACTGTATCACGCTATTCCCTCATGTACTTTGTGGCACATGAGGAAATGTTGCTCCAGATTAACTTTTTCTCATTAGGGACACACACATAGATGAGTGAATTTGGCCGACAGAGCCACGTCTGAGGCCATTTTTGTCGTTAGATATAATTTAGTGTCGACCTGTCAGTCTGCATGTTATACAGTTGGAAAGACCGTATAGACGAGTCACCTTTGGTGAAAAGAATCCTGCAGCTGACCCTTAAATAATGCTGGAGACCCAACCCCACTTTAAGGAGTAGTAATAGCTCAAATAACCAGCTTTCGCCATCGGATATAAGTCAGCAGAAGCAGTTGCCACATGTGTTCAGGGACTACATAAATATATCAGCTGATCCACAGAACATTTCTCCACATTTCCCTCCCCATCACGTTTTATCTCACGTCGTTATAGAGCAGAGCACCGCGCGGCTTGAAAGAACATCATTTTGGAGGAATAAAATAGTAAGGTGCTGCAACATAAAGCTGGTGACATAACGGTTTCATTGCTGTCAACATTACACGGCACCTTACCACCCACTCTGCAGCCTGTACAACCTTTGCAGCAGGCACCAATTTCAGATTGGTTTCCCCTTAAAATAGATGCATGACCGCCACCGGGGGTCGTTAAATATGTCATGGAAAAAAAAGGGTTGCACAGATTTCATTGGTGGGTTAGAGGGCCAAAATGGGATTTCTAAACTTTACAGGATTCATTCTGGCTTTGTTGCAAATATTTGTTTGCCTGCTAACACAACTGACATTAAAAAGAGAAAAGGAAACCTCCATTTGGGAGCAGTCAGCGAGTCACAGCTAGCCACAGCTTCACAGAGGGCTTCCCTCCCTTTTACGTGGCTCCCGAAGCTGGAAACTGTGGCTCACCCGCCGCTTAAAGCTGTGTTACACGTTCCATATGTCATTTCCGAACCACAAGTGATTAGGTCATGTATGTACAGACCGATATATCCTGTGCATGCACACATGGCCACCTCCGCTTCTACATGTGGATGGTGGGCCGAGTGCCCTCATGTGTGACAGAGTTTGAAGGGGGGGGACGCTGATTGATGCAGTGTGTGGACTGTATGTAAAGTGCACTCGGGCTAAGTGATATGCCCCCAGAGTGCAATCAACATGTGTAAAATATGTAACTCTGATTTTTATGAACTTCCTGGTTGTGGCGGTGATATGGTTAATGGAGCGGTGTGTTTCCAAAAGAGACCTAGAAGTCATGTTTAATGAATTAGATTATACGGCGTTTCTAAAAGAGGTGGAAAGTAACGAAGTACATTTACTCAGTGCTGGACAATTTTGAGGTACTTTACTGGAGTATTTCCATTTCCTGCTGCTTTATACTTCTACTCCACTTCATCTCAGAGGGAAATATTGTACTTTTTACTCCACAACATGTATTTGATAACTTTAGTTACTTTGCAGATTCAGATTATATATTTAAAAATATGAATAAATTATCTAAATGAAAAAGCTACGCAACAGTGTGTATAAATATAACATTAAGGTGCAGAATGAGTACTTTTACTTGAGTGCCATAGTATATTTTGAGACTAACACTTTTGAACTTTTACTGAAGTAATACTTTGACTGCAGGACTTTTACTTGTAACATAATATTTCTACACTGTGGTATTACTGCTTTTAGTTATGTAAAACACACGAGTACATCTTCCACCTCCGGTTTATACCACAGAATATTCTTTCCTCCAAACATAGCTGCTGTTTAATGCCAAGACGTTCTTGAGAGGACTCTTAATTTAATTAGTGTTTTTATTTATGTAATATAAGTTGTTAGTGTCAATCGGACGAGTTATTATTTTCACATCTCTTTTTGAAATAGAGATTTTTACAACCACAGTCAGTCAGTCATCTGACAATAAAAAGCCGTAGAAAGTACTTGATATCTTAAAATACTTAATGCCGTTCTAAGAAACAGTGGGCTGTACATACTGTGTATATTGAATATAGTATAATCACAGAATGTGTACTGTAGTGTCTGCCATACTCTACCTCTTACGCTGTCTTTTTATTTGACTTTACTTTGCCACATGATCCTTGTGCTATTCATTTTCTGTCAGTATTTCTACGATTATGTTACCTTGATACCCTGTAAATATGCAGAGCCATAAATGTGACAGGCTCAACAACACTCTCCGACAAGACTGAGATTCATTACTGTCTAAATAGTGAATATCTGTGGACTCAGCACGTTAGAATAGCTGCTCCAACATGTGTTTCAGCATTTCTTTGTGGGTATTTCAGGTCTTATATGATATAACCCCCTTGCTCCAAAACATGAATGGAATTCCTGCCATAGTTTATATACTAATACACTTTTTAAAAAGACTTTAAAACTTTCCTAGATTTCGTTAAATAGATTGCGGTACTTCTGCCGACTGAAAAAAAAACCTTCTCCTAAGTTTTTAGAAACTTCTTTGACTAAGTTGTTTAAAAGATAAACGTTTCAGATGTAACTTACAAAATAGTAACTCTAAAGCCGAAAGAAGTACCATTTAAAAACACACTCTATGAAACTTAATACAACAAAGTACACAAGAACAGCAGCAGGAAATGATGCTACCCTTAACATCTGTACGTCTCCAATCCAATCAAGAGAACTATTTTTTTTTTAAAGTTTTGAAAGTTTTTTCCCCTAAATTGAGAGTTTTGTTTTAAAGCGTACCTGTGCCGAAGGCTTTCCCGTCTTCACTGCCATGAGCTCATTATCTTCCCGTACAACACTCGACCCTCAACTCTTCCTCTCTGTGTGTGTCTCACTCTCTTGGTGCCTGTAATGTGGGCATTCCTGCAGTCAGACCAAACAATAAGGGATGTGCTCCCTGCCGATGGACCATTACATCATCAGCATGTCCTTATATGGAGCTTTGCATTGCAGAGGCTCGCAAGAAGGGGGTGTGCTTGCTCACATGTGTAACTGCGTGGTGTGTACCTGTAGGTGCGCATTTCTCAGTGTTTGAGCGAGTCTGCTGAAGTAAGTGTTTAACTAAAGGATGTGGCAGAGGAGAGGGAAAGGGTTTTCTTGACGTATGTAATGTGTGAAATATCTGGCCGGTCTGTCGATGCTCAGGAGGCAGGGCAGTAGGTGAAGAGAGACAAGCAGTTCGAGTTACAGTATTTCCTCCTGGCTCTTGTCAACATAAGTCATTTTATTCAGCCGAGGAGGGAGGGGAAAAAAGAATCGGAAATCTTGGAAGAGGATTTGTAATTGAAACCAAAGCTAAAGAACAAGACAAGACATGTAACGCGTATCTTTGACGTGTTAAAATGTGTATTCACGTTTAGCTTAGCATAAAGACGGGAAGCAAAGGGACACAGCTAGCCTGAAGTAAATACAAAAACAACAGCTCTAAAGCTCACACTCGTATCTTGTTTGATTTATCCTGACAAAAATAAAAATAAAAAGTACTTGCGCACAGTACTTGGGTGCATGTGCTCTGTTAATTTCCACTCCTAGAATATAGTTTGTCTTGCTGCCAACATTGTGAGAATATCTGAGGCGAGGGTTGGGTAGGTACACACCTGTGGGTGTAAAAGTGGCTTTAAGCTAATGGCTCCACAAACAAAATAATGGATTTTCATGCAGCAGTGTAATCGTAGCCAAAGCCAACACACATTGCTCTTTATCAGTGGCACATTGTTCAGCTCACAATGCCTCCGTCTTTACCTTCATTATCAGATCGCTTTTACCTAACTCATGCATGTTCTCAGGCTACAGCTGGCGACTAAATCCATCTTTTAAAAGTCTCAACATGCTGCGTCATCTATTGTCATGTGATGGGAGCAAATCTTTGTAGAGATTTTTCAGGGAGGTTATTGCTTAGCTGTCAATGTTTCTATTGTTCTGAGAAAAATGTGCCCTGACACGGTGCAGAAAACATCCGGGCAACTCAAGTAGCGACTTCCTGACAAACACGGCGCAGCAGTAAGCAGGACCTCGTGTTTGGTGACCAGGCGACGATGCATGACATGCAATGAGACAGCAAATTAGTCCCAAAAATCAGTCTGTAAAAACACAAAGTGTGTTCTGTCACTATGTGCTCTCAGGCAGTATGTTGCAGCTAACTGATTCCAGCCGTACGAGCGAATAACAAGGGCAAGACTCTTCCTGTCTCTTGCCCGCTAAATGAAATATGTCATGGCTTCACAATGGCTGAGGTCACTGTTGCTAAATGTTACGAGCTCTGCCAACCGAGCCGAGGGACAGAGAGATTTGCTGGATTCATTTTAAAGCCGCACTAGGCAGGATTTATATGTAAAAATACAAACGTGCATCTTTGACCCGCATAAGTAGTCAATCAACGCACGTCAAACCAACCTTGGCTTCATGGCTCCACTGAACTTCTGCCAAAAGCTACGTAGCACAATTACAAGTCCCCGGCTGTCCCCTCTGTGCTATCATTCATTTCCAGCTTTAAAGGATGTAATTAGACATCAGAAGTAAAGTAATGATAGGAAACGAGGCTGGTTTGTTCACAAGCCATCTCTTAACCATCTCCACAAACTTCTGGACAACTTTAAGTCCAGAAATGTGAACCAGAAAGCTTCCATCGTAGCGTACTCTTAAGCAAAATGGAATTAGTTGCTCTCCAAATGTTGACAAATACAACAAATGCCAGCGTAGACACTGTGTTTAGTGGCAGATGGAGCAGCTTTTGCGAGTCACAGCCGGAGCCAGACTCACGGATTCCTAAAAAGAGGCAAACTGAAAACATGTGGCCCGACGACTTATGTAAAAACGTGCAATTAATCGCAGCGCCTTCAACCAATTGGAGGAGGCTGCTGTTGGATGATAATGAATGAGGCTGTGTTAAAAAAGAAAAGTTTGGATGGCCATCTTGTGCACGCAGCGCCGACAGAAGCCAAAGATAGCATTTGTGTTTGGTCAGGAACACGCTGTGTTGCCTGTGCAAACACACCACATTTAATTTGGTTTGGAGAATACTGCAAGACTTTTCTTGAAGCGCCGTATGGTAATTGTCACATGTGTTGTTGAAAGCCAGAGGCCAGCGGATCAGAGGCTGGAGAGATGGTTGAGCTCCCTGCTGGGACTGAAGTACGACAACTCGATTGCTGAGAGAGAATTTTCCCCGAATCACTCACTTGAGCCTTTAAAGTAGGACTTTAATACTTTGCCACAAGGCCATGGGAATCAGGGAGCTGTAGTGCACACTTGGGTCAAGCAGGATTGATTTCAGGCAATTTAAAAAACAACATTTCAGTGTCACGCAGACCAACAACTGAGCTCAAGCTCTTAACTATGATGTATTTTAGTTTTGTGCTCTCTCCCATTTCCTTGCAAAAAACTGTTTGTTCTTGGAGCAAACAATTCAGTCATCCAAAATTAGATTCTATTTCTGGATATGGACATATTCGGGGGCCCAGAGTACTGTATACTTGAAACAGATGTCAGGGATCAAACACCAGAGCAGGCCACACAAACATGTTTGCTGTGACAAACCTCTGCCAAATGACAAATAGTGGACGGGATGAAGATGTTTCCTGTAACCTCTATGGGATGACTATCGCGCTGACAATACAGAAAAGTACGCGGAGGTTTGGGATTTGGTTTGCATGAGCAACGTGTGCGGTTCGGCAAGGTGGTCGTTAAGTCCAGAGGGACGGTCCTTCGGCGTTTCAACGTGCTGCCATGTTGTTCTCGGCCGAAACTTCCTGGAAGGTCCAAGAGTCAAAACATGAGCTACACGGATGAATAAAGGGATTCATCTGCTAAATGATGCAGCAAACGAGACTTTGTCTCGCCGTTAAGATGCTTACCACGTCATTTTCCAGTTTGATTGTGACTAGGGACCCTCTCTCTGCATTCACGTCTTTTTCTTTTGCCATTTTCCGAGGGAGATTTTGTAAAAATGAGTGCTGCATTTCAATGGAAACTCAGCTCAAACTGTCAAATCTTCTCTCGCCTGTACCTGCAACAAAATGTTGCCAACAATGCGAGGAACTATATTCGGTCCGAATGACCTCAAAGACTTGGCTTCTACCTTTTTAATGTTATATCAGGGAACACATGATACGAGATATCCCTGATTTCTGTCACCTAAACGTGACGAAAAGCACAGCTGTCATACGAGCGCATTAGAGTGTTGTGAATGCGTGCAGGAAAAGACACCTGCCTGAGAGTTTGTAAGTGCACGTGTGTGTGTGTGTGTGTGTGTGTGTGTGTGTGTGTGTGTGTGTGCGCGCTGGCTGGTACCTGATATCTAGCATGAATCTGATAAACCATTAATGACCAAACCAGATGGAGGAAAGATATTTCCTACCTCTGTGAGAGCTGCAGCAGTGAATGCTCGTCTGTGTGTCACACATTTCCACATGTTTTTTTTTTTTTTTTTGTTGCCCTGCAGTGATATGTGTGAGTTTAAGGAAGCAGAAGAACCAGACAAAGACCGAGACAAAGACACACACTCACCCTCTCCACCGAGCGTGATTTTGTGTTTGGTGTGCGATTCCTGATGCGCATCAGACAAACCGTCTCAGGCGAGGCCCGGTCTTGCCCCGTACACTCAGCGCTGCCTCACACACACACATGCTTGTGCGATAGGCACAGCCCGGGGCTGATTACCTGACATGCATAGATGACATCATCGACTTGTAATCAAATCCATATGTCTCCTTCCCTCATCCCTATCTCTCGGTCTGTCTCTATCTCTCGCTGGAATTCTGTAACTCTTTTTTTATCCGCCCATGATTTTGTCTCCACATTCCTCTTTCTGCTTGTTTTTCTTTTATCCCTTCTCCTCTCTTGTCTTTCTCTCTCTCTCTCTCCTTCACACTCTTTCTCTGTTTTTTATTTTCTGATCTCAGCCTGGGCTTCGATGTTAAAATGTGATTTTCATTGCCTTTTAAGGCCAAAATCTGTTTTTATGGCTGACGACCTTTTGTTCGTTGTTGTGATGACATGTTGTACAGTCTGTCTTTGCGTTCTCCGCGTTCTCTTTTTCTTTCTTTTATTATCTTCTCGTTTTCAATCAGTCTTATTTTAGTCTGCGCACCAGGTGTGTGTACAAGCATGTATTTTTTGTGTCTTTCTCTTGAATGTAAAGTGAGGCCGGGGGCTGATCTTGACCTCTCACCCCATCTTTCTGCCAGCTGTAACCCAGGGGGACGTTTGTAGCACTAAAGGCATGTCTGCTACCCTCTTAAAGATAAAAAAAAAACGTGTTACTGGGTTATTTTTCTTCTCCAGACACTTGTCGTCTCGAGGTAGGAGAGGTAGAGCACAGCCCATTTTTCCTACTTCTTGGTGGAATCATCTTGTTGTTCTTCCCAAAAGTCAGTGTTTGGAACAAATAGTTCCTTTTTAGCCGCCCACATAACAAATGGAACACGTCATGCCACCATGGAGCGATACAAGATTATAGGCAGGAATCAATCTTGCAGCCTCAGATTGAAGGGCTGGACCAGGTAGACGGTCTGTAATTTACACACTAACAACAGCTATTGCCTCACAAAGGATCACACGGGTAGTGAGAAAGTAAGAGAGGTGTGTGTGTGTGTGTGTGTGTGTGTGTGTGTGTGTGTAGTCGGCAGGGCAGTCGTGTGTCTGCTGCCTTCCATTGGTACAGCTGATAATCATTACCCCCCCAGCATTTGGACTTTTGATGTAAATCGCAACACTTAAGGAGGATGTTCCGCCCGCTGTTTGCACAGACGTGGTGGATTTCAAAGCAAACATCAACCACCAGCCAATATGTACAGCAAGGCAACGTCTTAGCATCAGCTGGCAAACAAATCAGATCGAGCAAAGCACACCCCGGCTCGTATAAAACTAATTTACAAGAGCAAACTTGTGCTGGTGCTGATCCATCATGTGGCTTCGCACCCGAACTCTAACAATGACAACCTCGTAACTTGGCGGGAAAATTCACAGGAAGAAGGGAAGTGACACACGTACACACGCTGATCTGTCCAGCTGTCAGGTGAGCAGGGTGGAGCTGCATCCAGAGGCTCTTTGAAGGATTCCTGGTTGGATTAGCATTGATCTCAAAACGGTCTGCTGAGGCTCTCTAATCAGATTTCAAGGCGCTGCGCTTTTCTCGTTGCCAAGTCATAAAGCCTGACATTTTTCACACCTGTGGGTGTGCTTGTAGATCCACCTGTTAATCTATTCTTTCTATTCTATCTATATCATGAACAGACACATCCATCCTCACCTGTGTCCTAATCAGCCCATCTGTCTGCACCAAAACAAAGCTTGTATTTACTCAGTTAAAGATAACTGCACTTCAAAGCCTCAGTGCTGAGACTGTGTTTAGGGGGGGGGGGGGCATACTAAATGCTAGTTCAGCCTGGAAAAATGACAGTGTGACCACGAGTCAATGAGTGAAGTTTTGAGGAAATGCATGAAGCGTTTCCTTTGAATTCAGTAAACTGCAGCTCATCCCTCTGAGCTGAAATAGTTTTCAGGTTTACCACCAGCTCTTTCCAAAACACATTTTCAGAACAAACTTCTGTTGAAATTCTCAAGTCTGCCATCAAATGCTGTGTATATCCAACTCCTACTTCAGATATCTGCCCCATTTACTCTTTCTCCGACTTATCTACAAACACTGTCCAGCATCTTTAAACACAGGAAATGGGTTTTCCTAATCTGGTCATCCTTTCACAACTGCATTAATGGACAAAAAATCCAAAAGCCCAGCGAAATACACTCCACTGATACGGGTGTCACCACATTGCTATTTCAACACTGGCCTGACTAAAGGCACAGCTCCAAAGGCCGTCACACACACACACACGGCTCAGCTCGAGTCGGAGGAGAGTGTGGATGAGCTGCGGAGCGACAAGTTGCACAAGGAAACGTTTTTATGTAACAGGCATGAGAACACACTTTTGGCATTTAGATCGTAAAGCCTCATCGTGCTATTTGAGGGAGGTTTACGTGTGAAGAACACAGTGTGTGAAAGTGTGCCTATGTAGGGCGTTTAGCTGGCATTGAGGATTGTTCTTTGAGTTGGCACATAACAGGGGTTCTGTACACTTGGGTTAGTTTCTGATGCCAGCACCTTTTCAGGGAAGCATTCCCCGTCTAGCCAGGTCTACTTGTTCCTAGAGGGGTCTGTGACATTATAACCCTATTCATTTATACATTCACACAGCCGCTGTTTACTTTGATTAGCCATTATCTTCTTCATATTTGTGTGATTTCATCTTACGATCCGTGCGGCGAGCTTTGATTGGTCGGTAGGCGGCGTTTTTACACGAGTTGATCTCCATAGTTAGAATAGTAGAGCATGCAGTTGACAGGTTCTTTATGTGTCTGAACAGAGAGGTTGTCGACTTCCGTAAGTACTGAAGTGCATTTTTTCCGTCTGCCCTTCATTTTGCCTGTGCCACAACAGTCTCTCTCCGTAGATGACACACCACCGTCTCTCTCCAGATGTCCTCCGTCATCATTTATCTGAACCCTCTCATAACGCTTTGGCTCTGAGAGACCTCGCGTGACACGCATCGTTTTTTCAGAAATAATGGCACACATGTGGGGGGGGGGATTAGAGCGATTGGAAAGAAATTACAGGTGATCTGTTACATTTGCTGGAAAGATGGAAGATCGGATTACAGCAAATAAAAAGATGTGGCATCACCAACAATCCCCGCCTACCAGACAACGTGTATGACCGCTACATAGATGATTCACATGAGTGTAACCTGCCACCTGTTTTAAGTTTGATGGACGCATCAAGACAAATAGTGGCACAAACTTCCGCACTAATGAAGTTTAATGTGATTTTCCAGTACTGTGACCGTTCAGCCGACACTACAACAACTTCATTATGTAGCTCTTCCTCGCCTTCCCTCTCTCGTCTCTCTCTTTCTCGTCCTCCCTCCCGTCTTATCTTCTTCCGCTCTCCTCGGCAGCCTTTCCATCACAGCCCAGCCAGCTGCTCGCTCCGTCCCGGGATCCTCCCACTCGCTGCTCGCCTCTTTGTGTTCAGGAGGAATGTAAATGATAGTGATTCGGGATGTGGGGTGTGACGCTGGAATTTACTTAAGTGAGACAGAGCCGTGATGGACCGCGAGTCTGTGTGATCGTCTGTCTTAGTGGGCGCGTTAGGGTGACATCACTCTCCTCCCAGAGAGCTCGGAGGGGATGACACCCCGGCTGGGCGGTGGTTTGGCATCCTGGACACAAGCTCTTTCTATTGTCTGCTCACTTCCTGTCCAGGCATGCAGCTTTCATTATCCCAGTTACTTGGAAACTGGCCCGAAATTGCCTCCGACTCTTAATTAACATGTGAGGAGAAGCAGACTGAGGCTCGCACCACTCAGCCGCCACGTCATCGTTTCAATTTCTCATGGATTGCTGTATGCCGTCCCAACGATGTTTTTCTTGGCAGCGTGTCGCCCCTTTTGTTTCTCGGGGGTTATTTCCTCACAAAACGATTGCCATGGAGTGTGTCCCATTTAATTGAATTGAGTGATGCAAATAGCTTGAGTGAATCCTTTGTAGAATAGATGGATGCTTGATTGCACTAAATAGCTGCGTGGATGTCATGTATCCAGAGTCATTCTTCTTTCAGAGTGAGTCACAATGCGACATGATCTCATCCTCGTCATCCTTGTCGTATTTTGCCGCTTGCCTTTTTTTTTGCATAGTAAATGACGCAGAAAGGTTTGCGCGTGGTTAACGTTGTGAAACGCCGCTGGTTAGATTGAGGCAACAAAACTAGGACTAGTTAGAAAAAAGCTATTATGGTTTGGCATAATACAAGTCCTGTGTTTGTTTGAACCGTACACCACCCCTCCCTCTACATACTTTGTGCTCACCGTCTGATAATGACGCCGATGGGTTCACTGTCGCTAGTTGAAAGCCCGATGCGTCTCATACACAGTGTGCCTTCGTGTTTGATGCTAAACAGTAAATGGATATCTTTTATTAATGTTCTTCAGGTCACCTTTTATCCTGCAAACCTGGTTTGAACGGGTCCGATCTGCTCCCTTCTGTAGCTGGTTTCAACCATGACTTTATGCCACGCCAGTCCATAAAATCTGAAACCACTCAAGGAAGGAGCATGTTAGGGATACTGTGGTAAAGTGCAGCCCTGGTGTTTTCGGGTCTCTTGGCTGCATTAGGATCCCCGTGGCAGAAAACACTTATAATGTTGATGAAGTGCACCGGCGGGATACCTCGGTTCATGTCGAGGGGCTGCCCGAGAGGCTCGGATCAGCAGCGTTATTAATGAAAGGCCTGAATGTTGGATTTTAGCCCGTCTCTATTCTGGGTGATGTCACCGTCTGGATAGACACGACTAGCCTCACCTCAGTGACTGAACACAACACATGGCTCACATCTGGAGGGGTTCCAGAGAGGGTTACGAGGTTTAGCTTTGTCCACTGGCTTCCAGTGTTGATGAGGATTGATGGTGATTTTATTTTCTTTTAGTGCAATTAGCTCTGGCAGGAAGCCTAGTCTTGAGAGGTTTTACAAGATATTTAAAAAATGTAAAAAACATCTGTTGCCGCAGTTGCATGGATCTTTACATGCCCTTCTGTCCTCTTGTTTTTTACATTTTGCAAATGCTAATAATTATATCGCTGGTCAATGAGATTTTAGTGCAAAGTGATTTATGCTTTTTCAAGAAGGATCATAATTGCATTTTGCAATTTTTCTGCAACATCTCCACTCTGCAGCATT
This sequence comes from Leptoclinus maculatus, assembly GCA_032191485.1. Lineage (NCBI taxonomy): Eukaryota > Metazoa > Chordata > Actinopteri > Perciformes > Stichaeidae > Leptoclinus > Leptoclinus maculatus. The sequence goes on along the minus strand of JAVDOI010000021.1, from coordinate 3,431,116 downwards.
ATAGTGGACATGTACACCTGGGTGATTGCTAATGCAACAACAGTCTCACACTGTTGGCTGCTCAGCCGCTCCGCTTGAGTAGTCGGGGGCTTAACTGGGGCTTAAGCTCCCAAAGGTTGGCCAAAAGCACTTTTTAGGCCAATAACATTCCCATCACGAGCCTACCAAAGGCACCAGGGCCTTGAGTTAGGGGAGCCTGATGAAAAATGACTCTATGGACTCGAACCTAATTCCAAACCAGTTTTTCGTTTGATCCTAAAATTTGCATTTCATTTGACCCTTCCCAAGCAAGAGCAAGGCTTCCATTTAAAGTGTAATATCAAAATGTGGATGCCGTGCAGTTCGTTTGAAATGACGCCAAGGCAAAAGAATAGCTGCTAAATCTGATTTATATGATATTTTGGCTTGAGCATAAAACTGGCTGTAATACACGGCTTCTCGAAATGTGAGCTCAATTTTCTTTGTTTGAAAAAAAAGTGCACCTCAGGAATGAGCTCATGCTATACTTACATTAAATTAGAGAGATCCAGGCATAGCATTTATTCTCTCTTGTGTTTGCTCTTTGTCCAGACCGCAGATACCGTACCTCCTCCTTGGCATGCTTCAACTTTACAAGAGCCCTTCTGAAATTGTTGGATGCTTTTACACAGATTATAGGTGATATGAGGAGATATTCTCGGCACTGGCACTGTGGCACTTCAATTCGTTGTGGACGGATAATAAAACCAAACATTCGTGTCTTCTGGAGGAATGAGATAAGGAACTAGAGTAAAGAAACCAGAACAAATAAAGCATAAAACATTTAATGTCACACTCGGCTCTCTGCAGAAGCCTCGTAAGGGTTTAGTATCCAACCTCACTTGTCTCCTTGCTGACATGGATACTTCCACTACACTAAACCATGAGAGGCTCCTGAAACTGGATCGACCCTTTAAACCGTTTTTTCCACCCTTTAGTCATACTTCCCACCCACCCACCCACCCTTCTTCACCTCTGCCAGGAGGATTTGCTCGGTTTCAAGCCCAAAAACATTTGTCCTGAGATATCAGCCCCTGGACTTTGACAAAAGTCTGATTTCATTACACTAATCTTTTTATGGTGGAGCACACAAACAATTTTAAATCCTTCAGGGTCAGCCAGCAGTTCATGGCTCACTGAGGCGGCAACTCCTCACCAGGTCAACGCAACATCGGGATAGGAGATTTCTGAGTAAAACTAAGTTGACTGCATACTTTAATCTTGGAAAAATACAGTGTAATTGAGGTTTTGGGCTTGGATCAACAAGACCGTTTTACTTTAGAAAATGGCTTGTAGGACGAGTGCGGTTCAGAGTTTTGGGCGGAGGAAGGGAAGGTGGATGTTGTTTGTTTTGCTGTTATGACACTGCAGCTCAAAACGTGTATTCTCATAACCAGTTGTTGCACTGGTGTGTTAATTAGCTCTGCTCTGGTCTCATCTCCTGCCACAAAACGACTTTGAGGATTTGGTTTCCTGTTCAGTCATGCACATTATTGAGAGTTAAATTACATTTCTGCAGAGGCTTGGTAGGCTTGTAAAACATTAAACTGTTAAACATTGCTTCCACATGTTTTATACAAATATTTCTCATGACATTACTCACAGCTACATAATGATTAAATTAGAAGGATTTCCTTCAGATATTTATAAAATCATTCATTACTATTGAGGGAAAGGTGTGTCTGAAAAGATAATGTTTACCCTCGTATCTCAGCCTCGTTAACAGACCAGTGCCAACTATTCTCCGGTCTCGTAACCTTACAGCAACGCCTTCTCATCAATCATCTCCAGTACCTTGCATCGGATCAGGGCGGAGGGAATTTAAAACCCAACTGTGGCTCTTATTTCCTGGTTGGTCTGAGAGTCCTGTCAAAGCCCAGGATGCACTGCGACATGGTGGTCCCTCTGACAGCTCTCTATTGTTCTCCGCCAAACAGTCAATCCCCAAAGTTTTACATTTTGGTCTCCATGTCACATCTTGACACCCGACCGCCTCAGTCTCGACGGGTCCTCTAAATACAGCCTCCCACAACAACCACAAACTCTTACCTCCACTCACTTTTTTTTACATCTTTAAATTCCTTTGAGATGATGAATGTTAAACATTGTACCGATACAATAAAATCCAATTCCCTTAGCCACCAATAAAGAGCTGTGATTACTAGGAACCAAAAGCGGTGGCTTTGTTTTCCAGACAAACTTCGTCAAGGAAAAGTAAATGAAACCCTGCTCCCTATAAACATCCGTCATTACCAGTTAGCCCCTCTAAATCAGGTGCTTCCTAACCCCCTGAGGAAGTACAAGAGCTATTTTCAATTTGACTCAAATCCCATAAAATCCCTGCAAGACACAATGACTCAAGAAAGTGGATCTTTTACTGGATGTCAAAATATTTCCCTAAAAATAAATATACATATTCTAATACGGTTAAGAAGGTAAAATCGTTTGTTGTCGTTTAAGGTGAGGTCAAAAGCACCACCAGGGGAAAGTGAAAGCAACGATAGTTGCATGAATCACTGCTTTGCCTACACAGCAAGGTGTCCTTCATCAAGACGAGTGACATGTGGTGGGGTGTGAACTTCCCAAATGAGAGGGAGGACTTGTCGGCAGCGTTTTCCATTGTGTAATGTAGTGAGAGGAAAAAAAGATAACTGAAAGCGATCCTTTTTTGTGTGCCAGAAACTGTCCCACGGGCAGGGTTTTATTGCCTGTAAGGCTCGGCTAAAATCCCAGTGGTTGAAACAGGATATGAGGTCATGAGTTGTGCTGACACAAACGTCCTGAGTGGACTCATCTGCCAAGCTGTTGCCAGAATACCTTTTTAAAATATATTCTTAAACACTTTATTCATAAGCAATACATAAACAATTAATACATATTTTTAACACACTTTAAATTTTAAACAGTAGCTTAAAACGTAGTTATTTAATTTAGCTCATAATTAATTAAATTGTTGTTATTATTATTATGTTGCAGGCAGAGATCAAGTCTTTAAGTTTGTATATAATGAATTTGAAGCTTCCATAACTTGTGTATAAACAATTTAATGATTATCAATATAATGAAGTATGTATCATACTTATATTTATTATTGAAGTATATATTTTTTTTATTTAAAAAATGTTTTTTTACTCCACACACTGTTGAATCTATGTGACCGAAAGCTCTGGTACAAATGTAGTAAGTGGACCTTGAGTACATTTTAGAGCACATTTATAATAGTATTTTTTACACATTAGTGCAATCATGCTGCATACAGTATCCATAAATACAATAACAGCTTTGTAATACCATTATTAATTACCCATTAACTGTTTACACACCATAATAATCGTTGACAAATACATTAATAAATACTTAAAAATGTCCTGCTTTTATCAATTTATGTACGGCGTTTGAATACCAAATATGTAATTACTATATATTCCATCATGTTAATGGCCCGCTTACAGCACAGCAGCGATCCTGTCTTTGTTCAAAACAAAAGGGGGGAAATGTCACCGCATTGATTCACTTTCCCTGTTTGCACAATCCACCGAGGCCACGTCCAGATAGCCCATTCACCAACAATGAGACATTTGAGTTGGCAGATCCAGGCAGGCTCTTTCCTCCCTCCATATTTCACTCACTATCTCGACACCGAGTTGGCTGCGAGCGCAGGCACAGGCTCATTGTTCAGACGCTGCAGCTGCCAAGCTACGAGGACGTAATGTGCAAGTTTCTCGCTGTCGCTTCCTTGCAGCCTGACGGGACGGGAGGGGGAAAAATTGCTTCCCTTTGCCATGTTTTGCCAAGCTTGTAACTCAAGAAGGTGTCTGCTCGAACAAATGTGAGAAGAAGGTAAATCAGAGAGGTTAGCCCTCGCTGGCGGGTCAATGTATCCTCTGCGATGTCAAGCTCGGATGTCGTTCTTTGGATTTTCTCCGTTGCCTGTTGCAATTCGAGTCTCGCCATCATTCGCTGTCTCCAGCTCTGGCAGAGGCCCCCGCACGGTTCACAGCAAGCGTAGGAAATGTCATGCTAACTCTACATTAGCTGCATTTTTTTACTCCTTGACCCCGGCCCTCCGCCCTCGGTGCTATTTCCTTTCACAAATAGAAGATTGGCTCGTTCGTCACTCCTGCAGATTCCCAGTCACCAGAATCATTTGTCAAGCTCTGTCCAGTGGACTATTCAGTTCTTTCTGGGTTTTTTTTTTTTTCCCAAACGCTGACAGACGTTACAAATAATTTGTCTTTATGCTCTAAGAACACTGTGGCTCAATTTTACTGCAATATTTCATGTGTAGTCAAACACATTTTGCCATCAATAAAGCACCATGTCACTGCAGAGACACGATCCAGTCTGATAACGCAGCCCCATACTGAGGCTTACAGCCCTAAAAAAACAGAAGAATGTACTTTAACATACATACTGGTTAGAAAAATGACTTTTCCCACAGTGTTATAGCAGAAAATAAGCCTTTATTTGGCCACCTTCTGCACCCTTGTCTTTGAAACGAGAAGCTGATTTCATAGAATTTCTTCAAATGATTCCACACTTACTCTACAAAACCAGTGAAAAGACTTTCCCAGAACAGAAATAGCATACAGTACAGTATTTAAGTTCTATTTTAAGGTTTCTCTCCTCTTGAAGCAAGTTTGAAAAAGGTTGGAAAATAACGAGCAGCGAGTCTCGCGTCCTTGTGGTCGGTGAGGTCTAATCGCTGCATTCTGTCAGGGAGATGTAATCACATTACGCCATGCAATGACGACTCTCGGGGCCTAATTACCACCTAGTTTGCAGATGTAGCGGAGTAATACTTTGACAGTCTTTCACACACACTTTAATGTGTTTTATGTTACTGCCTTTTTGTCCTCTGACATCTACTGATGGCGCATCTGCAGTGCAGAGTTGTTCTGCATCTGTGAGTGTTGGGTGCACCTTGCCTCCATCTTTTTTTTTTTAAGATTACCATCATATTTTAGCTGTGAAATAATTCCACGATTAAACAAAAAACAGGCAATGACAGATTGTTAATCAGGAAACGTGGCCTGCAATTGCTGTGTTCACAAAGGCTGCAACAAAATAAGAAACATTGCGGAGTCTGTTTCACTTTTTCATGAAAGCACTCCAGACCAAAACGTTTTGTTACCAGAAATCCTTCTTCGCTCTTAAAATTGGTTCTAAGCTTCATTCCTACTTGACAAAAAGCCCACTAACACCCACTAACATCTGGCTTTCAGTGGCAAAAGTTTACAATCGACATTCATTCCCAGGACAGATGAATCTGCAGTAGTCACACGATGCTATGTGAATATATGATGAATAAAATCAACAGGGATTTGGACAATTATTATAATTTATGAACAAAACATACAAATAATATTCTCTTCTTAAAGCCACCAGACTCCAATGACTGAAACGGTGATTTTACCTCGCTGATCATTATAAAACACACAAAATAAAATGGATGGAGGAGACTGTGGAGCAATCTGCTCGTTATCTGGCCGAAGCAGAAAAAGGAGTGTTGTCTGACCACTCAGTTTTTCCTACGATGTGGAAATGATAGTGACGAGTGTCTAGATACACAAACAAAGCATTCTATGTTCCCATCCGATCAATACTTGTAGATCACACCCCAAAAAACCCCAAATCTGAACTTCAAATTTAATTTTACGTTGCATAATGATGTGAAATGTCAGTAACTGACAGTACATATGGTGCCCTATATGACTGTAGTTGAAGGAGCTGAGAAGATATGAAATGATGCTTAAACTGAGATTTTGAGACGTTAAATATGGTGTTGGTATTTTTTAACCAGTTTTTTAATCACATTAGCTACAATGCTAGTCAGTTACTGTGACTGTTGAGTTGCAACAGTTAGCAAGAAGATACTTAATTGTTAAAGTCACAGGGACTAGAACAACAATTTAGATCCAAATTTTGCTGTCAAATAAATGCATTTAGTTAGAAAATACAGTCTTTCCCTCTGACAAACAATCCAATTTTCCTTCACGATCAGCTGTAAATCTTCTTGAAACCTTTTTTTCTAATGATTGTCATAAAGGCCAGAACATGACATCATTTTTGCCAACTGTGACATCAGCAGCTATCCCATAAATCTGTGCACTGCAAAGTCTTTTCAGTGGTTCCTTCTGCCCTTCTCTTTCTGGATTCACTTTGTCCATAAATTCAGTGTTTAGTTGCATATTTGTCGTCTAAACGGGACGACATTCTCACAAAGTTTTAGAGAACTCCAGCGATGCACTGACGCATTTGTCAGAATGTGTTTCGGGTGTGAAGAGGTGGCTGCACGTTGTGTGTGTGCGTAGAGGCTGTCGCTGAATGTGTCATGTTGGTGTGATTCCTGACCTCAACATGGGGGCCACGCTGGTGGGGCCTCAAAGCGTACAACTGCAAATATCTGAGTCACGTCATGTGCTGCAGTCAGAGCGAGGAGTAGCTTTCCTTCCCATAAAAGGAAAGGGTTTCAAAAAACGCGTGCTTTTCCCGTACCAACATTTAATAAACAGAACATATGTTTCCCGAAAGTTTAGAATGCCTGAGTTTGAAACTGACCAGACAATTTCTCCTCAAACATATCTCATCCTCTCATTTATCATATAAAAAGTTTGAAGCTGGCTTTGAACAGGAATGTATAAAATGCACCAGGCTGAGGCATTTTTTGGGAGGAATACAGGTGTGCTCCTCCTCAGAGTCAGGAACAGACGTAACGGCCTCAGCAATCACACGTCGGCTACAGTTGATGAATGAGGCAGATTTCTGTCTCCTCACCAACAGTTTTAGGAGTACTGATATCTTAACAACGCATAGGTGAAGACAGATCCTGCTCATGCATGCACTGGAATATGTGTGTAAACAGCAAAAACATCTGCTTGACAACTTCCTAAAACACTGTATAACTGTTTTTTTTTGCAAAGTTTACAACCTGCCTCTAAGGTGAACCGGCAGAGACAGGAACAGCAATAATTAATAACCCCCCCCCCCCCCCCCCCCAAAAAAAAATCCCAGATCGTAAAAAAATCAGATAACGCTGTGCTCCGTTTCAAAAGAACAGGGCAGGTCCGGATAATAAGCATCTCAGCGATGGTGAGGACATCGCCGAAGAATGTTCTCGATCGGATCCACACTAGTGATGTCACCACCGCTGCGGTTAAGTCAACCAGATGGCATGAAGATATCATTAAGACGAGGAAGGTCATGTGGTGTCACGTTAGCGGCTACTGTGCTTTTTATCTCCAAAAACTCCCCCTAATAATAATAATAATAATAATAATAATAATAATAAATAGTGATTATATGTGACAGTACATTACGTCAACACGTTTGCTTCATATCCTCTGCGGGCTGTTTTCCCATCACACCCTCATGAAGGCCCCGATGCATTGTGCAAGCGCGATGACTAATGAAATACAGGAAATTCTGGGAAAGTACGCACATTTTATGAATGTGAATCGTAAAATGTTGCTGAAATAGAGTGACATTCAACAGTCACAGACTGTCACATGTAGGCCACGATCATATTGGCAATAATGTCAACCACGCAGTGAATGTAACATTACACACAGCGAACTAAGAAACTCTGCGGTAACTTCCACTAATGTACAGTTTGGTCAGTGCTGAAAGAACTGTTTCTGTTTATTATGTGTAGGTGCCAAATCAAGCTCAGAGAACAACAGCGTTAAAGTGAGACTTCCATCCAAAGAAACCTGGATTCAGCAACACTAGACCTTTTGCCTCTCTTCTCCCTTCAGTATAAAATGATCCCAGACCAGCTGGCTCGGTAAACATGAGGGCGCTGTGTGCATTTTACTGCCATTACATCACAGCAGCTCTGCCGCGCTTCCAAGTTTATGTTCCCGTTGCCGTCATCCGGAGACATCAGCAAAGGGTAACGATAGCAGGGGGCTCATGTTTCCACGCGGTCTCTCTGGGTTCAGTGCATCACATGTCAACATGAGCTGAACTCCCCACACTGACTTCAGTCAGTGTGATCCGAACGTGAGCCGGGATTTAAGTTTTGTTATGCTATGCATGAAATCAGAGGATACAGATGGTCATAAAACGAGTTTCTGTGCAGAAGAACAAAGGCGAGCAAAATGCCTGCTGTGGCGTAGCTGTATGCAGCGTGTGTGTGTGTGTGTGTGTGTGTGTGTGTGTGTTGCGCTGAAGTCATGTCGTAGGTAACATCTGTTGATGGTTAAGATGCCGCTCTCGCTCTCACACCCCTGCTGCTCCTGCAGTACCTTGACGCGTGATGAGGTCATCACTCACGGACGGCCGCTTGATCGCCAATTAATCAGAGGGGAGCCGGGTTCCTCTCCAACCCCCCCCCCTGCCCAGATTAACTTGCTTTTTAGGGGCTTCCAGTGTGAAACAGTCAGCAGTCAGAGTCAAAATCCTGCTATGGTATGAGGTCAGAATAGAAAAGGCAACAGCAGGAGGGAAGTTTATAATTGTACAGCGCGAGTGTGTGCTTTTAAAGAGGGTTTTCTCCAGGTTACTCCAGGATGTAAGCACAACTTTCCAGGACCCAGTAAAAGGAAATGATTACATCCAGCTAAAATGCATCATCCAACAACGCATTAACAAGAGTGACATTAAAGCCCAGTGCGGCCTGGTGCCTCTCGTACTGTACGTGTCGAGCCCTGGCTGCCGGTCTCAAAACACAGAGAGCTGTTTCAGCTCTCCTTAAACAAGTGATAAGTTGAGTTTCCTCTTGAAGGGCAAAGCTATTTTGGGGGTTTTTCAGTTTTTCTAGCCCTCTGTAATAATGTTTTGGACGGAGTGCAGAGCAGAACAGAAGCCGCTGAACAAACTCTGGGTTTTGTGCTCGGGCGAAGGACTAAAATGACGTTTACTCAAGCTCCTCAGGGATTCTTGAACACAGGGACATCACTAAAACTGATTAAAGCGTTGTCATAAGCAATAGAAATGATGGTCAAAACTGCACAAAACTGACCCAAGTAATGCTAAATATCCAGCAGACTGTATCCAGTATTGACTTGTTTGAGCTGGCTTTGGTTGAATTCAGGTAAACAGTTTGTGTGGAACCCATTGGCCAAAAGGCAATCTGGGAACCCACCAGATGTTGCCTGACAATGATTGAGCTTTTTATTGGTTTTAAGGCTTGCTTGTAAACTTGTGAGAGCTTCCATTCCCATGATTGGTATCAAATCAAGTAATGGTAAAGGGTACTGGTATTAGTACAAGCTTGTAACCTTATAGTCGATACCGAGGTGTAGTCTCAAGCGAGGATTGTCTGGACAAACAGCTCAGGGAGGGAATGAGGTACAGTTAGAGGACACCTCCACACACACACACACACACACACACCTAATAACTTTACACATGACACACGCCTAAGTCTGTACTCAACTGAGGACGGATGACAACAGCAGATACTGAACACCCCCCACACATACGTGCGTCTATGTACTTTTACTCTCGCTGAAGTCTGCTGTCGAGCCTGAGACTGGAAATATACACCCTCATCAACTATTTCCATGGTAATCTGGCGTCTTGTTGAACATGCAGAGTGATTGATGCTTCTCGCAGCCATTAGCTTAGTTTTTCTTTTTCTTTTTTTCTTTTTTGCTCTCCTCTCAGTCATATAAATCTTTCGCCTTTTTCTCACGCGGTAATTAGCTCGACCCTGGACAGAGGCCTATTTTTCATGGCAGCCTGTCCTTCCTGATCTGCCCGGTGACAAAGCGCAGACCGTCGTCACACGGTCCGCCGGTCCAACTCAAACATTCTGCTGCGGCTAAAGTGCAATGATGTGACGGACGATATGAAATGTTACGTTATGAAATGAAATGTATGGTGAGTTTTGTGTGTGTGTGTGTGTGTGTGATGTTGCTGAGGAAGCAGTAAACAGAACACTGCAAGTGACTGCTCTGTATTTGACATCCACAGAAGAGACGTGTTTCCACCTTAGGTCTTGGCTGGCAATGTCAAACAGCACATGAATCATCCCAGACTCATCTCACAACATGCATGTACAGTAATCTAAAGTAGTTGTAATGTCTCGTTATTCTGCGCAACACAAGCAAAGTACAATGCCTCCTAACACCACACATGCGCTGGAATGCAGACTTAGCTGGAGGATAGGTATCAAGGGATATGTCTTTGCTCTGAGGAGCATGCTGACATCGACTCATGAAGACGCTCGTACCGTCAGGACAGAGGAGATGACCGATAAAATAAGAGCGCTGCATCAGTCGTAGTTTTGGCTTTGGTTTGATTCTGCACTTCGGGGGCTGAATTGACAAAGTTGAGTGCTTTTGCTGTTCTGCCTGTTGGGTCTTAATGGAGCATGCAGGGCATTGTGAAGGTTGGTCTGCAGGAGTGTTAGCAAAATAAAAACATGTGTCACTAGATCTCTCCAACTTAAATACATTTAGACACAGCAAGGTTGGAGCATTGATTCCGGTTATGTTGTTTGTTGGAAGACTGCCATTGTTTCTTAGCGACTTCCTGGTGTTAACTCGTACACTGACCTCTCGCGCTCCTGCTCCAGCAGGTTGGTGAACTCGTCGCTCTTCTTCATGAAGTCTCCGTGGTTCCTCTTCTCGTCCTCCAGCTTGTACAGGGCCTGTTTGTGCGACTGCTCCACCATCAACAGCTGCTCCAGCATCCGGCGGTGCGTCTCCCTCTGCTTCTCCACTAACTTGTCCAGCTGTGGGGGCAGCACATAGAAAACACCTGTCACATCTGGACTGCTCTGTGTCAGTCAGACACTGTCACTGAGGGTGTCTCAGACCCTATGTAGAGTCTTTTAATTGAGAGTTGGTGTTACCTCTACCATGGGCCTCTCGTAGATGTCCTCCTGGAAGATGTCAGCCTTGCCCTGGATGGCGTCCCTCTGCAGGGACTGCAGGACCGTCTGTGGTGTGACAAAGCCATATTTGGCCTCCAGCAGGGCCATGTCCATTTTCTCTGCCTTCAGCACTGTGATCACCTCATCTCTGGCCTGCAGTGGGGGAAGAAAGGGGCATTTGGTTAGACTCAACTTTGTGAAACAAGATTAACAAACGGCAGACGTCAAATATGCAGCAGCAGGATTAAGTTTTAGCAGGAGAGACCTTTTAAATATTATATATATTTGCTTTTCTCTACCTTGTTTCCTTGTATCTAGCTTCTTTAACCTCAGCGATAAGGCAGACTTTGCCATGTTCCTATCATACAATAACATTGATTGATTCCTGGATCCAGAGCTGGAAAGACAGGAAGTAGCCTCAGCTGTTGGCTGTCTATTAACACAGGCGTTTAGTCTTTCTCAAGTGCCCACTGAGCCACCGTGTCTGACTCTATGTCTGACTGGGGCCAGTGCCATGTCTGCTGTTCCCAAGGCCCAGTCATCTCTACAGTCTGGATTACCTGCAGCTCTCCCTCCAGCAAGCTCAGTAGAAAGACGAGGTCATCTCGGGAAAGGTCCCTGCCCTTCTCCCTCCGACCTCCTTTTGCAGCTCCGCTGGCGCTGCTACTCCCACTCCCACTCCCACCAGCGCAGGTGCTGTTCTTGGCCGTCTTGTGATTCCGCTGAATGGTGCCAGTGTCATCCGGCGGCTCCCGGTGTCGGCTGCGGCGCTCGGCCCTTCCCGAGGGCTCCTCTCGCTCTACAGATCGCTTGCGCGTGTCCGCCTGCTGCTGCGCCGCCTTGACCTTGGTTATGTCCTCCAGACTGTTGCTACGGGATCGCATGTTCCTCCTACCTGTTGAACGAATGGAAGATCGAAGGATGAGGCTGTTTTTTTTTTTTTTATATCCTTCATCCAGATGCACACACTGCACCACGTCTCCTGTTAGTGTCTAAGTGTCTTGCATTAGTCTTGTGAATCTAATGCATTATTTATCTTTGCATTAAGTTAAGATGATTCAGGCATTACTGGGCATGGATGTCACTTTTACTTAAACTGCTTCACTCATTGATGTCTTTTCTATTTTTCCAAACAAACCCGACAAATCCCAAGAAATAAGAAAAACACTCCACATTGAGCACAAAAATGTACTGTGAGGTACATGACCAAAAGCAGTAGAACTGTTTACGTCTGTGCTTTTAAAATCCTTGGAGTTATGTGCATGTCTGAACATAACTTTGGTTTCATGCATGTTGACTGTGCAATTGGATCTCGTCACACTGTGCTGAGATAACCTGTTGTCATCATACAGTAGAGTAGGCCGTAAACTAGACCTAAGTACTACAGTTACACATGTGTCATCTGTATAGCGCAGCAGCATGTCGTCGCTGCCTGTCGATCATTAGTCACTAGCACAAATATGCCACAAATCCTCTTTTTTTTGGACCCCAGACTTTAAGTCCTGTCGTTATGAATTACCCAAAGTTGCCAACCGCCGTTCACGGCTAATGAATTTTCACATAATGTGTCGTTTTCAACGGTAAAAAGGCGGCTTGAATCAGTCCCGCCAGAGGATTTACGCGCTGTGGTCGTCTTGCGTACCTACTTTGTCTTTTTTTTTTACAGATGATGATAGGTGGTCCGATGTGTTTGAGCCTGGTGAGTGATCGGAAAAAACCCGGTGACATCATAGTAGATAAACAGCATCATGGCTTCCTACCAAGGTTTGCGTGGAGTGTATAGTTTGTCTTTGTGACATCTGGTTCATGAATGGGCCTTTCAGTGACTCACTGATTTAGATAAATCAAAAGATGATGAATAGATGAACGCCGTAAGCTGCAGACTCACTGGCAAAACAACTGTCAGCTCCTTTGTCAAGTAGTGTCGTTTTTCAGCGTTGTGCTCAGCTAAAGTAAATATATTCAAAAGACAAAGCAGGACTGAGATGAAAACATGCTGAAACTCATTTGTATGAGTGTTTGATGTGAGAGAAGGCATTACATCATCCATCCGTTTGGAATCATATCAAATGGTTTCCAGCTCAAAGGTTTTGTGTTCTGGCTAAAGACAGGATTTCACAACAGCAACTGACTTTCATTTTGTCGTTTGTCAAGAATTGTTATCTGACAGGCAACACAGAATATGTAGATGTACAGATTGACTTCTGAAGATCAATGTTGAATTGCTCAACATCGTTCTAAAAGCTCATAAATGGCGATGATCTGAACTTTGATGATTGATTAACCGATATTTACTTTTGATGGAAAAAGTGGACGAATCAGTGAAACTATAAAGGACTTTATAATAACTGAAACATCTCATTAATAGTTTAACATAAATAGAGTTCGTAATGTGTAAAATATCTCTCTCAACATTGTTTTTAAGAGTGGCTTATTTTTGAATGTATCAGTGATTATTATTCCTGCTAATAGATCGCCGATCGTCAATGCTTCACTCTGGACTTAAAGTAAAAGATACTTCTTCCAGCACTACTTTGCAAATTAATATTTTCAGCCTTCAGTGCAGTTGCCACTGAGACAGAAAATGAAAATCTCACCACTTCCAACCTAAATTTCCTAATTGGACTTTCGAAACAATATGTGCACGACTCCTGCAGTGTGTGTGCAGCCTCTGTGTGAGTCCCTCTGACAGTTTATGAGTAAGAAAGCAGGCTGAGTGATTGCATTGTGCACACTCTCGGCAAGGCGCCACATGATTCAGAGCTGAGGTAATTCCCTGCAGTCTAAGACAGACTCCACGTCGACTTACTCAGAGATCGGGGCTACAGGCGATGGAATGAACAGTGTGTGTGTGTTTGTACAGATGTAGGTGATGGACATTCATATCGTTCATGTACAATGTTTGTAACCCTCCCGTCATTAGAACAGTATGTAACCCTAATGAGTAACTAGATACATAATTAAATCAGCTATCAGTTACTCCTGCACAGCGGCAGCCTGTTGCCATGATGCAACACACACACACACACACACACACAGATGCTCACACATGAATAAAAAGCTGCTGGATACAGATGTGACCAGAGATTGTGCAACAAATCCGAGGGTCACAGACGCGTAACGCGGCCCCGCTGGGAGTCCGACATGTGCAAGTATCACGTATCTGCAAAATCTCCAAGAAAGATCAGAAATTTATCACATAGTTCATAAAATGGTTCACTGAGGGGACAGGAACAACAGCTTCGTATTGGTTCTGACGGATCTCCAACTCGGTCCATTACTGTCGTGGTCGGAGTCGAATGAATGGTTTTGAGATCGGTGTTACGTCACTGGTGAGCGGTCCTGATGGTCCTGGTTTTTAGTTATTGGTTAATTGAGCAAAGCAGTAAAAAAATGAGCAAGAGTTTAGAAAATCTGACCGAAGCTTTTCTGATTTAGTTTAACATAATGAGCTTTTATTTTAAGCTATGACCCATAATAAACATTTTGAATGTGAGAAAAACAAAGCAAACTGTTCAGACTGAAGTGGATTGACCTACGATAGATGTGATGGAAGCAGAGCTTCAAACCTCATCAGTTTTACAGTCCACATCTAAATTAAAAAAAGGTGTTAAACAGACTTCAGAAAGCAACAGTGCCAAATGAAAGCACAGCGTAAGCAAAGATGCAATTTGGAAATTTCCTTTGCCGGAGGAGGCAGGAACACTGGCTCTTAAAATGCTTGTGTACGCTTGTGTGTGCACATATTTGCTGCATGAGCGCGTCGTGTTGTCTATGTCGTCAGCTTGGTGAAGGTGTGAAGACAAAACTGCCAAAACACAAAGTTAATTAGCCACCATCTGGGGCGCGAGACCTTGAATAACCCCCGACGAAGCCTTATAGGGCAGAACACGTCTTTGGAAAGATGTTTTTAGTTGGAAACCTGACACAGTCCAGTATTTCTCATGGATTTCAACCTACAGTTATCATGTTTGTACCTGTGCTTCTGACGCAATATCAATACATCATGATCTGCATCTGTTGAAGTACACATGGACAATAAAAGCATGAATGAACGGGTGTGTGACATGTGTCAAACGGCCCAGAGATGACTTAACCGTGCTTACTAATCCCATCCAGCCAGTAGTGGGGCGTCTTTTTGTCAGAGCAGCTTGAATAAACGACAATCATTTTTCATTTTGTTAGCGGGGATCAGTGCCAGAAAGTGATGTCATGATTAACAGGTGCTCAGATCTTATACAAGGGACTTGGCTGCTTAGCTAGGTTTTGGCAGTTAAGTCAACTTATTGAAAAGAATCATTCAAGCACAAGCCTGATAAACACAGAGGGAGGATTAATGAATGTATTTTTTTGGTTTAACAGTTCCTATGACTTTTCATTTCAGGTATGCATGCATTTATATATACGGACATATAACACGTGTGCACACGGTAGCTTTTGTTGACGATCAGGGTTTTTGCAAGTGAACACACACACACACACACACACTGAGGCAAAGCAGCTCTTTTTAATTTATCAAGACTACAGCCATGCTAGCAGCTCTGTGAGGCTGCTTTGAGCTAAATGCTAACGCTCACGATGACATTTGATAACACAACATACAGCGGAGTCTGATGGAAATTTGGTCATGAACTAAAGTACTGGACAATTTAAAATGTTGGCCCGATGATGCCGCTAGATGAAAAGTCAGAGGATCACCAAAGTTGCTGGGAGCCATCTTCCCGGCGACGTGAATGTTTGTACAAGCTTTCACGGCAATTCATCCAATAGTTGTTGAAATATTTCAGTCTGGACCAAAGTGGTGGACCACTGCCATCCCTAGAGCGACACTCAAAATTAGCAATATTAATAGAAAAACAGCTTATTCATTCATAAGCTCTCCTTGCTTTTTCCCCTCCTTCCCTGGGGCCCTTCCATTACCTTGTGCTCTCATTAAGCAGTCAAGACAATGTCCAAAGCCAAACGCAAAACTGTTCCTGGAAGCAGTTGGCAGTTTGGACTTGTCTAGCCGAGACCACCATAGTTTCTCCGACTAGCTACCAGGTCAAAAGGCTCATTCATTCAAAGAGTTTTTACGCAATGAACTCACCGAGCCAGCCTGCCAGCCAGTCACTAACTCATAAACCTTCATAAAGTCCGTCTACAACAGCCATCAAGTCATTTTATCACACATCTGAACACTTCAGAAAGCGATATAGCTTATTATTTTGGGGCATTTGGATCTCTTCTGTGACTGTTGGGACCCACAATCTAAACCAGCGCCACACCCCTGCCACACACACAAAAAGCATTTTTCCCAGATGTTACACACACTTTGTCGATACACCTTTAAGTACACTCTCAGCCCTTGCTGTCCCTGAAAGCTAAAACAAGGTAGTGATGACTTCACTGTTTGCGAAGCAAAGGGAGGGTCGTTAATGTCAAGAAGGTGAAAGGTGAGGAAGCAGGTGTGCTAAAAAAAATACTCCCCTCTTTCCTCCAGCACACACACACACTTACTATGCATGGAAACACACATGCAAACAGGAGCCTGTGTGGTCAGTAACGCACAGACACTCTCAGAACATATGCATCGCACACACACACACACACACACACCGCTGCAGAGATTACAGAGTGAATTCCTGCAGCCTGACATCATGCTGCTGTCAATGTGATTGAGGGGGAGAGAAACGCAGATCAAACGAGAGCAGAGAGGGGGGAGAGAGGGGAGGGGAAGATGGAGGAGCTGCAGTAGATCCTTTGGAGGTTCTGTATGCAGTTTACTGTACACAAAGTGTCCACTAAATCACAACTTTCAAAGAGGGGACTTTGGTGTTTAAATCAACATTTGAGGATTAAATGCTTTCAGGTGGCATGAGTAGATTATGTAACGTTTGTAAAAACCTTTTCAAGAACACGGTCGGATACACTCAGACATGCAGGGTTCTTTTCAACAACTATTAAGCAGCATTAGGAGGAGCTTATTTACGCGATATATGGATACATACCCAACAGCTGGTTAGCATCCGAGCACACTAGTCTGAGGCCTGAGAGAATTGCTGGTTTTGACATGTTGTGCCTAACATTAAGGAATAGTTCTGCTTTTTGGGATATAGGCTTCTTGTTTTATGGCCAAAGGTTTTGATACCAGTCTTGTGTCTGTACTGCAAACAAGCTACCGCCAACAATCTGTTAGCTTAGCATAAAGAATAACAGATGGGGGAAACAGCTAGCCTGACTTAGAGGTTCAGAGCTAACAAAACCAACGCATGTTAAAGGTTCTCTTTGAACTTATCTCAAGCTTTGAAGGAAGTGTGTTTCTTTTGCACAGAGCCAGGCTACCACTAACTAACTAACTAACTAACTAACTAACTAACTAACCAGCTGCTGACTGTGCATGGACGTGAGAGTGGCATCAATCTCCTCGTCTAACTATCTGCAAGAAAGAATTAGGTTACGTCTGATGCATGAAAATCAGATCAGATGCTTATTGTTCACACTGTTAAAAGTCCTGGTCAGGTGGGATGAGTGTGAGGTCACAGCCACGTTCTGGACTCTGTAATCGTTTTTTTGGTGTTTGACAGTTTTTCACTCTCTGATGTTATCAGTTCAGTGGCAGTAAGGAGTTCAGATCCTCCTGCATGCATAGATAGCCTATGTCTGTTATATATCTGTACTGTGCTTTGCAGTAAATGTGCCACACACGCTTGCATATGGCATTAGTTATTCACGGGATCAGTTATTCATCCGTAATTCTTTACACATTACACATTTCATCCATGCACATCATTACTCACAACCATTTTCATGTCTTTGCATGCATGCGAGGCCACACGCAGAAAGAGCAGCAGAAAGAGAGACAAAAACAGCAAGTTAAATGTTAATGTCAGTGATGATTAAACTGCAAACTAACAGAACCAAAGGAGGCCCGGGAAGTTCTGAGAGATGGCTCAGTGGAAGGCTCACGTTGTGTTGGCAGGGCAGAGTGAAAACATCTTGAAATGAGCTTGATAAGAATATAAAAGAGTCCATATAATGCATGCTCTTGTTTTTATGGTGCAGGGGTTTTGCATTCAGCTGTTACAGCTACAGGCTGTATTTACGGAAGAGTTGAGACGGTGAGCTTTCAGAGCCCATTAATACAGCAGATAAGCCCTCTATAAATACAACAGCACCTTGATGTCTTAATGACAAACAGACCATTAAGTGGTCATAAATATGTTGTAGGTTGAATACTTTGGGAGAAGATGTGGGAGTTACTGAGACCAGATTGTAAAATTGAAATAGCGCTCTAGTGTTTCTACTTGCATTGCTCCACTGTAACTGTAATTAAACAGTGTTAAATGCATCAGTAATGCTAACAGCACCCAAAGAGTGACTGTCGGAGAGTAGCACGCAGAGCCGGAGGGGTTTCCGTCATCTCGCCGAAAAAAAAAAAAAGACGCCTGTGAAATGTTTACAAACAGCAGGGGTTGCCGCAGCAACAGGTAGCGATCAGCCTTCAAGGCCTCGAGGTTGGACGAGGCGCCGTAAAACCGTCGGAGATGTTTCCTGCGAGCATTAGCGCTGCTGCGCCGTAAAGCAACAAGAGAAGTGGTTTTGGGAATTCCTCTGCTCTGAAGTCGTCCACAGCTGACAAACAGAGATGTTTCAGCTCAGATGTAGGCCTGCACGCTGCTATTCAAAGCTGCAGAGCTCAGAGCTGTTAAGACGCCCGTATGGTGTGAAAGGCATCAAGGCCTCCTTCTCTGCTAGATGATGCAATCCCGGGAAATATTTGGACTGGCCAGAAACTTAGCACATTTCCCCCATGTCTCAGAGACGGGGATCATATTCAGTAACAATGTAGTTCCACTGTGCAGTTATGAATCTGGTCATCGCCGAGAGACGTCTTCCAGCTGGAAATGAAGCAACGATAATACACTTTGCTAGCGCACGTAGAATTGACCGATCCATGCCAGCAGTCGTCCTAACATACTGTACTGTGCGTATCATGGGGGAAATCTGTTGTTCAGTTATCTCTTGTCATATAAGAACATCTATCTTTCACCAGGGGGCGCCATGTCGCCATTAAAACTTAAAAACTCTGATAATAATTCTGCAGCCGCTACTTCTGGTTACTTGTGTGAATGTCTGTCTGTGCTAACTTAACTATAGGACTGTTTATGATCTCTTAGCTCATCCAGGTAACATGACATAAAGCTGTTGGCTGTAAGGACAGTAGTGAGTGGTCCTCTGAGGATAAAGGAGGACAGACACAGCATAGATGGGGACTCGTGCTTTGTCTGCCAGGTTTACATTTGAATGAGTTTACAATGTGGGAGGAGAGCCAAGTCTGATGTTAAACCACGAAACGTGGCCAAGCATACACGCTTTCTGTAGCGCACGTGTAAACTCTCACGCACACACTTGCTGTCTGGTTGTTGCTCTGCTTTTGAGCAACAGTGTTGCCATTAGAATGTCTTTCTCATGATCTCATGGCTGGCTCCAAACGCTGCGTTTTACAGTGTGTGCGTGTGTGTGTGTGTGTGTGTGTGTGCGCGCATGACTAACATCTGTAATTGTGTAAGTCTTCACTGTGTATTAGTGATTTACCTCGTGCCAAGGTCTTCACATTTAACAAGGTCAAGCTGGTTAAAACAAAAGACAGCGGCACAGAAGTCCGGCGACCTCTCGACCAGAACTGAGACCAAGTGACTCTTTAATGGGGCCAGTAATTCTGTAAATCAGGACAACCGAACACGAGGCACATGAAGTGGACCTCATTCTCTCACTGTTGCTCTTTGCATCTATGTATAGCCCTGCTGGACTCCCCTTCCAGCCTCTATGCATGTTCTAAACACGCCCAATATATTTGATATCCTGTATCGACTTTCATGCCTTGGCAGGTTCTCCACGCTCGGTGTCATCAGACTGTAACCGTGTCTGTTTTGGAGCAGGTGATTATGAGAAAGGGAGGATGGGGGTTGAGTTGGCCATGAGCTCCTGGGCGATAGTAATATCAGTATCACACCATAAGAAGGGTCATCCGGTTCAGGGGCGGGCTGGCTTTGTCTGGCAGGAGACTCTAAAGCTGCATGAAGAAATATGTTATCAAATAACTGTGGAAAAAAACGATATATGTAATGTGAAAGAAGATCAGCCAAAAGATAAGTAAAACATCCAGATCCAATCCTCTGTTCCCGCCCCCTCCCTCAAAAGTGTCCCGTGTGCCCAGCGGGACAGAGTCGCTCCAGACAGATCCGATGGTAGGAAGGTGTGAATAGCTGGAGGGATCTGTCACCACAAGGGCCACCAGGAGAGAAGACAAATCACCCACAAGCCCCACTGTCCTGACACCGAGATCCCCTCCGCTTCATCCCAAGCATGTACACGCAGATCAACAAGCGCAGACAAAAACACCGTCGCATCAAAATAACAGCAATACGAGGCACAAAAACGTTGCCTTTACCGACAAACCCGGACCCAGACACTAGATCAAGCTCTCACCCATTTAATTCCGGCTCCTTTACTCGGACCAAACCCATCTTTGGCCTTCATTTTGATCTCATCTACACATCAGTAGAGGTTTGTGCATCTTGCAGGGTTCTGTCCACAGACAGACCGAAATGTAAACGCCTGACAAAGTACCCGAAACCTCCTCCCGCGGTAGTTCCTGCTACATTAGGTGTCTCCAGGACCACATCTAGCCAACAAGACACACACACACACACACACACACACACACACACACACACACACACACACACACAGAGACTCACTCGCTGTCACAGCTGGTAAATATTGCAGATGTTTTTGCTTCCTTAGAAATGGGAAGCAATGTGTTTTTAAGTCAGGTTGCCTCGTTATCTAACAGGAAGTTACCTTTTTTCAGCTTCCTGTGGAATTCATGCAGCCTGGATTCCACAGGAGGAGAATAAAAGGGCGTTGTCATTAGTACATAAATTAGCTACAAAGAGTTCGATGTGTTCTCCTTTCTAATACTTCAGGCTATTTGACCTGTTCAGAAATCAGCAGAGGGACACAAGCTTCAAATATAAGCATATTTTTATTGAAACTGACTGATGAGTCAGAGCCACATGTGGCATTTAATTAATCTCAGACCCGCACTTGCAAGAGGCGGGACACCAAGAGGCCACGTCGCTGTTTGTGCAGCCCCACTGCTGCTTCAGTTCAGCACAGTTACTGTACTGGTCAGTGTAGGCGCAGGGGTTGGCTGCAAGAGACGGAGAAAAATGGATGCATGAATATAAAACAAAACATAATGTTAATAAAGTCAACACCTGAATAAATGACCTCTGTTGATACTTTTAAGTTATTTTCTTTCTGTCTGAGCTTTACGAAACTTAATAAAAACGTTTAAGAATTGGTTCAAAAACACAAGTAAACGTAGTACAGTGTCACCAAACCTCATCCTAAAATCGACGAGAAGGTTAAGTGTTTGCCACTTACTGCACAGTTTGTTGTCGCAGGCGTTGGGGCAGTCGCCACAGGGGGGTCCTGCTGTGTAGGGGCGAGAGTACTGGAGGTTTCCTCTGTAAAATAGCCCAAAGCATCAAATATTAAACTGCAATGCACACACATATATCAGGCCAAACATGTCGCAGGCAGAAAAGCACCCCGAATAACTATTTAATGACTATTCAGTGATGTGTAGAAGAACAAATCAGATGCAAATTGCAGTTGTGCTTCTCATTACTGCAGAGCATCTCAGAGGTTTTTTCTTGCATCCTCTAATGATGTTTCTGACATTACTTTGGTTGGAATAGCACTTAACAGAGGGCACCGTGGTCTGGTAATGTAGGGAACATCTCGAAAAAGAATGTTGTTTCTCTGCAGAAATTGTTGAAATGTATTGTACTCACGGTGGGCAGTACTGGCAGACGTAAAAGTACTTGTAACTAGAGTTGGGACAGTAGGCCACAGCACAGCCAACCTTGTTGGACCTGTACCAGACAACCTGTGCAGAGAACAGCATCAGTGGTTGGCCCATAGCAATGCAAGTTAGTCATAATTAATAAGTGCTGTTGTCAGTGCACCTGTGTGTAGTGTCCGACGACTCCTCCATTGGTAGCTCCCACTCCGTAGCGCCAGTCCTTCACCTCGTCATACCAGTCCTGGATAGCGTTGCTCCAGGAGTTCTCCCAGCTGGACATGTACAGGTTCTCCCCACAGCCGCTAGCTGCAGATAACGAGGAGAGAGAGAGAGATAAAGACCATCATGCACGTGCACTCAACACATGATCACACAGGAAATTCCTTGTCTCCACTGCACACTGTCTTTGGGAGAGCCAGGAAATTGAGTTGAACCCTGACCCGGACATGTGTGACTGAAATAAATTATATTATTTCACTCTTCTATCTTCTATCAAACCAAAATCATCTATCACAATTACATGAAAATTACATTAAGTTACGAGCTAAAACAAAAAAAAACAAACAGACTTTTTGTAAAGTCTAGCTTCAAAACAAAACAGAGCAATGAACTTACTGCTGATCACTCTGGCGCTGTCCGGGCTGTGCTTCATGGAGCAGGTGTTGGCCCATCTCTGAGCGTTGGCTGCAGCCTCGCTGCTCCAGCTCTGTGGGGAGCAGAGGGCGGATCAGCCGGTACTGTCCATGCACAGTTGACCAGTACTATATGTGCATCATTTGATCTTTTACTCATACGCTGCACGAGGGAGCATGTTGTATCAAATCAAGCACTAGATCCAACGAGAATCAATGCTCGGAGTCAAAATCAGTGACGCACACTATGCTTTTTGAAGTGATTTGAATGCATCATCAGGATGTTACCATCTCCAACATGTTGCTAGCAGTAGGCTGAACACCTCTTCTCAGTTCGTTATGCTTGTTCACAATCTCAGTCGGGCTAGTTTGGAATGTGGCCAACTTTGTGGATGCTCCTGCGGGGCCTAAACAACCAAAAAACAAGATTTTTGTGAAGTGTGAGTGTGTATGATTATAATGAATAATAACAATATTTGTCATGATAATATAATAGTGATCATTTCAAGCACTCACCTCCCTTCGGGTATGGTTTTTCAGAGAGGGGAGAGAAATAATGGCTGGTTAATTCCACATTAGTCGCAAAAATAACGTACGTTTAGAAAAAAGCTCGATTTTTAAGACAACGTAACATAACAGTCAATATAATTTCCTATTAGAGATGAAAATTGATGTCACTTACCAGCTTGGAACCAAAGGCCAAGGCAGCGAAGACGCCCAAGGCGCACAGGAAGGTCAAAGTGTACGTAGCCATGGTTGAGTCCAGGACTGTTAACCTCCGAGAGCCACAGGTGTCGCTTATATACGCAGCACCGCACCGACATGTGACAAACATACAGACCAGGAGGGCAACATGGCACCTGTGACATGTCCTTGATGAGGTATGGAAAGCTGTAGGTCTGTGTTTACGTAGCACACGTGTTCATGATAACTGTGATAACGAGGCATGTCCCTCTTATGTGGCAGGGTTATGAGGAGAGGGTGCGCAATATCAAACAGGACACGCTATCTAAACTAAACCTTGATAATGAAAAGGTTAAACTAACGTTGGGTGCATTGATAAGATTTAGCTAGAGTCCATCTCGTGATGGGATCACACCAGCCGCGAACCAGGGGCGTAAAGTGGCCGATGGCCCCTTCCCCACTTCTTACCCCCTGTACTTCGGGCGCCCTTGCTCCGATGACACCCATCTTCAACCTCTGCCTTCGTTTTGATCTGAACTACACACCTGTAAAGTGTCTTGACTGCAGCTTGCATGATGCTATCTTTCTGTCCACAGACATATAAGCTCCTGACAAAGTGACAAAGTATGTTACAGAGCTTGCATGGGGCCTTATTTGGGACCCTTGGCTCTGTTCAGCCAGCAGAGGGCAGCACTTTTTTAGTTTTGGGAGTGGCCTTTTGGAGTTTTTGTACTCAACAACAATGCATATTTGTTTAGTTATTTTTTGACTACTCAGGTGTGTTTATTACACTTTTGGGGCTAGTTTGGTTCAGTGGCCTGAAAGTGCAAAACACAACCATATTTCTGCCAACAGATTTAACATTCCACACAATAGAAATAGGATTCCTAGTTTACAAGACACAGAATACAAATCAAGATGGGTAACGCTTGCGTCCTGCAGACGGCTTGTATGCCTGAAATGTTGTGTTTTTACAAAATGAGAAAGAGCCATGGATTTTGACATAGTAGCTATACCGTAGATTTTACGAGGAAACAGCTTCCATCACCTGGCCAGGATGAAAACATGCAAACTCGTGTCTCAAAGCAACGTGGGCTCAGTGGGCCCCTGACTGCAGATTAGAGAGTCAGCTGGTCAGCAGGCTGTCACTTTGTCTGCAGCAATTGCATCTACGTTATCTTATTCTAGAGAAGTAAATGTACTCATGCGTCTCACCAATACTCTGTTCCCCTTCAGATAGACAACAACAGCAAGAAGTATCAGCATGCACTCATTCATCCACTGGTGCATTCTCAGTATGTCCACCCATCAGAGTAGTGACAGAGGATTGACTGTAGAGAATTACAGGGTCACAGCATCCATCATCTGGTCCACATGCGGTCACACACAACCTGCCTCTCACTGAGAGATTAACCCAGAAGTGTCAGTCATTGAGTCATGTGTTGACTCAGAGTGTGTAATTCTCTAGATGTCACAGTCACAGTCAGCTCCAAATTGTATTATATTAAAGTTTTAGAATTAAATCTGGATTGTTGATATGGCGTGAGGAATGATAACGTCGCTTCTCAAATGGAAAAGTGTATATCAATACATGCATATGCATTAATATGCATCATTAATTGGCAGGTACCACATAATAATCACGTCAGCCGGCATAAAGATGGCGATGTTGGTCAGTCTACCACTTCTGTCTGGACTGAAAAGTCTTGTTTTTAAATGATTCCCAGAGGATGAAGGCAACTTACTTGGGTGAACATCTGGCTTCTCCTCTAGCGCCTCCAGCAGGCTGACAGTTGTGGCTTTGACAGAAATATCTCCAGAACTATTGAATGGCCATGAAATGTGATTCTAGTCACAACACAATCCAATGAGAATAGTTGCTTGAGTTTGAACTCAAATAATCTGTCTTTAGGGACATAAAATATGACGTCACAAACTAAACAGAAATGTTATGATATTTCTTATTATCTACCAAACTAATTACTGCTGCGTCCCCTCCTTTTAGCCTGTAATCCAATCTGTCCAGTAGCCGACAAACCCCCCGGGCTAAAATTAGGGGTCATCCAATCCCCTGCACAGTAGAAGCGAGGCCAAGGCAAGAGCAGAGACATTGGGGAACTGTACTGTAGTCTGCTGCATTCGTCCTTCAGCTGCCAAGGTTTCATTTATCGAGTGATAAAGGGGTTTCCCACCGATCAGCCTAAATCACAAAGTACAGTAGGCTTGTAATTGAGATTCCAAAATGAAGTGTTCTTAAATGGGGAATTCAGAGCTGTCGCTTTAACAGCAGTGAGTCTCTTCACCACCTCCAGACACCAACACACTGACGTCTGAGGAAGTTTAATATCAGTTCATCTGCAGCTGTGTGTTCCAGATGTCAGTGTTGTTGGAACTGTTAGCTTCCACTCTAAAGAAAAATGATATTTGTTATAGTTTGCTTTTTTCTGAAGTGTTCCTGGAGCTGTTTTTAAGCAGCTCCTGTTGGTGAAGTGCATTGTGGGAGAGCACAGCTATAGCTTCCTTAAAACACCTTATATTTAAACGTCTTCATCCAGGGAACAACTCTCAATTTAACTAATCAAAGAATACTAAAAATGATAATTAAATGGAGGCTTTGCTTCCTTCCATCTTTTTGTCCCTGCAGGTTTGCCCCCAGCCCAGTTGCCCAGCAACCGCCTCAATAAGATGTGCGCATCATGAGTCATGCTTGTGTCTTTTTACAAGTCATATGCTGTTGTATGTACACACTATAGTGTGCCACAGTCTCGAGGATGATGCCAATCAGCAAAACAATTAGGTGGACTGTATTGAATTTACAGTTTGTGCATCCAAAATGTCCCGTCGCTTCCTGTCGGCACACTATTATGGGGGATCGAGATCTCATTACCTAGGAATATCTTGAGGGGAAGTGAGGCGATTGTAATATTGTCAGTTCAATCACATTCGGAGCTCAGACGTCTGGGATTTGCCGCTTCATCAGCTCAGCACACAGTGTGACAACGAGGATTTTGACAACCTGATCGATCGCTTGTGGAGATCAGTCAACTCAAATAATACTAAGCCCATCAAAACTGACCAAAACAAAGAGGAATAGGAAGTTAAAACCTCAATAAAGAACAATGGCAACACTAAGATTAACAAAGCGGTGGCCTGGTGCTTCGCATTGTACCACAAGAGACAGAGTTTGTCCCAAGGTAACCCCAAAGTGAGACAATAGACGGTGATAATGCGGTTCTCTGGCTTGTTCTCTCGCGTTTTTTAATATCCAGCTGCTGGGCTGCTTCCAAGCAGCAAAACAACATTTCTCAGTGAGCCGATTCATGTTTTCTCTTCCAGAATAATCGGTGTACTTCAGTCGTACACGCTGTGCTGCGATTCTGTTCTTTGGCCGAGGATCGGTGCATTGTTACATCATGAGTCATCAGTGCAACGCGTTCATCAGGTGAAAACCTTTCTGTCAAGCCAGCTCTCTCAGAATGAATTTTGGATCTCTTTTTGCACATTTAGACGACAGCAGGCTTTTGTTTCTAGGCACAATTTCTCGGCAAACCGGTGATTCAGGTAGAAAGATGTTAAAAAAGAGGACGCAAGGATATTTTGAAATGAAAGCACGTCACTTTCAGGATGAGCTACACAAAGCCACAGTTCATCCTGCACAACTTCAACGGCAAACTCTGGAGGCTTTGGCCTCCTGCACTGCCTATGAGTCATCTTGGCAGATGGGTGTAATGCACCCTCCTTCACCCTCACCGACACTATGCGCCCTGGGCCTCCTCGCCGCAGCACTGCTGCCAAACACAACCCCCACTCTGAACAAATCACACCCATTTAAAAGATTTGCCAAATCTGTCCAGTGTTGTTTGGACTAAAGTGAGTAAATGAACTGTCACAGGCTGCAACGCTGACATTTCTCACCACTGTGACACTCCTGTCCTTCCCTCTTCTATTCCTTTTTGCTCTCAACATGTCTCTTGAATAGCAGGGAGCAGGGAAAATGTTAGTGGGTCAGCAGAAAATAGCCTGATAATTGACCCTGTCATTTAGCGAATGCGAAAGCTACGCAAAGTCACAGCGCCATGCTAAGCCCTCTCCTCTCAGCTGGGTCCGTTTCTGGAGCAACAGCAAACACAGAGTGGGGCAACAATGGGGGCTTGAGCTCCAAGAGGAGAGTGCTCCCAGCAGGGCTTCCTTGTTTATTTTTTCTCCGGTGCATATTTAGCATCAAGCTGCCACCTGTGTCGCTTTATCCAATCATGTTGCATATGCCAAGAATTTCACAGCCAAAGCCGAGTCCCTGGTGGGAATACGAAGCAGAAATAGCAGAGAGATGTTCACGTCGACGTTGGCATGATTCAGAGCTCTGTAAGGAGTTCGTTTACATAATGTATGGCTACAAAGCAAGCTATGCTAAGGTGCACCCATGGAGAACAGTTTATAACTGCATCTAGTGTGCTAAGAAGGTGATAATAATGCTGTTGATACTTTTTTAAAGGAACAGTTTAAGATATTTTCTTTCTTGCAAAAGTTAGGTGGGAAGACTTATACCACTCTCACGTCTGTTTGGTGAATATAAGGATATAGCCAGCAGCTGGTTAGCGTAGCTTAGCTGGAAACAGCTAGCCTATAGCTGATTAAGCCATTAAAAAAAACAAGGTGTAACTACAACAGTCTCTAACAATTTCAGGAAGTTACTGCTCCCTTCCAAGAAGTAGTCTGGCCCATAACCCCCGATAAACAACGACGTGTTTATTAGTGAGCTCTAGAGATGCTGGTGGGCGTATTTTGTTACCATTGGACAGAGCCAGGCATTTCCATCTGTTTCCAGTCTTTGTGCTAAGCTACGCTAACAGTAATCGGCTGCTTAGAACTGCAAACATTGTTATAACAATTGGTTTCGCTTCCAGATCTGACCTCTGACCCCAGGCCAGCACACTTAACTGTGACTTATTGACCAAACACTGAATATTCGTATATGTGATGAGTGGTATTTTCTCAAAGAATTAATTTAAAGTAGAACTCGGGCAGTGTTGAATGGTAATCTGTCTGACATGCAGACCAGTCAACAGTGGCTGAGGACTTCATCGTGCGCATGATCCACCGACCATTTCTGCTGCATCATGGAAAGCATTGGCCCCGTCTAACAGCTTGCAGAGGAATCTTTGTGGTATATTTAACAAAGAACATAGGCACTAAATAAAGTAAAGGTGGTGACGCACTGACAAAGAGCTATGTAGGATGACTGACTTTAATAGCATCCGTAGATTAAGCAAATATTTTGTTCAAGAAGTGAAAAGCTAGAAATATGGAATCATCATCGTTGATGATTCTCCATCTCCTTTTTATTTCTGATGCAGAACGGTGCTTCTGATACTCTCTGCTGGCTCTCTTCCTGTTTAGTTATTCTTGTCACAGCATGTGTTGCGTGTGGAGTGAAAATAGTAAATTTGTTTAAAATGTGATCTAAGAAGAACTTAAAATAGGACTTAGACATAACACAAAAAATGGTTTGACTGCTGTTAAAGGAAACGTGTGAAACTTCAAAGCCAGTTCAAAGAGTTTGCAGCGTTTCTCCTTTTGAATTCCACCATGTTGCATTTCCACACATTACATTTGAGCCTCCAGCTATCATCCCCTTCTGATGGTTTTCAATGCAGCGCAGGCAGCCATCCATCCCCAATGCGCCATGCAGCAGGCGCATTACTCACTTTTACACTGTGTCTGCCGCAGCAGCAAACGGCTCAAAGATATGTATGTGAATTATTGATGCACCTGGTGTCGAGCTGTGTCTGTATTAATACGCCTGGGGAAAAGGCTCTGCTGAAGTAAGGTGTCAGCAATATATTGCAACGTCAAGATAATACGACTATCCACATTGTGTTTAATCAAATAATTTGAGCTGACACTGACAACTTCTCACTGATAGTCAGGGAACAGCCTTTCCCTTTTTTATATTCGTATGTCCCTGATCATCGTATCCTCGTCTTCAGTTGCTCTCATGGGAACGGGTTCTGCGAAAGCACCTTCCAGCTGGTCTTTCGAAGCCCACCCCGCTGCACCAACTGATCTCAGTGGGATTATTTTGACTTCACGTCAAACTGTGAGACATACAGAGAGACTAATGTGGGACAACATTAGTGCGTTTCTCTCCGGGTATATATAGTGCTCTTTTCCCAGAGCTGTGAGCGGCTGGTATTCTGTGAGAGAAACAGGATCCACGGGACTGAAACAAGTCACTGTTTCTGCAGCCAAACGCCATGTGTCCCTCAGTCAACGCTGCTCTTGTACTGGGTGACCCCACCAGAAGAAAAAAATCGGCTTGTAGATGTTTTATGACGAAGGAAATGCATTCAACACATTTTTTTAGACCTCAGGGAATCAAACAATGGGCAACAAAGTCTATTTTCTTTTCTTGTATTTTACGAGTGGTTCAGATCGGTGGTTCATGTGCAGTTAGTCCAAATCATTTCACAGGACGGGCAGCCTTATATGGTATTATTATGGTACCAGTCTCACTTTTTTAATTTCTTTTATATTCAACCATTATTTCTCCGGTATAGTACCACTGAGATTTAAAATCTCTTGGCCAAGACGGCAACATGAAAGCTTCAAACATAAAAAGCAGAAATAATAAAATGTCCTGGACACTTTTTCTGCCCCAGCTTCTTCTATTAATTCAAATTAATAACAAAGTCCAGCAGCTTTGAAGCCTAATTTGATGACAGCTGAATGGAAAGAGACATATTAAATGTGCAACATATTTAAAACAAGATACAGTTGATTATTCTGGTCACAGCTCACCTCAACAACTGATCTCATCAACTCAGGGAGAGACGGCTCAGGAATTCTGATTACCCTGAACCACGTTTCACAACACCCTGATCCAAAAATGTAAAGCAACACTTTATTTATTCTCCCGGCACCCCACCAGCACAGAGCTTTGGTGTCCTGCTCAAGGACACTTCAGCAGACCTTTGGTGGTTACGAGGGGACCGCCGCGGAATGTCAGTTACGACCCATGAGCTTCTCCCCAACCGGCTCCTCGTATCATGTGACTGTTATCTGTTTTGTGGCGCAAAACAAGACATGATGGGAACATGAGAGCAATAAACCGTGGGAAAGTTCTGTTAATCCGCACTAGAAGCATCGAAAAACTCTTTTTCCAGGGATAGTGTTAAAATCCTGGAGGAGGAAAAAGCAAGTTTGATCTATTTTTTAGGGTTTAATCAGGAAGAGATTTGCTTTGTTTCGTTCACACACACATTCTCTCATCCTACCGTGACGCACACCACCACGTTCTCCCCATTAATGCATCAAACACCGTCGATGAAGCCTCGGAGCCGGATCTTCTAATCCGACCTGCAGCTGGTGAAGCTCAAGGTGCCAGGAGGTTGGCCTTAATGCGTGTCTAGTTTAATGATCTCTGCCCCACTTCCCTCAAACTGTCAATCACGCTGAAACAAAAAGGAGTTTGCAGCAAGTTGATCTGCTGCAGAGAAATTCTGAATATTTTAAAAGATATTTGCTGTCGTAAAAAAAATACAGCACTGTGAGAATTGAATAGAGGTTAAATTATTTTGAATGCCAGTGCGTCCCCCGTCATGTTTAACACGCGCTGTTATGGCCATAGACGTCACACTTCAACCCTCATGACCCTGCAGACACCATTCACTCTAAACCTGCTGATCAATCTGTTTGTCAGCCGCCTTGTTGTTTGCTCACGGCAGATTACGAGCACCAGAAGGCTGCGTCTCTCTCCGCCCCGCTATGATACGTACTTAAACAGATTAACCTGTCACTTCTAGTCACATGCCAAACCCCAAGCCTTTTAAAGCTGCATCTGGAGCGTGCTGGGGTGCCCTTCTTGTCTGCCCAAATATTGCTTATTTTGTCCAACAAAACAGCCCAAAACCAAAATATATGATTTAGTATACAGAGAAAGCAACTACGAATGCAACTGTAAGCTCCATTTATTCATAACCTGTGAGGAATGGATGGTGATGAACAGTGAGAGCTATGCTAATCCTTTCTTTTACATGCTGACCACCACATACCAACACATCATCAAAGTATGGACGTCAAGCGCAGGACATCCAATCTGAGCACCGTGGCATTTTTTAAAAGCAAACGTGGAAAATAATAACGTCTGTGTCCGAGTTTTGCAATCAATCTCAAGCGAAAAAATGCTTTATTGGCCAGACATGTTACTGTTGTCTCTCCCACTCCCCTGAGTGCGTTTCCAAACTGAGACACGAGTGCAGGCCTGGTAACTTGACCCTCACCCGTCCTCCCTGCACTAGAAACTGTACGACGCGCTGCCCTTTGGAAGTTCCCTGGCTGCAGCCAATACTAACCGTCGTGCGACACCAGCGTCCAACTCAAGACAGTATCGCCGCACAGGAGCAGGTGAATTATCACCACGGCTTTGATGTGACCACGGGGTGCGTTACCGCCGCCAGGGAACCTATCGTGTTTGCACTCGTCAGCAAATGCTCTTGAAAAGCATCGGTGATTTACTGTGAGTGTGCAAAACTCAAGTATGACTTTGAGCTCAAATGCATCTTTTTTTCAGCAGCGCCATGTGCAGATTAAAGACGCACACACTTTGTTATTTAGATCTCCTCGCAAAATATATTCAACCCAATTAGAGCAAATTGAATCCAGCTAGATTAAAATAAGATCAGCAGACATTCCCTGTGACCCCCAGAGCCTCCTGTAGTCTCTCTCTTCTGGTGTCTAATCTCTATATCTGTCTAATTAGCGACAACCTTACAGAAAAGCTGCCACAATGCAGATTACATACCGCTCACTTAGTGTTCAGTGCATCTGTACTTTAAGACGTTGTTCACGAAGGCAAACTGCACCATGATCTGTAGATGTTTGCAGAAAAATAGGATATCCCAAAATCCCGATTTTTG
The DNA here is from genome assembly GCA_032191485.1 of Leptoclinus maculatus. Lineage (NCBI taxonomy): Eukaryota > Metazoa > Chordata > Actinopteri > Perciformes > Stichaeidae > Leptoclinus > Leptoclinus maculatus. Next base: position 3,399,184 of record JAVDOI010000021.1, on the reverse strand, counting down.
TTTAATTAAATGCATAATTAATGAATAGCATGTTGAATATTAAAATGCATTCTATTGCCAGACTAAACAGCAGTGATTTTTTTCTTGTTAAGTCATGTGATTCTCTAAAATGCTGACTAGCCTTCAACACACAGAGATGCAACCTTTTGCATATTTGCCTCCAAGATGAAAGATGAATATTGGGCTCTGTCAGGGTTTGAGCATGAACACACACACACATCCTCGGCCACACAGAGCCTCCCAAAGCAAAGCCTCAGTCTTACCTCTTGCAGCGAAAGCTTTAGCCCGCTGTGCTGTTGTGCCTCTGCAGTGCCACCGGCCGTGTCTTCAACCTGCCGCCTCCGATGAAGCGGTATCCTCACTGAACGTTTGCTCCGCTCTCCTCCCCGGCAGGTTTTCTCTCTATTCCGTCGCGTCCTCAGCTGGCCTCTCGTACAATCCAGGTGGTCTGATGAGTTGGGAGAGAAGAAGAGGACCGTGTACTGACAGACCGGGGGGAGCTGCCGTGTGTGTGTGTGTGTGTGTGTGTGTGTGGCTGGGGACTGTGAAGACAGACTGTGTGTGTGTGTGTGTGTGTGTGTGTGTGTGTGAGAGAGAGAAAGAGAGAGCAGAGGGGAGAGAGACACGACCTGTCATGCAGATATCAGCCCTGTTGCAGTTAAATTTAAACCACCCTCCCTTCTGACACCTTGAGCCACGGCTGCTCTCCTTCTCCGACACACACACACACACACACACACACACACACACTCGGACACACACACACACACACGGAGCTCTGACGGTACCATATGGCCCTTGACAGAAGACTGAGCCCTTGGGAGTGACTGTCCCCGAGGACACAAAGAGCGAGGGGGGTGGGGGGTGGCAGGAACAATATTTAGACAGGATATTTTTTCAGTTGTTGGTGGGAAAAGAAAAGAAAAAATGTCCCCCAAAACTGCTACGTCATGCGTTCCTTTTACCCTGCACTGTTTGGATACAATATGATGTGTCACATAATATATTATATCTGAAACTAACGTATCTAATGCATGCCACCGTCTCAGGGATGCATCATGGTGGATACAGTTTAAAACCAAAAGAAACCTTTTTAGTTCATCCCATTCATTCTTCTTCATTGTCAAAACCTGGGGCCTACACTACCCACAATGCAACTCAAGCCATTAGTGTGTAATGCTAGTAGAAGTAGCAATCTAGCAGATATATCTAACTCCACTCCCCCAGATCTGTTCCATGTTCAAACTCGTAGCTTTCAGCCCCAACCGACGCTGACTCGAGTGACATCACTTAAGGCGAATCAACAGATTTTGCGCCACAAAAAGCCTTTATACTACTCACACATGTAGTACTACTCCCTAAGAGAAGTAAGCAGTCTTTCATGTGTAAAATCGGTAGAGTTCCCCTTTAACAACTCGTTTTTTTGGGGGGGGGAGGGGTTTGCACCCAAAATATGTACCTGGCATTTTAAGAGCTGAGCGCTGCACCGGTTTAAAAACCTGTGTTACTTTGTGATGCAGCCAGAGAGTCACAGACTGTTGAGTCACAGACTGCAGCGTCTTTCTCTCAGCCGACGTCAGAGCCATAATAGAATTATGGGCATTGTTCAGCTTTAGAAGGCACGCAGAGCTCAAATGAACTGCTTTTAAATGATTTAGTTTTATATTCAAAGTCTGCTTGTATTTTCTGGACAAGAAAAAATATCAGACGAAGGTAACCAAATAAGGATTGACCTGTATATATGTGTGTGTGTGAATGTGACTCCAGAGTCCTCCAGAGTCCTCCAGCTGTCAGAGGTTCCTCTCCTTGACACGCTGCCGTAAATCTCCAGGTCAACTCTCTTTTCTTTTACCTTTATTTACCCAGGTGTGTGTGTGTGTGTGTGTGTGTGTGCGTGTGTGTGTGTGTGTGTGTGCGTGTGTGTCAGCAGTTTTCCTTCTACTTCTTGATTTTGCGATTAAACATGTCGCTCATTTCTCAGTTAACACTCATTTAATCAATGTAATACACCAGTCACATTATTTCACACCCTTAATTCATTTAATATTCCAGACAAAACCACAATTAAGAATTTACATATGTAGAAAACTTTACAAGTGTTGTTTTAATCATTGATGCCACATTGAGCCATATGGGCAGTCTGGTGTTAATGAGCAACCGTATTTGTGTTGTTTTGTTAATATACAGCCTTTCTGTATTTATAGTATATATATATACATTTGGATATTCCACTGGTGGGTAAGGTTCACAGCTGAAACATTTAAAAGCGAAATAATGTATGGTATGAAAGTGAAATTTCATATTTAATGTAATCAAACATGCACGTAAAAGCACATAAACAAACCCTTAGAGAACCACACACTATATATTTATTGTGGGAGGAGTAGAATTGAATTAGCAGCTCAAACACACATTTATTATCAGGTCCAGACGTTTCACAGCGTACGGCCCATGCAGGCTGGTCTGAGGCCAGCTGTAACTTTACTCTGGTCACTAATCACAAACATCACAAAACGAACCTCACTGACAGCTCTGAGAGCAGCGCGACAGAAAGCCCCGAAGTTTCCAACGAGCCATCTCTCATCACCCACAGACGGTTATGAGTGTGTGTGTGTGTGTGTGTGTGTGTGTGTGAGTATCCTGTTACTTTACTCTCATTAGGAACGTCTTGAGGGAATTTCTTCAAATTGGACACAATCGTCCACTTGGACTCAAGGATGATTAGAAGTCTGATGGTTACAGGTCAATGTGACCATGAGTCAAGAATTCACATGCTAATTATGACAATTTCACACAAATGTCTAACAGGATAAAATGATGAAGTGATGACTTTATTTGTTGGTGGAGGCAACAGCCACAAGGCAGTAATTCTAACAATTTTCGAATGAATGTGAGATAAGATAACCAGAGAGGGACATTGTATTCCTCAATTGAAAGCTGTATATCTGAAAGGGAACACCTTGGTACAGTTTCTTTCGAGTCAGCGAGTTACCATCATCTGAACAAGTGGTTACAAGTGGTTACCAAAGGTAAAGGACAGAAACAGTTCACAGCTGGTAGACATTTGCAACCAGTGATGAGGGATCATAACAAGACATTTCTTTATTATTAAGCCAAACCGCTGCTCTAAACACATATTTCAATGATCAGTTTTACAGGTCTTGCAGTAAAAAAACTCTAAAAAAAAGCGTATTTAATCTGGTTCAAATGATCAATGATTTCATGCTAACTCTCCGTATTGAACTGCAGTAAATGACGTCATTTCTCCGTCTTTGTCATAGTCTCTCAGTAAGTCTGGACACCTGTCTCTGTGCTCCTCCCTCTGTCTCACATCCACAGCCACCAGGGTGCTGTGGATGTTTTTTGTGGATTCTATCGGTCCCTTTTTTTACGACCTGTCTGCGCTGCCCGTTCAATACGCTACACGTCTGAGCAGCTGTAAATGGCCTTTTTGGGACACTTCACTCAGCCCCCCCGGGGAGCTTTTACGGGACACAATAGAACATTGTGGATTTGTGATGTGTCGCTGCTGGGCTTTCAGAAAGAGCGTGCGATGCTCTTAATGATGTCTGAGAGGGTTTTGATGTCAGTGAAAGTCTGCTTGTACATGTACATGAAAAAGAAATGCCATTGTCCCTTGATTTTTAAGTACCGTCCAGCTCTCTATTCTCGCACGACACATAATCAGTTTTCAACGATGACACAATGAAACATATTTTAAACAACGTGTTCTCCATTTCTGACTTGACCGGCCTCCTGTGCCTAGTTATGGCTGCTGAGCTTGGATTGGACAATAGATGCACATTTTGGGGTTTCAGGGGAGACACTACAGGGTTAAAAGGTTTAACTAATAGATACCACTATGAAACCTCCCATGACTCTCTAAAACCCTTCAGAATATAGAGAGGAATGAAACAGCTCAGAATCTGAGAGAAAACAGCCTTTAAAGATATGTTTTGTAAAGTTATATACATTTTGGGGACACTACAGGTGAATGTTAACATCTTAATCCCTCTTTAAGGACAAAACACAGTTTTCAGTGACAACAAAAGTCCCAGAGTACCACCAGCTGAACGTTTCCTCCCAGTAAAGAGCAGATACACGGGAGGAAGAGACACCGGAGAGGAATTGTCGGTATGAAGAAGATGATAAAAGTAATTTTAAATTTGATTTTTATTGAGGAATGATTTGTTGGCTGCAACGTAAAACCATGCATGTTTTCCACTCGGCCGATGTGGAAAACTGACATCAGTGTCACAACGGACCAATTTATCCCACACACTCCTCGACCTCTTCCTCCTTCCTCTCTCCCTCGGCATTATGGGAGCAGGCCGTTTAAAAGCAGAGGTATTTACGACTCAGCACTCTCCTCTAGAGTTCCTGGAGCTCCACGAACATGTGGGACTGGCAGTGTGACACCACCAGCTCGGTTTAAAGATAGAATTAGTTAGCCATCTGTCTGTCTGTCTGCACACCTGCCTGTCTGTCTGTCTGTCTGTCTGTCTGTCTGTCTGCCTGTCGTGTGCAGTTAAAGCAGGACCGGAGAGAGAACTGGGTCTGTGAAACGTACTCATGACTTTTAAGAGAGAAAATCAAACACACAAGAGCTTCTTATCTACATTTGGATGCTGATAACACTATTATTTCATCGATTTTGTGTTTTAATGTGATTCCCTAAGCATTGAGATTACTTTGTTTAAGTAAAAGCAACAGTTAAACATTGTGAAAATACTCAAGTACATGTCAAAGTCCTGAATGTTTTACTGTTGTAGCTGTTTGACGCACATCTAATTTAAATTCATGTTTATTATTTTCGGCATAGTTTGAGCCATAGAAGTTTTAAAATGCTAATATTTAATAAGAGAAGCATATGTTTTAAATGTACAATTTGAATTTGCAGAGTAACAACCACTGTCTCATGTGTCCAATAAGGGCACAGGATAATTAAAGTATGATATTTGCCTCTAAAATGCAGTAAAAGTATGAAATAACACAAAATGTATTGTACTGTAAAGTACAAATACCTCAAAACTTAAGGACAGTACTTGGGTTAACATACGTAGTTGCTTTCCACCATTGTCCTCGTGTATTTAAGACAGTTTATATTTGTTATGTGCAGAATAGTAACCGCAGTAGTAGCGGTCTAGTAGTGGTAATATAAGTACTGGTAGTGATGCATTTAAAAAACGAGGGGTCATTATTCACTTTCAACTGTGTGTGGTTTTTAAAAGTTATGTAAAAATTGTAACATTTTATTGACTTCACTGCCCTTTTATGACCTGATATAAATAAGAAATGTGTTCAAACTTCTTCCTGCTAAACTAAAAGGATATGTCGCCATCTACCGGTCAAAGGGAGTAATCAGACAACTTTGAGCCACAGGTGAAAACAATGACGCGGTGATTTTTAAAACACAGCAACTCCACCTGTTCAAACAAAAGGGGAGCGAGGGGGGAATAATTAAACAGCAGAGGAGACGAACCTGCAGCTTGTTGAACAGTGAACATGTCGGACAGAGTTTTAGAAATTCTTAGCGAAAGCCGCCTTTCGCTGAATTACATCCCATCAGGGCGACAGCTGCCCAGGACTCCTCCTCTGACGGGTGTGAAGAAACAACTACATTTCTGTAATGAGGATAATGAGGAGCAACAGCAGAGGGTGGAGGTACATGTGCATTGTTTCACTGCACGTCTTCATCACATCGTGTCTTTATTGGAATTGTATATGTCATCAGATCTGTTCTCCTCATCAACAGACCAGTAGTAGAGATGGCGATGACCAAAACCGCACGTTTGATTTCAACACTTTTGGGATAAAATCAGGTACCAAATGATTAATTAATACAACACAGACTGCTTGTTTTACTTGACGTGTTTAGTGTTTTGTATGCCGCTTTATTGTGAATTACTTGGATCTCAGCTGATCTCATGTGTTGAAATGTTTTCCCTGATTTTGATTTTATTGCTCAACAGAACCAGATGACCCAAGCTCCATGCTGAAAGGAATGAAGGGCTATCAGCTGACACAGACTGACTTGGAGTTTATTGAAAAGATGAGAGTAGAGAAATGTATTAAAAAACTGCAGGTAATGTTTTGTCTTTCTCTCTCACTGCTGCTGCTCGGTTGCAAAAAAAGTTCTTCACTTTGATTGCAATCATTGTTGCGTCGTGTTTTTGTTCATACCAAGATGGCGTTTGTACTGATATATTTTGACCGTCCTCAGGGAGATCTGGAGGAAGTGCAAAGGTTGTTGATGAAGGAAATGACGCCGTTGGAGCTGGTGTTGGCTTCCAGGGAGAAAGCACAGGCTGGACTCCAAATGGTGAGTTTGAATGACGATAAACGAGATCTCGCAACGATATCCCGTGCGCACAAATTTGAACTTTAAAAATAAGAAGTGCCAACTTTTCAGTAGCTTAAAGATTCTCACCTTATTTAATTTGGCATAAAATCTTACCTCAACGAAGATTGATCAACCTCTTGATTCCGTGTAGTTCTGTAGCTGATACGATGGCACATCTGCACTTTTTTTATGACCATCATAATAACTTTTTCTGAATGTCTGGTATAGGCGTTTTTACACTGAGCCTGCAGAATTAAAAACATGGAAACACGGCGCACATATCCTCTAATCTTAAACTTGTGTGTAACAGTAAAGTGTAGCTTCATTCATCACTGACAAACCTGTTGTTCTTTCTGTCAGTTCCCGTCCTGTGAAGACCTCACTGAGTGGGTGAAGGTGGTCCTCGCAATGACATCGCCATCAACCGAGTTAACAGACCTCGACGCCAAGTCTCTCCTGGCCATGGTGACGGAAAAAAACATCCGACGAGCCAAGCAGGAGAAGAGTATTGAGCTCACTCGGCTGGAGAAGAGGGTGGCAAACAAGTAATTACCAGCTTGCATAGATGCCACTGAAGGCGGTCTATAGCTAATTTTTAAGGATCATTTTTAGTACAACATTACCTTTTTTAACTGATTTCTATTTCCAACTGTTCTGCAAGAAGCCATCAAAATGTCCGTCTACATTGTAGGTGTTGTAGCAGTTAAAATCCCCCCCAAAAAACATACTAACAAGGATTTCTTCAAAACGTAGAAGGAGGAAAGAGGCTCAAGCAAAAGGGCAGCTGGAAAAACAAGTTGCCCATGAGCAGGTAAGAGAGGCCCCAATTTGTGCAACTTTTTATTGTTTCGTGAAGTTATTTTTTTAAGTATTTTTTGTTCTGCTTCCAGCTGAAGATACAGGGATTAATGAGCCAGTTATCAGACCTGAAATCTGAACTTTTACAACAAGAGGTGAGAATCTGGTTTGATCTGGTTTCAAACATGCATTTTTGGTGTTTGGCTGAGTGGGCAAAAAAAGTAAAGCCTGTAAGGATTTACTGTCCTCTAAAGAGTAACTATTGTTTCACAGGATGTCTATAAAGCTCTTGAAATGCAGATCAACGCCCAAGAATCACCAGAGATCACAGCAAAAGAAGTAGACGCTCCAGAGGAACTGCAAGCCGCGAAAAGACAAGCGAACTGTCGAGGAAAGGGAAGAACAAAAGCTCTGGAATCTACCGAGAAGTTGCAAGACACAACAAACCAAAGTAAATCAACGAGGAGCAAACTGAGGGACCGTCGCGCCAGTGTGAAAGACGATCGTGGAAGTAAGAACGCGAGTGAAACTCTGAAGCCGAAACCGAAGAAGACAGCCAGAACTTCATCGCAGGAAGTCGAGTCGACCCCACAAGAGTCTGTAGGAGCTGCGAGAGGGAGAAGGAAGCCTCCGGGAACCTCCACGACTCCACGACCGAAAAATCAAAGTCGTGCAAAAGCTGGGGAAGCCACGTCCAGGCCAGCTGCTGGTGGTGATGCAGGAGATGAGACTCAACGTGCTGTTCTGAGGAGGTCCAAGAGGATAGCCAGCAGGACGGGAATGTGTTCGTAGCTTTTAAAGTAACTTTTATATTAGATGGATTGTTTATTATGTATCGTACAGGTGCAATCCTCCACCACGAGGTTGACACTTGTGGTTTTTAGTTGTTTGATTTGATTATCGCATTTTTATTTTCCCAGGCAATGATGTCCCAGGATCGTCTTAATTTTGACTTGTTCCTGAATTAATTCCAACATTGTTTTTTTTTTAATGTATAAACTGCTGTTTTTAATTAAATGTAACTTTCATAAATGTTCATCGTTGCATGACGATACTTTGACGCTTTACGCCTTCCACTTAGGGTGTACAATAAAGTCTGAATATTACAATTATGACTTTAATTTTAAATGTAAAACTTGATTGTAAGAGAGTTTATCGCCTTCTGTAAAGGTGGGGGTCAAAGGTCGTGGATTAATGCGCGTCAAGCGGCACGTGAGCCTGAAGCCGAAAACTCGCCACAACCTGAATTAAATGTGATGTTTGATTTGTGGTTGAATTGGTCACACGTCACAAAAGGGTTTCTGTAGATTAGATTTCTGTGAGGTTAGGAATTCTGTCCCGTCTGTCGGGGGGGGCCAGCGGCCATTTTATCACCTCCTCTCTCTCTCTCGTTCGCCGTCGCGTGTTCGAAATGAGTCGCAAGCGCTGCAGAATCACTGCAGTTTTCCCTCGAGTAGTAATTCTTGGACGGCCGAGCTGCGATTTGGGTGTAACGTTGTTTATCTTCCATTAACTCCCAATCAATCGGTCTGAGCGGGGAAAAGAAAAACACCCCACGTTCAGTCTCCGTGAGTCTGGAGTGGGAAAACATCGTGCTGACAGCTGGAATGTTTCGAGGCACCTTCTTAAGTTACAAATTAAGTTTGAACTGACGGTCAGATTTGTCCGTCATTTGCAGGCTGCAGTCTTGACAACTTCTTTCTTAACAGCTAAAGTTCTGTTATACTTTCCCACCTTGGGTCTTGATCCCTGACTTTTCCTGCAATCTGGGAGGCTTGTTTTTAGTCTGATTGTAATCCCCCAGAACCTGAAGAGGGATTTCCCTTTTCCCCCCTTCTATGCGTGGACACATCCATGATTGGTGAGATGTTTGTCTGATGGTCAACGACCCCGGCCAAGACCAAAGTAATACAAGCACAGGGTGGGAATCATGGCTCCACATCCCGTCATTACGTTTAATAGTCTGATACCAATAAAGTCAAACTAATCGTGAGCAGTGAGTTTATTCTAGAAAGGGTTTAGTTCTCTTGTTATTCCTGCGTTTTCTCCTCTGTGGCTCAGCGTTCCTCTGCTCCTCTTTGCCAAACCTGGAACCTTGAACTGCTTTTCAGAAATCGAGGCATGGGAACGTTACCTCAGCTGCGTCGGTTTCAGAAATCAGATCCTGTTTACGGAAGGAGTCCGGGATCCCGGCCCAAGGTCATGGATTATAAAGAAATTGCTCATGTCTTTCGTATTGTGGCTGGATAAACGTCCCCCTGTATTTAGTCACTTCTCTAAACATTTCACAGACTTACAAAATATATCCGTAGCCTCATGTTATTATGTAATTTAGAATATTAAAGGCAATGCATTGAAACATTAAAAGCTTCTTGCAGTGTACAATAATAGCTTATAATAGTTGAAAGTTAATGCCGTGATGTACCAAAACAGACTATAATTGATGGTGTTTGTGCAGCTACATTATGAATTATACCAGTAATATGTTTTGTGCATTTAGCGTGAGCCACCACTAGAGGGCAGTGCTACGGATGTTGACCCTCAACTTTATTTAGATATTTAAAATCTTACATATTTTATTAGCCGATGACATATTTCTGCTGAATCATGCGAGGGGATGAAGTGGGCATAACTTTGCATCTTGGGGTCTGAACCCAATTTTCGAAAGCATTTTCAAATCAATGAACCAAGACATTTTTCTTGGTTCTTTTTCTTGTCCTGTGGCAAAAATATATAAATGTATAGCTCAATTCTTTGATCATTTATCAGACAACAGGCGTACATCTGTTAAAACACGAGTGTAAAGTTTAGAAAGAATGTCTTTGGTGTGACACAGTTCTTTATTTTCAGACGTCCTAACTCGTCTGTCCTCCCCTGTTACGCTTCTCTGTTTAGCTTTGGACGCCGAGACAAGACGGACCCCCGGTCCCCTGCCAAGGAAAACCCTGTAGAAGTACATCAGTGAGAGCGAGACCCGAGACCAGAGGAGGTGAAGCCCGTGACACGTGTAAGTCCAACAAGGCAGGAGTACGTTTGTATGTCAGAATGGAGGAACGGTGTGAACGAAGCTCAGTTCGTGAGAGGATGCTCCTCTTTAATGTGGTTTTGAAAGAGCTTTGCTTTAATCCTCGGAGGGACGTGGGAGTAGAAAGTATTTTTGTTTTGCTCCACTGATTAGAATCCACCAGGAAAGGAGAAGACCGGAAGGAAGGAAGTCTAGGTGTTCAGAAAGCAAAATGTAAAACACAATGCAATAGACTAAATATCGGGACAATGCAACTTAGGGATGGTGAACATGACGAAAGAAAGTTATTCAGCTTCCAGGGGAAGTTACTGCAGTATCCCCTTAAAGGAGTCATTCCCCACAGTGTGTGCATGAGATAACAATGTGCATATTCCACTGAAGCCTCGTATTAATAGACCATTTTGAAGACGATTTGCTTTCTTAGCGAGGGTTAGATAGGGAAGCGTGATCTTCTATCTGTGTCTGTATATTTAACGGTGAATGTGTCCTCCTGTTTTACGATGACGTCGTCTTCTGAATCCGTCCACGAGCTTTAGAGACGTCTGCTCTCAAATGTGTCTGGTGGTCTGAATGAGGCCCACACTGCACCCCGGCAGACTTTAGGATACCCACAATAGGCCAGCGCTTTTAGGACAGCTCTAGGAAAAATGCTGTAAATACCAGTAGCCCAAAAAAGGAGGCAAACCACCTCCACACACACACACACACACACACACACACACACACACACACACACACACACACACACCTGCAGTCAATTAGTCCCTCTGCCTGCTGTATCTCATGTAACAGACTCAAGTTCACTTCAATCAGCTGAGCGTGAATTCTCACACGCACAGTTACTCTCGTTGTGTATTTTAATTAATTTTTAACGACTTAAATTACTAATTATAGTCAGTAATTAGTACCAGATGTAATTTATAAACTAAAGAACCCAGCGAGAGGGAAGGGTGAAGACTTGTATTCGAGAAGTTTTGGAACTCATTTTAAGGGGTTATTAAAAAGATATTTGCAAATAGATTTCACGACTATAACTACGGTTCTTTAACCCTTACTGCACTTCTTTAAGTTGAAGTCTTGTTTTGCGACACTTTGGATTTAGCGTCTGTGAACTTGGACAGACCTCCATCGCAGGTTCTCAGTCAACACGGTCTGTGTGTAATCTCCCTGCATGCGGCTCCGTGGAGCCAATACAAACTTGTTCTCCTGGCAAACGAAGAGAGAGCGCGCTCAGTCCGTCGAAGCTGGACAAACAGGGCCCAGAGCCGAGCTGCTGAGGAGGCACAGACCCACTGCGAAGACCAACAGTAGTCTTCTGCCTTTCTTTTTTTTTTTTTATCGGGGTCTGGCTACGTTCTTATTATTGTTCCGTCTCTGTTTTGACTCCGTCTTTCTAACAGTCTCTGTTCCTGGTCTTTGAAATGACACATGCCCTTCAGACATCGGCATCCGTACGATGTGAGGCAGGTCTGAGATCAGTACATCAACACTGAGGCTTTGAGTTGAGAAACCTGGATGGAGTTGAGGCTGATTTCAGCTGTTTCTATGTCTGGAAGTCATGTTGCTGGATAATAAAGAACAGTGAACTGTCGGTGTAACCTTTAGGGATATTCCTTTGTATTTAAGGGACATTTAATTATTAATATGAACTTGGATGGTGACAGTCGCCTGTTTCTGATATGTCATATTGTAAAGATTACAGCATGGATAAGCTTATATATAGCACTGCTTTGTCATTGTTGGTGGTAATTAGGACTTATCGGGAGCCAAGGAGGAAGTAGTGTGAAGTTGTTCTGGAGTCTAAAGTTGGACAAAACATCCGACTTGTTTCCTGTTTCCTACCGACAGTTTGTTTCTTTTAACCATGACAACAACAATCTCCTCAGTTTGTAGGTTTTTTAACACAACCATGTTGCTAATATGCTTCTCATTATTTGGAGGCCATCGCAACACTAAAACACAACCACACTCAGGCACCAGTGTCTCAGCCTGTGTGGCAACAGAAGGCCGGGGTCAGTTTACTCTGCTCCTCAGAGGAATGCTGGGAATTGTTTGCCCTGTCTGCTTTAACTTCTGTTCCTTCTAGCCAGCTTAGTTTTGCTGTTTCTGGATGCGCACACACACGCATTTATTTTGCCAAGTCAAGATCTGCGTCTGTGTTTTATGTTGCACCCTGTAAAGAGCAAAGGGGCTTTGGTGTTATGGCTGCAGCCCGTTTGTCCGAGAGGTTTTGGATGGAAGTAGAACTGGACTGCGTGCGTCTCCGTATCACGCCTTGAGTGTGTGCTTTTGAACCCGTAATAGACGGAATCTGGGATCAACATTCGGTTTCTCATGCTGGCCAATGCAGCGTTGTGGTCTTGGTTGGCGAGGCGTAAAAGTGAGCCTGTTTTTTTGAAGATATTAATGCAAATATGTTGCCAAGAGCAGAAATAAAACAGGGCTTTGTGGCTTCATCACAAGCAGGAAGGAATTCAGCCTTTTTCTTGTTTTTTCCACACACACTAAAAAGTATTTCTGTTCATCATCACGCTCCAGCACTTGACAAATGTTCCCGAAGAACACATGACAATACTCTCTAATGATACTTTCAACTGTTTCACTACTCAAATACCGGTGGTTTGGTGCGCACCATAGATCAAAGCGTGTAATGTGCGCTGCAAATTACCCGTGAAGGAGGTGGCTGTAAATTCTCACCCACCCTCTACAGCACGACCTGTAGAATAGGTGGAAGAAAAGGAATCCATCATTTACGTGAAAATGATCCCTTAATTAGTCTGGACAGCTCTGACAGCTATGTTTCATGGAAAAGAGGCACGGTTCTGTCTCTTTGTCTCCTTTTTTTTAAATTATATTTCATACCTTTGCCTCCAGTTGCATGAATGTCAGACAGCCGGCGTTCCTGCTGACTGCAGAATGTGCGCTTGTTCACGTTTGTGCGCACACAGCCGAATATTCGGACAGTAGGGGTCCAGCTGGTTCTGGAAGTTTGATGATGTGTTATGTCGTTTGGGTTTGTGCTAGTTGTGTTTGTGGTGAAAGGAAGAAGAACTGGTGTTGCTTCTTATTTAGCAGGACAGGGTTATATACGACTGGATGGGGTATCAAAGCTCATGTGGTAGCATTGACTGCAGCTCTGGCAGGAAATCCGCGGATTGTAGTGACTTCGTCGCAATGAATTTATTTCAGTCCCATATTTAGCTGTTTTAAATGTCAGTGTGACCAAGCAGTGACTCTGACATGAGCGGTTGTGGCGTCGCCAATAAATCCCCATCGATAAATCGGCAGGTCTTATATTATCGTTATTAGTTTATCGCAAAAACATGTGCGTCAAACCCCATTACAGAGTACACTCAAGTGAAACGACAACTTGTTGTGCTGTGAAGTCCTCTAGTAGAAGCAGGACCAGAATAGCTTTTTCTAATTCATTTTGGAAAAATGCACATTTACTCAGAATGTATGATTAATGAGGACTCCTTGTATGGAGTTCAAGGCAAACATTTATTCGATCCCCTGGACATGACTTCTTGTCTACACTGCACTGCTCCCACTTCCAAAGATTAGTATCAACGATTGGTTAGGTTTAAGCAACAAAATTCCTTGGTTAAGGTTAGAAAAAAGATAAAATAATAACACAGCACCGTTTATGAAAGAACCATAACTACCGTAAATAAATAAATGACGCACTTAGTGGACTTTCTAGCTCGTTATACTCGTAATTGTACCAGTTAACTTTCAATTACAGCTGCTTTTACTCTGACCGAAATCAAAAGCAACGACATTCTATGTGTCTGTGGTTTGCAGAAACGTGCAATTTTCTTCCTTGGCGAGTGGGCGGCACAAATTTGTGCATGTATGTATCCAGCGTGACATTTACTGCATAACCTCAAATCTAATGGACAAGTGTATATGATCAAAGAAGAAGGTGGAAACATGCTGCAACAAGCTTCACTCAAACATTTGCCCCAAACCCAGTGAGCCCAGACTTTGGCCAGACTGCAGACCACATTAACAGACAATGACTCAGCAGCTTTTCCAACTGTGAGCAAGCTCTTTTTTTTGCGTGGAGCCACCTTTAAATTGATTCATTTACTTCCCACCATCAAACACCGGGGGTTTCCAGTCCACACAGATATTTGGCTGCCGTTCCAAGGGCAGCAGAGGAATGAAATGCAAACCAAAGCGTTGGGCTCAAACTTACAGCCAAATAAATAAAACAAAGAGAGGGAGGCTCTCCTAAAGCTGCGGTATTCTCTCGTATACATGCAGTAATCTTGACGGACAGAGATTACGTTCATGTCCAAGGCCGGTGGAGAGCACTCGGAGTCAAATGACAACATAGTTCACATAATGTGGATGAAAGTGGGGAAAGTATTATAATTCTGTGGAAAAGATACGACTCGCAGTTTTATCTTCAAAATAGATTTTCTCAGAGAGCATGAATGTTCCATTTTATTTCAAAGTGTTTTTTTAGCCTCCAGAATGTTTAGAATATGCAATAATATTACACTTTAATTTCACTGTATTGTCATCCAATAAAAACAAGTATGCAGTCTTAAAGTGTAGGTACTTGCTTTTCTTTAAATAGGAGTGAAGCGACTGGTACTTTTAATGTAATTACTGTCTCGTCCAGTCAAATGGATTCATAAAGGCGTTCTGGCAGGCAGTTGCATGTGTGTGTGTGTGTGTGTGTGTGTGTGAGTGAGTGGATATATGAGCATCAGGCAGCAGCCAGGCACTCTTTAGAAGCTGGTGAGTGAAAGACTGCAAAGAAGTAGAAAAGATAAACATTTATGGATCATATTTGGCATTTTTCATCATGTAATTACTTAACCCTGCCAAGAAACGCATGCAGGGACGCCCATAAAACTTTGCACAATAGCTCTATTGATGGAGACTTTTTGAGAAACGTGAATGAACCTCGTGGGTGCTTGCTTAGTGTTGTTCAGTGCATTCTTATTTATTCTGCACAGGGGAGAGGTGAAGGTGGCCATGTGGGACTACAAACACAGGACTTTCACCTAGGAGACCTCCGTTTGTGTCCCGTGTTTCATTATTTGTCGCATAACTTCCACGATTAAGAAATGTCACTATTATAGTTATTTTGATCAGAATCACGAGTTTTCTTGCAGGCGCACTGATTGCTCGTGTGAAAACACCCCCGAAGATTAAGAAAAAAAAACCTTTTTGAAAGGTACGGTAAGAAGTATGTATGAGGATACGTTGCAGGGTAGTGTAGCAGTGAAATCACACTGCAGTTCTCCCAGAACCAAAAGCTAATTCAACCATTAACTTCAGCCAGTAAATTGGTGTAGAATGATTAATTCTTCCTGGTCTGCTGAAAACCTAGACGATGGCATCATACTTGGGAAAACATCCACACTGGGATCCATCCACATTCCGCACGCCGACATGTTTCCAGTGCAGCGACAGACAAAGCCAGAAAAGGGGGGCTTGCAGCACCGAGTAGAGGTGATTTGCCCCCGTACAACCGGGCTGTTTCTGCCTTCGCATCAGCCTTAATGACCCCAGGAAGTGTTGGTGAAGGCGGTTAGCGTCTAATGACCCTTTTCCTGTGATATAACGTGGAACTGGCGTGCTTTGGTTTGCTCTGCAATTGGCCTGACTTCACCAAAAGGAAAACACACGGTGACAAAATGAATAAACAGTATTCTGTTGCCTTTCCAACCGTAAGTGGCACGACCGCTGTTATGTACTATGTTTTCACAAGCTTTGATTGGCTTACTCATTGTGAGATGTTAATAATATTTGACCTTCTGAGCGTTTAACATTTTTGAAAGGTTTGGTGTTTGAGAGGGCTCTTTATTTTCTCTCAAAGCTTACCGTACACATCTGTAAATTGAAGCCCCTGTGGTACTACTTCACATGTATTTTGTGTGCAAATAGCAAATTCTCTTCAAGAAGTTCGTCTCAGATTCTGCTAAAAAAACTGCTCTGAAACTGTTCTACATCTTGTGGAGGTGCAACAAGGTAGTTTGAATGAAGAAAACTCTCAAATCTGCCTTTTTCTGTGTGGTGTTGTTTTGGATCTTAACAGTAAGTTGGTACAACGTTCTCCAAACCTCTTTCTTCTGTAGAGTGCTGCGTTACTGTGCCAGCATAGTAATACATTTTGGTATTACAAGCACATGTGTAGCTTGGTTACTCTTCATCAAAAACAGATTTCATGTGATTTAATTAAATGCGTGTTCTTGGAAATGTTCTCAGAGCAGTGAGACGGCTGTGACACTGTCTCTGAGCTCTGATTTGTTTGAATTCTTTTGTGTAGTAAAAAGTCGAAAAGGCACAAGTTTTATATCGGAGTAAAGGTTTCTTTACTAAATGATTTTCTTGACCTTTTAACACCGCCTGCTGGCTTTAATGAATGGGATGAAGACAACCTATTATCTCCAGAACCTTTTGTATCCGGCTGCCAAACTCTCAAACCATCCACCAAAGATGGAGAGGAACATTGGAGTTGGAGCAGGCTCTGAGTCGGCGGGATTAACAGCCAGACAGAAAAATTCAGAGGTGGTCATGAGAGAGAGAGAGTCGACACCACATTAACTGGTTCCAGCAGGAATCGGTGGAAGTACAGCGGACAGTGTTGACTGATATATAACCTTATATATATATATATATATATATAACAGAGCTCTGTTAGTCTTTTACAAAGTACTGCATGTAGACACATTTTTTTTTTTTCTAAAAAATGAGTTGTAGGAAGGTTTGTTTCTATGAACATTAGAAAAATGTAGTGCTGGCAAACAGTAAACCCAGACAGAGCTCATGAATCTCTCCACGAGGCTTTTGATTTAATCGTCGTCGAGGTCCTGTATGATAGACGAGGTCTCAGAGGTGCAGTATTGATACGTTTTTACTGTTGAGTTTCTCTGATCTTTATGGTGTGATAGCTGCGCATTCTTCCATATTTTGGATTTATTTTAGTATACACATGTTTTTGCATCTCATACAATTCTACCTGCAGGGGGCGCTACAGTAACGGTAAACCATTATATTTGTACAATCCTTTATGCTGTGTCTTGAGAACCGCTCATCCTATCTCGCTCACACTTGGTGGGTGTTTTGCTGGGGACCCCATGGAGTGCTTTGTCGAATTGGGTGCAATTTGGACACAAGACATGTTCAATAATAGCAACGTTGAATAAATTAGCAAACTCTGTGCCGCAGCTGGAGCGGAGCATCAGGGCTCTGCGGACTTGATGGGGGTTTTACAGACCGCAAAGCCTGACTGCAGTTTACTTTTAATGCTGGATGCACTTGCGTTGCAAAACAAACCTTTCTTCACTTCCTTGCAGCGCGTCTGGGTACGAAGCAATCGGCCCGCTCCGTAAGGGGCACGCCACTAACGAGCAAAGGATTTGAGGATTGTTAACTTGCCCAAATCCAATGAAGAGCAGGACAGAGCTGCCGACATTAGCCTAAACACTGATAGCATCCAATGAAATGCTGCTTGGCCTTGAAAGTAACGCTCTGTTAGCTAGTTAGCAGAGCATGCTAATGTTTGGCAGCTAAATAAGAGTAATCGCTAAATTTTGCAAGAGTGAAAAGAGGCCTTTGCAGAAACCGGGACTAGTCGACTCACTATGCAATAAGAGAAAAACCCTCTTCTTCCACTTTCTTTTGCCAAGTCAGTGGTCACATTTTAGAGAACCCGACTGATGTGAAGATTGTAATGGCCCTGCTTGTAAAAGAGAACATTGGCTCCAGTCTGAATTCTCACACTTTTCCACTTTATAATGAAACGTGGATCCTATTTTCCCTTCTTCACTCCTAAATGCTCAATTATTTCCTTTCTCTACCAAATAACCAAGAGGTGCACCGGAGGAAGTGGAAGGTCTGCATTTTTCTGAGTCGTTAGGTGACTTTATGAGATGGTCTACCAGACGGTGCCCATCGACCGCCAAAACCGACAGCTGTGGGTCTGCTAAATGGAAAAAAAGTCAGGCGATCTGAGTGGTACTCAAATATGTGGTGACAGAGCTGGAGCCAGGATACACTGTCGAATTCTCTTCCCTTCTCCTGCATCCGGCTCTTGTTTTTCTTTCTCTATCATAAATAAGCTCAATAATGTCCCATTTAAAAGAAACTGACCATTAAATACAACAACTCCAAATCATAGTGGAGGTTAAAATGTGCTGTTTGGGCAGCTTTTCTCCAAAATATAGATCAAAGCTTCAGGAATCAGCATTAAAAGAAACGGCTTCTAGTGAGGTGATCGAGGATAAAGTACACGCACAATGTACGGGAATATGTTCCCGTTACCCTCGAACGATCGTGTCAGAAAGAGGTGCCAGAAAAAATAAATAAAGGGAGCGCATTCAGAGATTTTCTTTTTTCCCAATGTCCACTTCACTTCATTTCAGTGTTTTTTTTGGGTTTTGGCGCATTAGCTTATTTCTTTTGCCAAATGGCAGATGAAAACCATGCTCACCAACAAATTATGTTCATGATGACTGGATTAATCACATATCTGTCAATCACATAACTGCTGCAACGTTAGGAAAAAGTTTGTGTGATGCTCATGGATAGAGACATTTTTATAAAGACCAAAACATCAGAAAATAATGTCC
Organism: Leptoclinus maculatus; assembly: GCA_032191485.1. Taxonomy (NCBI): domain Eukaryota; kingdom Metazoa; phylum Chordata; class Actinopteri; order Perciformes; family Stichaeidae; genus Leptoclinus; species Leptoclinus maculatus. The sequence goes on along the minus strand of JAVDOI010000021.1, from coordinate 3,380,424 downwards.
CACTTTTGACAGAAATGTCGCGAGGAATCGGGACACATTAAACACAAACAAACTATTGTAACAAAGCATCCACCTGTTAGCACCACTGCCAATCCAAAGATGAAAGAAGGTTGATTGCGGAACAGGAAAGGGAGTAATAAGAGTCATTGCCAGGGTTTTCTGCGCTCTGCACGTCGCTGAGGCAACTTGGCCTTGAGATCTAAGTCGCAGGTTAATAACTACATGAGCAGGAAGTCTGCATGCAGACAGGTATGAGGTCAGTATTTCCACTCAGCTGACTGCTTGTTGTTCTGTTGGAAAAATACTTTGCTGCTCTGGACTTTGTAAAATGAAAAGGCATTGCAAGAGGGACAATGAAAAATGAAGAATAACTTCATCCGTTAGATTTCAAAAGTAGTCAAGTTTGTGCAGCTCCTGCACCGAGGGAACATGTTAAAGAACTGAAACAGCAACACAAACAAAAACACAAATTCCTCAAATGTGAACCAGCTGTTCAGAGTGTGGATGTCCTCCCCTCTGCCCCTGCCTGTTGCTTCCATACCGTCAGGACTTTGGATACAAGTTGAATATTTTGGATCTGGGATGCAGAGCTACATATATGTGCAAACCAAATCCTCTAAAACTTGTGTAGATTTCCATGAAATTGTTTACAGATATTCATGGTGTGCCCAAAAGGATCGATCCTAATGACTTTGGTGATCCCCTGAATGTTGCTCTTGCGCCACCAACAGCTCAAATGTTTCAGTTGTCAGGTCACCAAGTTCACCAAAATACCTGACATTGCCATTAGCCTCAGCTGTAGCTTGTTAGCATGCTATCACGCTAACATGGTGAACGTTATACCTGCATGTCAGCACTCTGACTTTACAATTCAACGTCGCAGAGCAGCTGTACACTTTGTTTTTGGTCATACTAGCAGAGGGATTTGTCTCATTCTTACCTTATTTAGCTCTCAAATAAAGGGAGAGAGATCGAGAGAAAAGTAATTCTCTAATAACGAATGTATGTGAGAAAAAAACAAGGCACATTGTCTCATTCATATTGTCTTTATAGCCCTTTAAGTGGACATTTAAACATGCTGGGAAAACTCCCGAGGAAGACACAATAAAAAGCTCAACAACAGCTTCTAAATAGACCTTGTGGTTAGATAGTTGTATTAACTACTGTGTGTGTACTGTGGTAGTCTCTTAAACCCTAGATCTTGACCTCAGCCAGCTTTGGCTCACCAAAGTGAGACCCTGCCCTGAAATCTTTCTGCATGCAAAGAATGCGGCGAGAGGTCCAAGTCGAACGAGAATCTTCCTCTTTGTGAGATTGTGCAGCTGATTGGGCCTCGGTTCGCTCCTGTCTTTAATAACGTCGAATGCTGCAAACACGCAGTTCCAGTAGTGGTTTCTCTCTCACACAGATCCTCTTTTTTTTTTTCTTCTGTTTTCCTCCCTCCTTCTCATGCACAGATCCAGAGCTTCTCCTCTCTCAGCTCGTGCAGCTCCACCCACCTGCAGATAAAAGCCAAACCCTCACCAGAGCTGCTGTTCAGCGTCTGTCCCAAACTCCTCAAAGCTTTCTGATACTTCCAGCCTGCAGCAGCACACACAAAGGTGAGTGATGCGTCACCTCTGGCACAGCAGGATTTGATGATGTTTTGGTTGGCAGGGCCGCCATGTTTAGGTTTTTTGGTGCAGCAGTAACATCCAGTGCGCACTCATTAGCTCATGGTTTGATTTTGAATGTGTTTTTCTTGCATGGTTATCCGATTGCAACGACTCGACTGGATCATTCAACCGATTCCTCTTGGAAAAAACTGTAAAATCCTGTCCGGTTTGAATTCTTGGAACGATACACAAATAACTTTTGGGGTTGCGTGAGGGAAAAAAATGATAGAGATAAAAAAAGGCAAAGCAAAAGACATCCTGCTTTACAAAGCTCACTGCTATGAAGCCTCTGCTGACAGAAGTCTCTGCTGATAACGTCTGAGTTTTCCAAATGCAAAGAACATCCAAAAGATACACCTGGGAAGAATAACTCAGGCTTAAGCTTGTTAAAATAAATGCACGGTGCAGCATCTTGACAGGATTTAGAACCAGTTAATGGAATGTCTTGACATCTTGGAGATTTCAGTGTTACGTCTTTCAACACAGAGGGGGAAGAGTTGGCACTTTTTCATCCAATGTTTGAGGGAGAAAAGGATTCAGTGTTACGGTTATTGTAGTTTTAACTATCCCACATAAATAAAAGAAAATGGGATTAAAGTCAAAGCTTTTTGGCAGCAAAATGGCTCCGAGAAATGAGTCAGAGAGGGAACGTTTGGGGGTTCAGGAAATCTTTCTTGTTTTTTAGTCTTTGGTGTTCATTTTTATCCCCATTTGTGTCCCCTGCTGAAAATAGATTGAATAGAATGGCTTTGATAACATGCTAGTTTAAAATGACAAACGTCTGCCCATGCAAACTGACCAGAAGCTCCAGGGCAGCCAGATGTTCTGCCTCTTTATCCTCTCCATAACTTGATTACGGAACATCCGAGTGTGCAACCTGCCAGAAAACAGTTGGGAATCCCTGCTTCACACCTGATGTGGATTTATCACAATGTTGAACATGTCCAAGGTGAGGCTGTTGTCTCTGTTTTCTGCTGTAAGCGGGCGGAAATGCGTTCTAATCGCTGCTATAACTTGCATGCAAACGTAGCTCGCGAGAGCATCTGTTTTGGTGCGGGTAGAAGAAGTGGAAATGTGCCTCTATAGCTAATGAGCTTCACGGGCCTGTCTGATGAGCTGAGGTGATAAGTGTCTCAATAAAAGTTTAGATTTACCACAAAGGTCAGTTTTTATGGAACTTTGTTACATTTTTTGCAGCTGTTTTTAGCTTTCAGCTCCTTATTGCCATTTAAGGTTATCATGTTTTTCCTCTCTTAGGGAGAACACTCTTAATTAGGGGAAAATGTGGGTAAGCTGACATAGTTGAGGTTGAACAAGTTGCACAATTAAGTCGCTGATTACCGTAAGTGTAATCCTCGGTGCTCAGAAAGGACTGTTGGCATCAGCAGAATGTGGTAGCAGGCAGCACCGTGGAAACGCACAGAACACCGATCTGCAGATGTGAGGAGGTCACAAACGCTCTAATCAAGAAAATCTAGAGCGGTGCAATTTAGGGCAGCACATTTCGTTTCGGTCTGATTGTTCTGGAAGAGGGTATGGGTAGTTTGTGTGCATTGATATCATGTCCAAACCAACCAAGATGCATGCTTTATCCTCCATGTTAGAAAGGGGAAAACAAGTTAATGGTTAGGGGTCTTCAGGTTATGATCTGGGTTTACAGAAACTGAATTTGATATTGTGCATTTACTTTTTATGAAGCACAGCTCAATCACCAAATTAGCAGGTTGAAGTGACCTGAAGAGGTTTGCGTCTTCGAAGCAGGTCCAAAGAGAAGAACTTAATTAACATGTGAGCTTTAGAGGTGCTGGTAGGTGGATCCTGTTACCTTTGGACAGAGCCAGGCTAGCTGTTTCCCCTTGTTTCCAGTATTTATGCTAAGCTAAGCTAACTGTCTTCTGCTGTTTCTTCATATTTAGTGTATGGTATGAGTGCAGAAGCTGTAGAAACGGCCAGGGGTGCCGAAGCAAACCTGTGTCAAAGTTGCCGGTTTGTTATCTGTGCAGGGAGTGAATCAGATGCCTCTGTCGGCAGTTTGTGACTTTATATATTTGTCACTCAGTTAATGACTCCCTCACAGTTCTCACCTCGTGAACAGGAAGTGTTTATGTGGCTCAGAGGGAATGTGTCTCTTGATCCCGGAGCTGCAGCCTCTGGGACTTGAGGCCATGTGTCCAAACATTCTCCTGCTACCGTGCAGAGCACTGCAGCCTTAGAAACGTCTCAAAATACGACGTATAAATCCCTCTTAAACTGCAATTTGCATTGTTAATCATATGCATGTTTATGCGAGCGGGGTGTCTCTCACATTATAGTGATCCGTGTGGTACGGTCCACTCTGGAATTAAAGCTTTACATTTTTGCAGATTTACTGCAAAGTATCTCTTATCTAAACTCCTAAGTAGACTGAGTCGTAGCTCTTATTATCCCTACTGCTAAAACATCTGGACAGTAGGAAAAGGGAGGATCATATTTTTTCTCTGAGTGGCATATTTTACGGTGTGACTGTATAACACATTAAGCTTCCCGGGACTCTCGTCATAATCCATTACTGTCACCGGTCAAACAATGCTTGCATGTTGTAGCAAGAATTTAATAATCCCGGGTCATTTTATGATCTCAATAAATTGATATATGTGTAGGAATGCCGGCAGCCAAAAAGCCCAATGAGTGATCGCTTGAAGAAGTCTGCATTACCGAGAGCTACAGTTGGAAAATGCTCCATCATCAAAGTGAAACGGTCAGCAATCAACCCTCTTTCAAAGCAACATATAATCACCACCTAGTTATTTTTTTAACAGTACACCGCTCTCACCCACCAGATCTATTATTCAAGTAGAAGTACCAATAGTACAGGAGTAATAGCAGCAAAATGTACAACAGTAAAACACGGCTGCATCAATGTGTAAGCAGCATTTTACTGTTGCAGCTGGTCGAGTTAAAGCTAGTTTAAACTACTTTAAATACAATTAGCTAGTATGGTCCAGTGGTTCCCAGCCTAAAGGCCAAGGCCCCTCCAAAGGGTCACCATTCATCTGAGGGGTCGTGAGATAATCAACGCAATGTGAAAGAAGTCAAAACAATGTGCTACAACTCAAATTTCTATTTTTTATTTGGACTTTTCTCTAATATTAGCTCCTTTTTTTATGTAAGCATAATGGAAAAAGTGAAGTACAAGTACAGATTTGTATTCATGTACAGTGAGTAATTCTACGTGGTTTCTTTCCACAACTGTGTGTTGGAGGGAAACAGAAGACTACATGTGGCCTCTTGCTCAGTATGGGCTGTCCTTTCCCAATTTACACAGTACATAAAATATATTTATGCAGCTGCAAACTGCAGAATTCCCCACTGGAGTCTGTGGTCTAAGCATAGTACAAGTGATCAGATCTGATTATTGGCCAAACGTTGTTATTGCCTATAAAAATAATCATTCACTCGTGGAGTGTCCCTCTGAGAGCCAGTGCAAATATGAGCGAGAGCAAGAAAGAAATGTGACACAACCACATGAAGTTCAGGCGAAAACTTGGATGAAGTTTGGAAAAGTCTGAAAAGCATCGCAAGTGTTTCCTTCCTGCCGTGAAAGATAGGAGGAGTAAATCTTCAGGTTCAAAAATGCTTTCTTCCCATCCGTGTTTCCCATTGATTTCTCCTCTCTAAACGTATAAACAACTTCTGTAAAAGTATGTAAAAACCTGAAATGATTCTTAGTTCTGAAGCGCTATTAAATGCCGTCCACCGACACTAGATACTCTGTTTTGACAGAACTCAAAGCTAATAGGAAAATGATTCTCTTCCCGCTCCAATTTTTTGCCTGAAATGAAAATTGTGGCCAGACATCGGGTGACTTGTGGTTCCCGGAGCTGTAGGAGAGGGTAGGAGAGGGTTGGACAGAGGGAGGGAGGTGTCGGAGCAATTATGCGCGTGTACGTACGTGTATGTCAATGGTCAGAGGAGCAGTAAGCAAACACTGCGGTTGCCAATTTGAAACTCATCCGCATGCTACTTCCCCTCGCGGTTATTTAGAACATCAGTTTGAAATGTGCTGCCACCTTTAAACAAGGCTTCTCAATCCAGCTTATAGGTCAGCTGACCTCTCGTCTGCCTTGTTTGAGGACATAGACGTCTCCGAAATGGCGACTCCGGGCCTTCGCCCTGCAAAAAGGTCGAGGAGGTTGTGAAGGAATGCTGTAAAAGAGCAAAAGAGGTTGGAGAGAGGAACTGGAGGAGACGTAGAAAACTCTCCTCTTCCCATCAAGATAAGCCTCGTGGTGCTACAATGCTACTTGATGTGATTGAGGCTGCTCGGAGTCCAGAATATTCCCAGAATCTGATTTGTGTTTTGTGGGAATAATGCAGTGAGAGACTGATGTAGATGGAAAATGAACGGCGTGATGCACAAAACCAACGACCAGTATTTATTACACACACAAAAAAAAAAGGATCTGATTGTGCAAAAGTGGTAAAGTCAGCCAGCAAACACAGTCTTTGGCAGGATAATTTAGTCTTTTTTTGCCACTGGAAGCACATGTTGTTCTCCTGACAGACGAGTATTGACGGCTTGAAAATCGTATTCAGTTATGGAGTTTGGCGCCCTCTATTGAACTTGGCTTAGTTTGCAGTGAGATTGATCATTTTGTCTGGCATGTGCTGTCAAAATGTAATTCTTTATAAAAATGATTTCTTTACATCTACTGTAGAAGGATGCAGATGCAGTAGGCCAAGTTCTATTGTATATTTTCAGATAATCGTTTTTGTTGTATGAAATGTCAGAAAAAAGTTACCCTCAAAAATAGTTTTCTCTGACCCCAAAGATGTTTAATTTGTTATTATATAATCCACAGGAAAGCAGCAAATGTTTTCATTTTGAAAAGCTGGAGCCAGGAAATTGTTGGCATTTATTTGCTCGACAAATGTATCAAAATTGCCATTTATTGTTCTGTTGATGGAGTAATCTCTTGTGAATCACAGCGGAGGAGGAGGAGTGTTTTTCTTATAAAGGGTTAGATAACAACAACTCACACACACACACACACACATGCATGCAAATAGTCATACACACACAGGTACATTCCCCAGATGTTGTCTTGGCGCTTTTTGCTGCTTCTGTCAGCTGATCGTTGCATTCCTTTGTGTGTGTGTGTGTGTGTCTAAACGTTTTCACACTGCACTGACAGAATAGTTGCATGCATTTAGCATTATTTCAAAAGTAGTGTTGCAGGGCTGAATATTAAAAAAAGCCACCGTTTAATTATGAGCCCTAAATAATTAGGTGTCTTCATTTAGGGATGGTGGCCGTTTGTATTCAGCTGCCCGCTCTTATTAGAAAAGAAAGGCCCTTAGCAATCAGTTTAAAACACAAAAGCCAGGCCTGACCACAAGCAATTAAGACTGGCCCCCGTATCTGTAAGCAATGACATGCCTCTGTTCCTCATCCTTTATTTATCGAGCGCTGGAGTCCCCCATCTGGAATCGGTCAGCAGAGGAGAAATGGAAATTTGATTATTTTCAAAGCCAAGCTGGAGGTGATAACAGACTTGTGGCTCATCACCAAGCGGGGCCGGCTGTGGTTGTAAGCGTTGGCAAAGAGGTTCAGAGGAACCAGCATCCATCATGGGATTGTCATCAAGCGAGGGCTGAGGAGGTGTCTGAGGAGTTTTCATTAAAGTTCATGCACAGGATCTTAAAGAAATAATCAGGAAAGTTATAAATGAATCCTGTTTGGTTTGAACTAGTGTTCTTTCAGTAACATGTTGCAACAACAACACAAAGCAGGAAAACAGTACAAAGGACTACAGAACAGAGTGAACAGCAATGCATGTATCTAGCAGCCAATAACTCACAATCAATGTATATTTTATCACGTGAACGTGAGCTGTCTTGTCTAATAGTTGCCAGATGTTTTACATTGGAGTCCATTTTAGGATGTAGACGTAATTCTCTAACAGGCTCATTGATGGGAAGGCTTTGGGTATGTACTAGTTCGGTAATGTCTAGTACAAACAGAGAAGAACATAACTAAGCAACACCCTTTATCTTGTCCATCTCTAGGTGACAATTGTAAAAGAGTGACAGCACCTGGCCAAGAAGTAGCCAACTTGTTATTTGTCTTTGTGCTAAGCTAAGCTAAGTGGTAGCTAAGTACTTGTAAGAAGTAGTTTAGTAGAAAACACTGTTTCGGTTCTATTTCTAGAAAAACATACTTTAATTTTCATGGCACACTTAGACCTTATTAGACCGTACCGCCCTTATTCTGACATATGTCCCAATGATAAGGTTGCAAAAACTAGACCCATCGCGATTTTGATTTTGAAGTGAATGCAAAAAGGTTAGCGGGTTACGGTCAGTATATGTCACCAAAGTAGAACCAGAACCTCACCAAACACAAACATCAAAATAAGACAGAGTAAAGCCTCTCGTACACTTTGAACTTGTTAGAGAAGTAGCTAACACGTCTTTCAACCCTCGTTTCATCCGTCTGTAACAAAACCGCCCCAGCCCCCAAATCCCGTGACAAATTGGAAACCAAACATATTTAACACCAGTCTTCAACAACTCGGGGCCACAACAGAAGCAAAATTGGCACAAAACCAGCGGTAAAACCCAGCCGTCCCCTGGAAACACCTTTGCACGAATGGGAGGAACCTCCCCTCACATTGGGACAGGTTGATAGTCAAGCATAACCACGTATGACATGTTGTTTTTACTTCTTTTATTTCAAAACAAATGGCATGTTTGTGTATTTGATACCTCAGTCAAACAGATGTTTCATTGGCAGCAGGATGTCTGCAATAACAACGCATGTTTAGAGAGTTTGGGTGCTTGCTTTCACTAGATTCAGTGTGCATAACTCTGGGCTCTCGGTTGTGAAATCGCTTAATAAACTTAATATAGTTGGGTTCTTATCAACTCTATCATAGCAGCACAACATTGTGCTCGTTGAAATTTGATGTTTGAGAACGACCGCAGTGTTTCTGCAGTAAATATCCAGGAGGTTCCAGGATACAGAACACAAATTATAGACATTAAATAAGTTCAAATGTTTTGTTTTTTATTGCTTTCAGTAGAATATAACTGTAAAATAAATAAAATACAATGACTATATAAGTCACCCTCTTTTTCCCAGATATACTTAATCAATCAATTAAATTCCAATAAGATTCATAATATAAAGTTGCTCGAGAGCTAAAATAAAATGATTATAATTATTATTATATATTTAACATTGTCTCACAGTGAAATACCAGTGCTTAATCATGTCCTTGACCCTTACCTGTGGGTCTCTGAGACATTAGGTCACCTCTGATGAAACTTTGAAGCTGCATCCAACTTCCGAAATGAGCTCTGCTACTCGTGCATCTCGTCCGGTAAATATATAGGATGTGTTTTTGTCTGCTTCGTGTCTGTAATAATGACTTGACGTATCCTTGGAGGTTAGAGGGAACATGTGTTTCAAAGCTGTTTTTTTTTTTTTTTTCTCAAAGTCTGTCTTCCTTGTTTTGCTGTCTTATTGTTTCTTACGGCGATCATCTCATTTCCTCGCCAAGCATATGTTCCCTTTATGGTGTGCAGAGAATAGCTTGCATTGTGGGAGTCCCAGCTGTTTTTTGACAATGAAATCATGTCCAATTTAGGAGATCAATACTGCTTCTATATCTGAAAGAGATGTTGGAGTGGCTCAAGCTCCGGGGTTTGAGGAGACATACCAAAAGAAGTTATTTAGTCTGGGTGCACGTGGCCTTGAAACATTTAAATCACCTCGTGAGTTGACGAGCTCTGCCTGTACAGAAAATTTAAAAGCACACATTTAGTCCTTTTTGCTCTGGATTTGTTTTACAACAAGTCTGTTTATTTTCAATTGGGGTGAAACAGGCCGAATGATTATGGGACTATTACTGTTTTAAAAATAGCTTTAAAAATGTATAATATAACATAACTATTATTCTGCTGCTGTGGTTATGAGGTTGATGAACAGTGAAACAGATCAGAGGTCAGTTACAGGGGATACAGACTGTACTTGAAAGACATATCAGTCTCACAGGTGGACATGTCTGCAGGATCTGTCCATGGTGCTGGATCCATACATTTAGCTCTTTTATATATATCTATATTTTACATTTGTAGCTAACTCTCTAACAAAGCCCAGTATACAAGCAGAGGATGTTTTATAGGGATACCTAGACGGATACCTAGACGGGCTGCAAAGCTACAGTTTTATAATTGTACAGTTCTGTTACATTTATTTGTGAAACCTCTGTCCCTACATTCCTCAAGGAATGAGGTGTGTCTCAGCACAACTGTATCAAGGCCAAAATATGTCTACCAGATGGAGATGGCAGCTTAGTGTTACAAATCTCAGGCCTCTGCGAAAGGTCACAAGCCTGACATTCATCGAACCTGACATTCATATTTTCACAGCAGGACTGCAGCTAACACCTGGCTGGATCCCGTGCATGGCCGCCGTCCCACTCATGCCTTGGAAAAGACCCAGAAAAGCGACCTGAAGTGAGGGGAAGTAGAGGAGAGAGCAGACGAAGGAGGCGCAGGCCAGAGAGTTAGACGACCTTCAGTTTGAGAGGAGGACAAATCTGAAAGTAAGAGAATTTGTCGTTTTGCGGTGGTGGACCCTGTGGATGTAAACTGACCATAAAAGACAGAAATTAAAACACATTTATCGGTGAATCGCATGTCAAACTCTGTTGAGCACATTTCTTTTGATTTGTGTATGCAAAACTTTGCACAAAAACACCTTAAGCGGCAATAAGTAAAGTGCAATTACTGTTTTTTCAGCTTAAATTCATTGATTTATGATGATAAAGTAGGAATTAAAACACAAAATGATTTACATTTTTAATTACATGTCAAATTAAATGTAAACCAAATATAAAATTCATATTAAACTTGTATAAAGTGATTCTCACAGCCATAGTTAGAATTTATAAATACTGTAGTCATGAGTCTTCATTTCTATTCACAAGTAGCAGCCATCCAAAGTATTTAAAAAAAAACAGACATCCCTACAATATTATCTAAATGTAGTTTAAAGCATTCTTGCTGCCATTCTTTAAGATCGTCACATTATCAGAGTCAGCCTTAAACACCCAAATTCACAGATCTAAGTTAAAAAAAATATGTTGTTGCTTAACTCTGATATTCATTTGTATCATATCAGAGTACCATAGATTAGGAAATGTGTGCTAAACATATTGTACAGTAAACATATTCAGCCTGACACTACGTAGCTTGCTTTTTTTAGTGATTGCCCAGAAAAAAATAAGTATTTTTTCCACAAATTTTGATCTCTTCGGTACTGTTTCAGGACATAGAAATACCACATTGAATGAAAACATACATTCACCCATCACTGTATATTTTCCCACTGTGCTCTTGGCAGCACTTAGCCAATCTCTTTAGCAGAGACATGTTTAAAGGATTATGTTCAAAACGGACCACGTCCCCTGAGTTGCCTCTTAATTACGATATATGTTTTAGCAGCATGTGCTTTGTGTGTAATTGCCCTCAAGGATATGAGACTGAGGCTTTTCCACAGTATGTTTGAATAGATGTGTAAACAGGGGGAAAGAAGGACCAAAGTCAGGCAGTAGAGGGGTTTTGGTTTCACCACTGTGGGTTTCACAAGTTGTGGGTTTCAGCTGCAAGATCGTAGAGCACAGCCTGCTGGCCGTGGACAAACACGAGGGCTTAATTGTAGTTAAATGGTGTGTGTACAGTGTATATCCTAGTGGTGTAAGCAGCATATTACAGACTGCAAGACTCCTTCCCAGGCTCTTACTTCTGCTTGGCTGGAAAGTAAATGATCAACTTGAGAGAAGGAACATCAATAACCAGTTAAAGGTGGAGTCAGCGATTCTGGAGGAAGATTGGTGATATTTAAACAGCAAAACAAATACTCCCACCCCAGATTTACCATCCCTCTCGCTCCCACTGCGTTTCTCATTTTACATCCATGGCCTTCCCCCTGTACTGTGCACGAGCATGAACGCCCCCCTGTGCTGATTGGCTGCAATAGCATTATTAGTTTCCCATTTGCAGAAAAGTGTTGAGTATGAACCCCAGTTTTTCTTTTTCCAGCGCACACAGAACTAGCGGGCCGTGAGGAGATATTCACTGAATCGATTGGATTCGCTGCCTCCAAATTTTAAGGGGCTCTCCGCCAATTTTCCACACTAAGATCCGTTTATTAGTTCAGTTGTTTCATGTGTTTTATGGCTCTGAAGGGAAGATACAACCCAGATGATGTCATAGGGATGTCATCAAGGTTATGCTGGCTTTTAGAGACCACAAATTTACACCAAAAATACTTTTTTTACTTTCCACATACAACAGACTTAAAGTCAATATATCTTACATCTTAAATTTGTTGTTTTAATCTGTTGTAGTAATGTTTTTTTCTTTCAAGTAGTTCAGGGTTGCAAAGAGACGTCTCTGCATACACTGTGTTACATTTTGACTTGCTTTCTTCTCCACTGCAGAAAAATGGCAGCTGTACCCCTCCACTCTCTCTGTCTACCCCTCACAGTGCTCCAGCTTTGTTTATTACACCTGGCCCATGGCGCGGCGTATTATGGACATAAACAGCCTCCTCAACAGCACCAGCCATTGCCACAGTACAATGATGGGTATCCTCAGCAGCAGTTTTTGGGGAACGAGATGCCACACCTGCCTTACGGCAAAGGAGTGCCATTGCTGCCTCAGTATGGAAAAGAGCTCCCTCAGCTGCCTTTGCAAATGGGCAAAGAGAGGCCACTGATTGAAGGCAAAGGTGAGGTCAACTAGTTAGTGAAAACTGCTAGCGCTAATTTAGTTTTCACTTAATATTTGCCAGCTAAGATATATATATATATATATATATATATATACATATGTATGCCCAAACTGTAAACTGAAATTATTAACCAGGATCACGATTATCACAAACATTTTACTTTTTCTTAAATGTTCATGTAAACTCTTCAGTGGTCTCGATATGCCATCAGGAAGCTTGATATCAGAAAAATGGATGTCAGATCACATCAGGTGCATTTGTGATTGATGTATTTTATTGATCAGTGTTGATTGACATGGTCAACCATCTATCTTTCCAGTCTGCCATGGGGGGGATTAGATTTTTGCTAGCCAATCACTGGTGACCAACATATTCGTGTAAATCTAACGTCAACAGGTGATGTGATGCCATGACTGTTTTTTAGAGTGGAGCGTAACGAGTTCAAAGAGTACAATGTTTGGCGATATAAGACATGACATATATTTCAAATTAATTAGTTATTCAATGGAGTCATATTATTATTATTCGACAGCCCAGAGAGGAGAGAGAGGATTCACAATGTATAGTAAATTGGTGGCAGTGGGATATTAACGTTATGGACACAAATGAGGAAGGCTCCAGAAGAGTAGAGGATAGGGACATCTCATAGCAGTATGACAGAGGGAAATAATACATTTTCGCTAGGCCTCAAGCAGAGTATTGTTAGGTACTTTTAATCGATTTAGAAGAACCTCAACCACATCGTCAATATCATCTGTCGCTGTCTCCATTGTTATTATTACTCCTTGTTTCTGGAACACGGCTGACAATGCTTGACAATAGCTTGAGAATCCTTGAAAACGGCATTGGTCCCGGCCATGCTGCTGATTAGCTAATTGTTAGTCCCCCTTTGGCACTAGAACTCTGCGAAGTAGGCGGATTTAAAGGTCTGGACCCAGGCAACATCTATCTACCAAATGTTCCCTCTTGTTTACAGGACAAACATTCCCCAGAGGGGCGAAAGGTCCACCTCCCCCTATTCCCGGTGGAGAAGGTCTCAGAGAGGGGCCACAAGGAGTTCAGGGCCCCCCTGGACCAACAGGACCGCCAGGACCACAAGGCCCCCATGGGCTACCAGGCCAGGGATTACCAGGGCTACCAGGAAAGCCAGGGCTTCCTGGTCCTCAAGGCTACCCAGGTATCGGAAAACCTGGCATGCCAGGATTGCCAGGCAAAACTGGAGGGCCCGGATTACCAGGACCAAAAGGGGACCTTGGTCCTTATGGTGGCGAAGGACAAACTGGACTTCATGGGCCTCCAGGGCTCCCAGGTCCCCCTGGGCTCCCAGGGATTTCAAAACCAGGAGGTCAAGGGTTTCCCGGGCAGCTGGGTCCTCTAGGGGAGCCTGGCACAAAAGGTCCACCTGGGTTTCCTGGTCCTTCAGGCCCCAAGGGAGAGAAAGGACATGGTCAACCTGGTTTGCCAGGTTTGAAAGGACCTTACGGACCACCAGGTCCACCTGGAAATGTAGGCATCCCTGGGATTGGCAAACCTGGCTTGAATGGTCTACCTGGACAACCAGGGATACCAGGAAAACTTGGTCCTCCTGGAGAGTCAGGGCTTGCAGGGCCTCCTGGTGATAGAGGTCAACCGGGACCACCAGGCTTGCCAGGAATTGGAAAACCAGGAAAAGATGGTTTAAGAGGACAACCAGGGCTCTCTGGAGGGAAAGGAGGATCGGGCCCTCCTGGTTTACCAGGGGGTCCAGGCTTGCCAGGTTATGGTAAACCAGGGTATCCAGGACCTAAGGGTCACAAGGGACATGCTGGTCTTCCTGGACCTCCAGGCCTAAGAGGTGATAAAGGTCATGCAGGTCTTCCAGGGGTCATTGGTTCCACTGGTCCTAGTGGTATGCCTGGCCCACCAGGACCAATAGGGCTTCCCGGTAGTCTTGGCTTCCCAGGGCAAAAGGGAGAAGATGGTGTTTGGGGAACAAAAGGATATCCAGGAATGAAGGGTGATATAGGGCCCCCAGGTGTTCCAGGACAGCCAGGTTTGTCCGGTGGGGGTGGACAACCAGGACCAAGAGGTTTACAAGGGCCCATTGGCCCTAAAGGAGAACCCGGTATTAGGGCTTCACCTGGTGCCCCTGGTACCTCAGGATTAACTGGATCAAGAGGAGAAGGGGGGCAACCGGGAGAGAAAGGCTACCAGGGACCAAAAGGTATCCCTGGGCTTACAGGACCAGGGGGACCACTTGGACCTCCTGGGCTGCCAGGGATAAAAGGTGAAACAGGCCTACCTGGTAAACCTGGCTATCCTGGTGAGGGAAAGCTAGGACCCTCTGGTCATATTGGTCCTCAAGGTAACCCTGGGCCAAGTGGCCCTGCTGGACTTCCAGGGCAACCAGGACAACCTGGACCCCCTGGTCCTCCAGGACTACCCGCTGCATCTCCTGATCTCGGACAGATCCTACCAGTGTCCGGCCCATACACCGGCCAAAAACAAGGTTACAAGAAGCCAAAGAATGGAGGCGACATTGGTGGAAATGGCGTCGAGATGCCTGCGTTCACAGCTAAGCTCACAAATCCATTCCCTCTCGTTGGCTCTCCTGTCGTCTTTGACAAACTCCTGCACAATGGCAATCAGGACTACAATCCCCAAAATGGTGTTTTCACCTGCAGTGTACCAGGGGTCTACTACTTTGCCTACCACGTCCATTGCAAAGGGAGTAATGTGTGGGTGGCATTGATGAAGAATAATGAGCCAGTAATGTACACGTATGATGAATACAAAAAGGGCTTGCTGGATCAGGCATCAGGGAGCGCTGTACTCCCGTTACGACAGGGAGACGCTGTGCATATACAGCTGCCATCTGACCAGGCTGCAGGACTTTATGCTGGTCAATATGTCCACTCCACATTTTCTGGATTCTTACTGTACCCAATGTAACAAATATGTGTAAACAAAGGAGATGACATTGATGGTGTCTTTTACCATATGTGTGGTAAAACTACAGCAGAATAATCATCATTTTTCATATCGTAGCAACATATTTCCTTGAATTATTCTCTGCATTACATTCATCACATCTTACATCAATAGAGTCTCAGAAAGTTATGCAGTTATGAAATAATGTGCAGGTTATGTTCATTGTTTAAATATATCTGGTCATTGGCTATGTAAGAACTAATGTTTCATGTGAGGGTTGTGGAGAGCAGAGGTGAATCAATACTACCAGATATCTCAGTTGTCATAATTTTAGTAATTTTACATTTTGCATTTATTCTTATATCCATCCACACACAATATATCAGTGCTCATGTCACAGCTGGAATAATTCCTGGAACAATGAGGCTTTATGTTGCAGAATTGTTTTCAAACTTTACTTATTTTTTGCTTTACAGTTATATACTGTATACTGGGCACATAAGAACCTACTGGTTTCATTGTAAAATGCATTTATTCATAACTGTCAGTATATAATGCTGTGTTATGTATTTAGGGTCATCTTACAGTTATTAAGTTATTGTAAGTATTTTGTGTTATTTTGAAAATCCGTTTTTTTAATACAATAAAATGTTAATACCAATATTTACATCATCTGACTGTAAAATAAGTATTTGGGTGAGTTTTTAATCCAATTTCATACCATATCTAAGTCCACAACAGAACAGTTTTGTCCACAATTTGCCGGTTGAACTTTCATTTCATTGTTGTGCTTTTGACTATTTGATATCATGATTTGTCTTGTTTTATTTGTAATAGACATGAATTCTTTAAAAGGTTTTTGTCAGTTTGTCAGTATTCTCTGTAATTTATTTGTTTGACTACTGATTATTTGGGATTGTGTTAATTTCTGTGTTGACAGTAAATGATGGAATTCATTCCAAAATGCAGAACGTACATGTTCTGTGTCAAAACATAACAAAAGTATTGAAAAATGTGCTCATACTCATACCCATTCATACCACCGTGTGTCTTTTTATTTTGTACTTTGTTTCTTTAAACTTTGTCATTTTGTAATGTTTTTCTCTTTACTTTGGACAATAGTGCACAGCATAACATGGGAAACAGTGCCTAAAATATGTGAATTTTGTTGTTTTGATTGGTTGGTTTGATTGGTTTAATAAAAAAATCTAAACATTGGTCTTTACTTGATTTTCATTAACATCACATTTCAACTATGTGCTGCATGCCACGGACGTTATCCTACTACAGTTTAGTAGTGATAAACAAGACAGAAAATAAAATTACTCAAAACATTTCTCTGCAATCTGTTCCTACTCAATTCCACGTATTTTATTCATATTAGGTCACAGATGAGTCAGACTTCTTAAAAAAGTGCTTTACGTAACAATATTCAGCTTTAGCATTTCTGCAGACAGTGATGTCGTCACAGGCCAAGTCTGTGACCTCATAATGCAGAATGGCCCATTTCAGAATATCTATCATATAACTGGATTATAATTAAGTATGCATGTATGTGTAAGCGTCACTTTAATTTGATGATGGTAAAGGTTGGGCTTATATTAACAAATTGATATACTTCCAGGTTGCTTTATCTTTAATAATGAAGCATAATTAATTTGTTAATCTAATGGGGTATCAATAATCTGCATTGTAACCAGTAACTACAGCTGTCAAATAAATGTAGTGGATCAGAAAGTACAATATTTCCCTCTGATATGTAGCAGATTAGTTGTTTTAAGTACCTGAAAATTGTACTTGCGTACAGTACTTGAGTAAATGTACTTTCCAACACTGTCTACATGAGATTTTAGATTTTAAATCTTCCAACTCCACATTGAAAGTAGCTTAAATAAGTCTTTAATTGGCTAAATTGCAGGTTTTGCAATCCAATCCATTTGCTGCTTGTACGAGAAGTAACGAGAACTTGCGAGAGCATTCTGGAGATAATCATCCAACTAAAAAGGTGCTTCTGCCATGTTGGGAAAGAGAAAGGTCCAAACAGGAATGTTTTGCATGGAGCAGTGGAAAATTAGCAAGAGATATGTCATTGGATCAGATAACATTCACTCCTACAGTACCGTTATCAACTACACCACCGTGGCTTTTTCCCTCAGTGTCAGTTGATAATTATTTTTTGGACAAAACCCAACCATTTAAAGATATTGATAACATGGCAGGAGTGGTGGAGGATAGACTACAGACAACATATCAATCATTTACACCAGCATACACAGATGGGTCTAAAGATCCTAATACAGGTAGAACTGGTTTTGCAGTCACCATACCAACCTTGCAATATGAAGTTAAAAGGAGAACATCAGATCATCTGTCTGTTTATACAGTTGAGACGTTGGCCATTTTAACAGCACTGCAGTGGGTAGAGGAGGTTCGGATCGAATAGGTCGTTGTCTGTTCAGATTCCAGTTCAGTATTATCCTCATTACAATCATTCACATCTCATAGCAGGCAGGATTTAATTAATGAAATATACGAAACACTGTTCCGACTTAATAATATGGGTATTTTTGGAGCATTTATGTGGGTACCAGCACACAGAGGGGTAAAAGGAAACGAAAGAGCAGATAAATTAGCAAAACAAGCGTTAGAAAGTCAGCACAAGACAGACATTTTACTCAGCAAAGCAGAAGCTACATCAATAATCAAAAGAAACATAATTAAGGAATGGCAGCACAGTTGGGACGTAGGAGACACAGGAAGACATCTTTATTCTGTTCAGAAAGAAGTTGGCAAAGGGAGGCCATCCAGAAGAAGCACCACAGAAGAAAACATATTAACCAGACTGAGGATTGGACACACAAGGCTGAACAAAACAAGGCAACTAATAAATAAACACCCAACAGGACTATGTGAGCACTGCCAAATACCAGAATCTGTAGACCATATCATATGTCATTGCCAGTAATTCACACTTGAGCGAGACAGGTTGAAGAGGAGGCTGGGAGTTGAGGAACTAAATCTAAAAGATGCATTAACCTTGGGGGCAGGAAACGTACTACAATACGTGAAAGAAACAGGATTGAGTGAAAGAATTCAAGTCACTGAAATGGAGAACTCCTTTTTTTCTGGTTTTGTTTTGTTTTGTTTTTTGTTTTATTTTATTTAGTTTTGGTTTTGTAAGGGGATAGGTTACTCGGATCCACAATCCAACACAGTAGGTGGCGGTAATGCACCTTTCACTGAATGCCATCCGCCAAAAAACTTAACAGAAGAAGAAGAAGAACTTGCGAGAGAACTCGAGAGTGAGTCTGGCCAATCAGAGTTTGACACGTCACACTTCCGGTCTGTGCATGGATCTACTCAGCTAGCTGGTCTCCCTGTTTCATCCAGCGTATTTATGGTTTAATGCTCTTTATGAACAACGGCAAAATAACAAGTAAGTGCTGTGATTACTCTTGCATATATTTCCACTAACGTTACGTGACAGTTCGGCAACTTAGCTCCAAATGTATCTCAAGCTACCTTGCTAACACTCGCATCTGGATGACCTGCTAACAGCTGGCTAGCATTAGCTTGTCTGCTCAGCTGCAGCTAACGTTCTTAATATCTGTATAATTGACCCTTCTTTTTGAATTTACTCAACCACTTCATCCTATATATACATATATATAGCTAGCAACAAAGTTGTTGTGTTTTGCCTCCAGATATCCACTATGGCTTCTCGAGCAGGACCGAGAGCAGCAGGTACAGATGGCAGTGACTTCCAGCACCGGGAGAAGGTTGCCTCACACTACCAGATGAGGTAGGATCTGTTACCATTACAAAAACATCAGATCCATGCACCCCAAATCTCTCTTAATGACTTCCTCTGTTGAGTGAAATTCAACTGATATAATTTGATCCTGAGGTTTTATCATCAATGCAATGATGAGTTCAATAAAATCTTAAATCTGTGTTTTGTGTGTGACCGTACCCATCTGTCTCATTTGGCACAGCGTTGCTCTGAAGTCTGAAATCCGTAAACTCAACATTGTCCATGTGCTGATCTGGGTGCTGATGGCCGCTCAGGTAATGGCCAACCTTTTCTCTATCTTGACAGTTGTACCCGTTTATAACGTAGTATAAGCTAGTTGAGACTCTGTGTTGTCAATCTTTTCTCAGGTGATAGTGAGCCAGCTGAGCCTGGTGTCGCACAAGGTTGTGGCCTCTCCATACCAGTGGGAGTACCCTTACCTTCTGAGCATGATTCCCACAGTCTTCAGCTTCTTGGCGTTGCCCCGCAACAACATCAGCTACTTGGTCATCTCCATGATCAGCTCCGGGCTCTTCTGCGTGGCCCCGCTGATCTACGGCAGCATGGAGATGTTCCCCGTGGCACATCAGCTGTATCGGCACGGCAAATCCTACCGCTTCATCTTCGGCTTCTCTGCCGTGACGGTCATGTACCTGGTGATCGTCATCGCTGTGCAGGTGCACGGCTGGCAGATCTACTACAGCAAGAAGCTGCTGGACCAGTGGTTCACCAGCACGCAGGAGAAGAAGAAGAAATGAGTTGACATGCTCATGCTTTTTTTGGAAAGCAGCGACTGAACTGGTGGATCGAGCCAGACAAGACAAGAGACTCTCAAAAGTATTGTCTTTTTCTATATTTATATTTGACAGCGATAACATCATTGTTCAAAGTATTCTCTGGACTGCTTGCGACTGCTGCCATCACTCTGTACATTAATCCTGCATCGTGTAAATGTTTTCTGTTTGTACCCTTACATTAGATACTGACAGTGTAAACAGACCAGGGGTAACTGGAAGAAGACTGTAATCACATGTAAGTTGATGTTTTGGAAACGAACCCAAAAATAAATTTAAATATTAAACTGGATATTTTGCACTTTAAGTTGCCCAAGCCAGATTTCAGAATAAGGTTTCACTAAGTCTTTATTTTGTATTTTTTGTATTATCTGTGCCAATATTCTCCTTTCTCATCTCTTTGGTTCATTTAGCAACACCGCTTTCTCAGCATATTGTGTGTAGTAAAAACAAACCTTAGAGGGCAACACATGTATGAGGGAGTTAAAATGTCCCAACTGATGAAGCACGTGAGGTTTTTGAATGGTTTATAGATCGAAATAACTGTTTTCCAGGTCATCTGCTGTTTGAAATAAAGGTACAAACTTAAGATGAGATAAACCTTTAATACGGTACATTCGGAAATTCTGTACATTGATTATTTGAAACATTTAGAATAAAATGTTTATAAAATTGTATATTGTTCAAGAAAAAAAATCTAATTTAAGTTCAGCTTTTCACTGAAAATACCAATTTTTTTTGTTCAAAGTCACCCTAAAAGTTTCAGTACAGTATATATTTCACTTATGAGTGAAATAAATTATGAACACCAACAAATTATTGAAAAAACAATAGCTAAACTGTTCATGTATTTCCAAATACAATGATATGAAGCATACAATTTCTACCTACGATAATAATCCTGCAATATTAATATTTTCCAGCAATAACCGATTTACAGAGCATGTTTGCTCATTTTATTGCAATCTTAAACGTATCACCTTAATCAAATTCACCTACCAAACAGGGGTGACATCTCAGAACAGACCCCCCCCCCCCTGCCTGCCTGCGCGTCATCTAGCTGAGGCTCTACTGAGCTCTCACCGGTGAACTGACCCGATGACGCATGCGCACACGAGTGACAACAACTTGAGTGGATCTTCACACGGGAGAAGTTCTCGAGTCCTTCTGAACCTGCTCCATAGAGACGTATGGCGGATAAAGTGAAGCAGGAGAGGAAGGAAAACAACATGGAGAACTGGAGTTTATTGTGAGTTATTCTGTTATTATTGGGTTATTTAGTCAGAGGCTGAACGGACACACAAACAAACACAGACAGGTAGCTTAATTTGTAGCTAGCCTAAAGCTAACTTATGCTAACGTCGCTACAGTTGGTACTTTGACTGTTTGGGGTGAATAAACGAATGACGCAGCGGTCAAATTCACCTGAATCACGCGAGGCGTAAACAAGAGATTATTGTGGGAAGAAACATGGCGTTTTATATCGATTTTATATAGTTGTCCTACTGTTATTGTCAGAGGAAATCAACGCCACCTGTGGATGCGCAATGAAGTTAGCGCACATGCTCTTGAACTACATCCGGATGTGATGATCCTGTCTAGTCGGTTTCCGGTTTTATTTTGAAAGTTACTCTTTTCGCGTGTCATGTTTGGTACTTTCTGCCTTTACAGTTTTTTTCATCAGTTTTTCCTGAGTGATGAAGCTGCTTGTTACATAAATGACACATTTTATTGTTTGTCAATCATATTTATTGATACATGTGTGACATGTGCCCACTGATCACGGAAGAAACAACTTTGTTGTAAACAACTTTGGTGATTTTGACCTCAGAATGTATAATCTTTGGAATATTACTTCTGTTTTTGATACTTGAAATACTGGATTTGATTCATACTATTCATACGTATTATTTACTCAGTAATTTAAAGGTTTGTGAAGATAAACATTGATAGTTTCTACGGTGGCTAATTAACCCCTGTTTGGTTTGTAACTCATTTCACATTGTAGAGGTCTGAGTGTGTGTCGATGCCAAAGAGTAAAAAGTCAAATCAAGTTCTTAGAACAAAGTCACGTCCACTTTCGGTGTGTGGGAACTCTGGAGGAGTCTTCAGGTTTGTCCAAATCCTGCATATCTCTGTCATTTTATCCATGAATGTGTTACATGTTAAGTACTTTTATTTGTCTCACACTTTTAGATGTTTGGCCTCAATGACATCTGGGAAGAAGACGTGATGAAGACAAACTGAGAGAACATCGTCTCTGTGTTACAGCTCTGAGGTAGGATATTTATTTTCTCATTACCAGCTGCATTGTGTTTAGTGTTGAATATTGACAGCATAAGAAATATTTTAAATGTAGTGGCCTCTTTAGCTTTATGAACTTGTTATAGGATATGATCTGTAATAGACATGGACGTTCAGTGTGAATATCATTATCTCTGATGTCTCCTCAGAATACCTGAAGATGATATTACAGCACATTTAAGGAGCTCATTTTCTTCTTTGTTGGTTCTCAGAGAAAAGACAAAAGGCGGTGTGGGGGAGGAGCAGCAGACAGGATGGAGACAATGGAGACAAAGTGTTCAAGGTGAGAGACGGGCCCCAAAAACACCACCGTTCTTCCACATCTGGAAACTGCAGATGACATGATACTTGTATGTGAATGGTTGCGTGTCTGTAATGTGTTTTGTTTGCATCTCTGTCCTTCAGAAAACGCTAGCGGAGCAGCTGGAGAACCTCAGGGAGGCTCATGAGAAGCAGCTCAGCCGTCCCAGATCTCAGACAGAGGAAGCTGGACCGAGTCAAAGTAAGAGAACACCAGTGAACCAAAACGTTGTCTTAATACTTTGAGTATTGTTTCAGGAAGGCCATAAAAATATCTTGATACGGTACGCTTTAAAAGAGAAGTGAAAATGTCGTTAAAAATATACAAGTATAGTATAATATGCCATAACATCTTTTATTGAAATATCATAGGATAGTATGAAATACAAATATTATTAAAATATCATTCAAAATATCCTAAAAACATATGTCAAAGTACAGTATGTCAAAAATGTCATATTTTAATATAGCATCAAAAATATTAGTGTAGTTTGCTAGAAAAAGTCATAAAATGTCATTGTGTAGTATAATATAGTTCATTAAAAGTATTTTAAAAGTCACAGTATAGTTTCATAAACATGTACTAATATAGTTTGTACTCAGTCATGAAAACGTTGATAACCGTTGTTGTATTTATTGTTGCAGTAGTAATAATAATCCATGTATGTGATGCATGTTCTAATGTTGTCCTTCTCTTCTTTTCTCCTCAGATGAGTGCAGACTTTCCAGACCAGACCTGAGGACGACGGGTCGTCTTCTGCTGCGGTTACTCTGAGATCTAAAATGAGAGAGTGGGGGGGTGGTTCATAAGTTGAAAATTTGCTGTACAGCTGACTTTAAATAAAAACACTTTTCCATAACCCTCTCCGTTCATTTCTCTGAAAACCCAGGGGGAGACGGACGTCTCGACCCCCGGGGTCGTGGACATTGATGTCCTCACATAGGTGAGGAGCGAACCCGGGTCAGCGCGATCCAATCCGGGAACTGTGTAGCCACACCATCACGTCACTCACGCTTTGAACTGTTCTCTTGGTATATTTGACTTCTTCCTTTGGCTGTTAGACCTCAAAAGTCACTGCACCACATAAGGATTGAACCCACAACCTCCTGTCTTCTAAGCAGTCGTCTATCACCTCGAGCTATCTGATCTGACACTCACGTCTGTTTCATTGCATATTTGTCTCCTCTGTTTTGACTGGTTGACCTTAAAATGTAACATATTACTGAAGGTACTAACTCATAACCTCCAGTCACTCATAACCCAGCCTCACTTATGTCAAGTCGTACATCTTCATAGAATATTTGACTTCCTCATCTTGGGTGTTGGACCTTAAAAATCACCGCACCCCGGGATCGAGCCCACAACCTCCAGACTCCTGATCAGTCCTCTATCACCCTGAGCCATCGGATCTGACACGCTGACCTGCTGCAGCGTCACACATTCTTCTGCAAAAATAAACTATCACTCTTCTCTATAAAGCTCCTTCACTTTTGTTGTTAGTGTTTCAAATGTGTGGAGGAAACAGACTGGACCTTCCTGAAACACAGTTAGGGTTTCATCCTTTCACCTCATGTTGTCACGCATCACTTGTGTCAGCACTTTCACTCAAAAATCACTGCACCTCACAAGGAGCGAGCTCATGAACTCAGGTCTTCTGAGCAGTCTGCTAACTGACTGAGCTATTTGGACACACCGCCTTCACTCAGCTCTTAAACACAGAAAACCTCTGGACAAAAACTAACATTTAAGCTACTTTACAACAATGAGAGATTGTTCTGCACATTTACAAATAAAACACCAGATCACATTATGAATCATCTTCAGTTCTGGTGTCTAATCGGTCGTGGAAACAGACCGGACCTTCCTGAACCAGAGCTTGGATTTGATCCCTTCTCCTCAGGACGCCATGCGTCTCTCACTGTCAGCTGCTTATCTCAGTGAGCTATCCCTGAAGCTCGAGGCCCGCACATCTGTTCTGGGCTTTGTTCTTCACACTGCTGCTATATTATCTTCTTAAAATCAAATTCCCAGACCGCGAGTCGAGAACCGGGACACATGAAAAACCAGGAATCCTTACCGCTTGACCATCTATGACGCTTTAACCCTAACCCTAACCCTAACCCTAACCCTAATACTAAACTTACTATAGTTTACTTAGTTAGGGTTAGGGTTAGGGTTAGGGTTAGGGGTTAGGGTTAGGGTTAGGGTTAGGGTTAGAGCCCTCAAACAAACCTAACCCTACCCCTAACCCTAACCCTAACCCTAACCCTAATACTAAACTTACTATAGTTTACTTAGTTAGGGTTAGGGTTAGGGTTAGGGGTTAGGGTTAGGGTTAGGGTTAGGGTTAGGGTTAGAGCCCTCAAACAAACCTAACCCTACCCCTAACCCTAACCCTAACCCTAACCCTAATACTAAACTTACTATAGTTTACTTAGTTAGGGTTAGGGTTAGGGGTAGGGTTAGGGTTAGGGGTAGGGTTAGGGGTAGGGTTAGGGGTAGGGTTAAAGCGTCATAGATGGTCAAGCGGTAAGGATTCCTGGTTTTTCATGTGTCCCGGTTCTCGACTCGCGGTCTGGGAATTTGATTGTAAGAAGATAATATAGCAGTAGTGTGGAGAACAAAGCCCAGAACAGATGGGCGGGCCTCGAGCTTCAGGGATAGCTCACCGAGATAAGCAGCTGACAGTGAGAGACGCGTGGCATCCTGAGGAGAAGGGATCAAATCCAAGCTCTGGTTCATGAAGGTCCGGTCTGTTTCCACGACCGATTAGAGACTCCAGAACTGAAGATGATTCTAATGTGATCTGGTGTTTTATTTGTAAATGTGCAGAACAATCTCTCATTGTTGTAAAGTAGCTTAAATGTTAGTTTTTGTCCAGAGGTTTTCTGTGTTTAAGAGCTGAACCCACAACCTCCTGTCTTCTATCACCTCAAGCTATCTGATCTGACACTCATGTCTGTTTCATTGCATATTTGTCTCCTCTGTTTTGACTGGTTGACCTTAAAATGTAACATATTACTGAAGGTACTAACTCATAACCTCCAGTCACTCATAACCCAGCCTCACTTATGTCAAGTCGTACATCTTCATAGAATATTTGACTTCCTCATCTTGGGTGTTGGACCTTAAAAATCACCGCACCCCGGGATCGAGCCCACAACCTCCAGACTCCTGATCAGTCCTCTATCACCCTCAGCCATCGGATCTGACACTCTGACCTGCTACAGCGTCACACATTCTTCTGCAAAAATAAACTATCACTCTTCTCTATAAAGCTCCTTCACTTTTGTTGTTAGTGTTTCAAATGTGTGGAGGAAACAGAGTGGACCTTCCTGAAACACAGTTAGGGTTTCATCCTTTCACCTCATGTTGTCACGCATCACTTGCGTCAGCACTTTCACTCAAAAATCACTGCACCTCACAAGGAGCGAGCTCATGAACTCAGGTCTTCTGAGCAGTCTGCTAACTGACTGAGCTATTTGGTCACACCGCCTTCACTCAGCTCTTAAACACAGAAAACCTCTGGACAAAAACTAACATTTAAGCTACTTTACAACAATGAGAGATTGTTCTGCACATTTACAAATAAAACACCAGATCACATTATGAATCATCTTCAGTTCTGGTGTCTAATCGGTCGTGGAAACAGACCAGACCTTCCTGAACCAGAGCTTGGATTTGATCCTGTGTCTTTTTGTAGCTCCTCACTCTACCTGTCTGCACTCCCTTCACCTGTCTCTGGTTACTAATCAAGCACTCCCTCATTCAGCGCACCTGTCTTCCACTCTCACCTCATCAAGCTCACTACGCTCACCTGTTTCAGTCACTACTTTAACTCCTGCCTCTCAGTCACTCGTCGCCAGATCATTACCCCATGTGCTTCATGCCTTCTTGCCAAGACTTTGCGTTGACATGCGGCAAGCTAACACGGCTATAGAGAGGGAACGCCACATCACTCCCACCATGGACGATGTGATACACGAGTTGAATGGAGCAACTGTGTTTTCCAAACTGGATCTGAGAGCTGGATACCACCAGCTAGAGCTTCATCCAGACAGCAGATACATCACTACCTTCACCACTCACCTTGGATTGAGACGCTACAAGAGACTGAGTTTTGGCATATCGTCTGCTGCTGAGGTATTTCAAAATGCCATATGCCAAACACTGCAAGGTCTCTCTGGTGTGAAAAACCTCAGCGATGACATCATCGTCTACGGTGCCTCCCAGACCGAACATGACGACAACCTCCGAGCACTGTTCCAGAGACTCTGGGAAAGCGGTCTCGCACTCAATCGTGACAAATGTGAGTTCAACAAGTCCAGGCTCGAG
Organism: Leptoclinus maculatus; assembly: GCA_032191485.1. Classification (NCBI taxonomy): domain Eukaryota; kingdom Metazoa; phylum Chordata; class Actinopteri; order Perciformes; family Stichaeidae; genus Leptoclinus; species Leptoclinus maculatus. The sequence continues at coordinate 3,353,549 of JAVDOI010000021.1, read as the reverse complement.
TTCTTTGGTTTCATCTTCTCTGCAGAGGGTGTCTCAGCTGATCCCAAGAAAGTCATTGCAGTTCAGCAAGCTGCAGACCCCCAGAATCCAGGTGAAATCAGGAGTCTGCTGGGCATGGCCAACTATTGCTCCAGATTTATCAAAGACTTCTCCTCCATTTCAGAACCACTGCGCAAGCTCACCAGACAAGACACACCCTGGGTATGGGGCCCAGAACAGCAAGTTGCATTACAGACACTGAAAGACAGTCTAACCAGTGACACCACTAAGACAGAACTGATTGTGGATGCTAGCCCTGTTGGACTGGGTGCAATCCTCTGCCAAAAAGATGAAAAAGGGGTGAAGTACATGCTAGCATATGCTAGTCGGTCTCTCAGCGATGTGGAGAGGAGATACTCCCAAACAGAAAAGGAAGCGCTGGCCATTGTGTGGAGCTGTGAGGATTTCCACCTGTGGTCATCCTTTAACTCTAGTGACAGATCACAAAGCACTGGAAATCATATGGAACAATCCCAGGTCAAAACCACCCGCCAGGATTGAGAGATGGGGACTGAGGATTCAGCCCTACAACTTCAAGGTGGAATACCGAAAGGGAGCCGACAACCCAGCTGACTATATGTCTCGTCATCCTATCTCGTCTCAGACAGCTGACAGTACACGTGCAGCAAAGGTAGCAGAGGAGTATGTGAACTTCATTGCAAGTCATGCAACACCTAAAGCCATGACACTCACAGAGATCATGAGAGAGACACTCGCAGACCCAATCCTTCAAGAGATTAGTGCTCACATCAGACACAACACATGGCACCAGAGTAACAAGTCACGACATGCTGACATATTGAAGCAGTTCAGACAAGTTAGCAGTGAACTAACAACATCACATGCATCAGACATTGTACTGCGGGGCACGAGAATAGTAATTCCCACGGCCCTACAAGATCGAGTGTTACAGCTAGCCCATGAAGGACATCGGGGCATTGTCAAAACCAAATCCCTACTCGGAACCAAGGTTTGGTTTCCAGACATTGATCGTAAAGCAGAAGCAGTAGTACGCAGTTGTCTTGCATGTCAAGCCAACACGCCAGTTGCACATACTGAGCCACTAAAAATGTCCGTTCTGCCAGAAGCTCCTTGGCATAGTGTTAGTGCAGACTTCTATGGACCACTTCCAACTGGAGAGTACTTGCTTGTCATCACGGATGATTACACACGCTACCCAGTTGTAGAGAGCGTAAGGTCAACCTCGGCTAACACAGTCATTCCGGTCACGGACAAAGTTTTCTCCATGTTTGGGATCCCCAGAGTTGTGAAAACTGATAATGGTCCCCCATTCAACAGTGACCAGTTCTCCCAGTTTGCCGATCATCTAGGATTCCACCACCGCCGGATCACACCGCTGTGGCCTCAAGCTAATGCTACAGCTGAAAGATTCATGCGCACCCTAGGCAAAGCTATTCGTGTGGCTGAAACACAAGGCATTCCCTGGAAACAACAACTGAACATCTTTCTATGAGAGTATCGATCCACACCTCACAGCACAACAGAAAGCTCACCTGCTGAACCGTTGTTCCAACGCAAGGTGTACACGAAGATTCCTTCAATCACTCAAACTGCAAGGAACTGTTCAGACTCTGAAGTGAGAACAAGGGACAACAAGGCTAAAGCCAAGATGAAATCTCATGCGGACTCTCATCGTAACGCTACACCACACACTCTCACTCCAGGTGACGCTGTGCTTCATCGTCAGCCCAAGCACAACAAGCTCACCGCACCGTATAACAGTAAGCCATACACGGTGACCAAAGTCAAAGGCTCCATGATCACAGCAGCCAGAAATGGACACTTCATTGTCAGGAATTCTTCATTCTTCAAGAAGATCACTCCAGAAGTAGTGGACATCTCACAAGATCCTGATGATGACGTTTGTGATCACAGTGATGCCTCTGATACCTCAACAACACCGAGATACCCCTCAAGGCACGACAGACGTCGTCCCGCCTACCTACAGGACTATAGGTAGCTTATGGACTGTTAAACATGGACAATCTCTTGGCTGCATACAATACATATGCTTAGAGACATGGACACTAATTTGAACTGTTGTGAACTTAAAAGGTACTGATTTAGCCAAGTTTGAGATAGTTTGTGATTGTCTTATAGAAATGTTTAACAGAGTGTAAAATTAACGTTTTAAGGGATACCGTTAATACAGAGCTGCCATATCTCTAGACGAGTACAATGTTCAGTACAGCAAATAGAGTTGTTGAAGTTTGAGTAATATGTAAGAGCAAGCCTAGTTTAAGAATGTCAAGTTTTATGTTGGTATTTCTTTAAAAATAAAAAAAAAGGTCAATGTGATGTTCATGGTAGAACCACGCCACCTGGTGGGCGGTACAATATAGAGACAGGCAGTCAGCAAGACCGCATGAACCGGGTGTGTATTAGCGTCCAAATAAAAGCCTGTTGCAGTACATCAAGTCGTTGTTCATCTGGTGCATAACTACACTACAGAAACATTACAGACAGCACATCCCAGATAGCCAAAATTAGCTGGCCCAGCTCCGGAGTAAGCTCGGAATACCGGAAGAAACACGTCGGGCCGAGTCCGGTTGCCGACACTGCTATTATTGGGATTGCAGTGAGCCGCTGCTCGCACACATTCCGTGCATGATGTAGCTACAATTATTTACGTTCCCCATTGACGCCCCACGCGTTTGCTGATGTCTTGACATTTCTGTCTAGATTACCGACTACAGTACATAAAAATCCGAATCATGCTTATGCACATTACATAAATGGCTACGTGTACATCAATGAAAAGATTGACGCTGCGAAAGAGAAAAAGAAATCCGGCGCTGGTACGCTGTTGTCCTTCTTACGACCAAAGGTGAGAATGTTATATAGATATATTTTGATCGATTTAAGCATATTTAGTCCCCTCCGCACAAATCTTGGATGTAAACACAGGCATTTTCAGTGGCCGATATTACGCAAAACCAGGGCATATGACCATTAAGGGCCACCAATGCAAAACGGAACGGTGGCGACAAACCTGTTGTTGACAAAGATGTGAAAGAAATGACACCTGCACTCGCACCTATTCCCGACCAGACTATCGTCAGCGGACAGCAGGTATCGGAAAAGTATTGGAGAGTCACTTTGTCCAAAGTGAAGACAGGAACTTTGGAAAACATCATGCCAAGACAAAGAGATTTGTGGACTATAAAGATGTCTGTCTTAGAACATTATGAGCTACCTGAAGACAAAACAGATGTTGATTTCACAGATTGAAACCTACCATTATGTCAGAAATCTTTTCTCTGAATTTTGTGAAACAACAGATGGGTGGGCACAGGTACAAGTTGTGTACCATCAAATTAGGACATTCATATTGTGACAGTTTGCATTACAATTCATCTTTAAGTGTTCTGGAAGTATCATAGTTGGACTTTGGCAGCAATTAAATGAATGTTTTATTCTATATAACTAGAAAACAATCTTAACCATTAGCAGGTAGATTTCGCGTCTTCTTCTTTACGAGTGTGATGAAAGGCCTCAGGTGTTCTCGGACTACTTACACCTCGAAACTACAACACCTACAAACTTGAATGTATATTACTAATTATATTTTGACAAGAAAGTGTTAAACTACAACTAAACTCAATGTAAAACGGTTTATATCATGTCATATGTACTTTAATAGTACAATACACTGAGGCAGAACTCACCAGTATCCTGTCGCTGTCTATGATGGTGTTGAGACGATGAGCGATCGTGAGCACGGTGCATTCGCTAAACTTGTCCCGTATGGTTTTCTGGATCAGCTCATCTGTTTTGAGGCTTGAGGTGCGATCGCAGAGTCAAATACGACAAAAAAACAAGTCGAGTGTGGAGTCGAATAACTCAGGCGGATGGCAGATGGGCTGCAGCCCGAGAGATTGCGTGTTCGATCCTTATAAGTTACGATAGGTTTTGAGGCTTGAGGTGCGATCGCAGAATGAAATACGACAAAAAAAAACTTCAAGTGTGTGGGTGGAATAGCTCAGGTGGATGGCAGAAGGGCTGCAACTTGAGAGATTGTGGGTTCGATCCTTATAAGGTGCGACCTGTTTTGAGGCTTGACGTGCGATCGCAGAGTCAAATACGACCGAAAAACCCTTCAAGTCTGTTGGTGGAATAGCTCAGGTGGATGGCAGAAGGGCTGCAACCCGAGAGATTGTTGGTTCGATCCTTATCGTGTTCAGAGTGTTTTGAGGCTTGACGTGCGATCACAGAGTCAAATACGAATGAAAAACCCTTCAAGTGTGTGGATGGAATAGCTCAGGTGGATGGCAGAAGGGCTGCAACCCGAGAGATTGTGGGTTCGATCCTTATCGTGTTCAGAGTGTTTTGAGGCTTGACGTGCGATCGCAGAGTCAAATACGAACGAAAAACCCTTCAAGTGTGTGGACGGAATAGCTCAGGTGGATGGCAGAAGGGCTGCAACTTGAGAGATTGTGGGTTCGATCCTTATAAGGTGCGACCTGTTTTGAGGCTTGACTTGCGATCGCAGAGTCAAATACGACCGAAAAACCCTTCAAGTGTGTGGGTGGAATAGCTCAGGTGGATGGCAGAAGGGCTGCAACTTGAGAGATTGTGGGTTCGATCCTTATAAGGTGCGACCTGTTTTGAGGCTTGACGTGCGATCGCAGAGTCAAATACGACCGAAAAACCCTTCAAGTGTGTGGGTGGAATAGCTCAGGTGGATGGCAGAAGGGCTGCAACCCGAGAGATTGTTGGTTCGATCCTTATCGTGTTCAGAGTGTTTTGAGGCTTGACGTGCGATCGCAGAGTCAAATACGAACGAAAAACCCTTCAAGTGTGTGGATGGAATAGCTCAGGTGGATGGCAGAAGGGCTGCAACTTGAGAGATTGTGGGTTCGATCCTTATAAGGTGCGACCTGTTTTGAGGCTTGACTTGCGATCGCAGAGTCAAATACGACCGAAAAACCCTTCAAGTGTGTGGATGGAATAGCTCAGGTGGATGGCAGAAGGGCTGCAACCCGAGAGATTGTGGGTTCGATCCTTATCGTGTTCAGAGTGTTTTGAGGCTTGACGTGCGATCGCAGAGTCAAATACGACCGAAAAACCCTTCAAGTGTGTGGATGGAATAGCTCAGGTGGATGGCAGAAGGGCTGCAACCCGAGAGATTGTGGGTTCGATCCTTATCGTGTTCAGATTGTTTTGAGGCTTGACGTGCGATCGCAGAGTCAAATACGACCGAAAAACCCTTCAAGCGTGTGGATGGAATAGCTCAGGAGGATGGCAGATGGGCTGGAACCCGAGAGATTGTGGGTTCGATCCTGAAGCGGTGCATATTCCCCACTGTGTGTGTGTGTGTGTGTGTGTGTGTGTGTGTGTGTGTGTGTGTGTGTGTGTGTGTGTGTGTGTGTGTGTGTGTGTGTGTGTGTGTGTCTCTGTGTGTGTGTGAGAATGAGAGAGCGTGTGTGTGTGTGAGAATGAGAGAGCGTGTGTGTGTGTGTGTGTGTGTGAGAATGAGAGAGCGCGTGTGTGTGTGAGAATGAGAGAGTGTGTGTGAGAATGAGAGAGCGCGTGTGTGTGTGAGAATGAGAGAGCGCGTGTGTGTGTGTGTGAGAATGAGAGAGCGCGTGTGTGTGTGTGTGTGTGTGAGAATGAGAGAGCGCGTGTGTGTGTGTGTGAGAATGAGAGAGCGCGTGTGTGTGAGAATGAGAGCGTGTGTGTGTGTGTCAGAGAGGGAGAGAATGAGAGCGTGCGTGTGTGCGTGTGTGTGTGAGAGAGGGAGAGAATGAGAGCGCGTGTGTGTGTCAGAGAGGGAGAGAATGAGAGCGCGTGTGTGTGAGAGAGGGAGAGAATGAGAGCGCGTGTGTGAGAGAATGAGAGCGCGTGAGGGAGAGAATGAGAGCGTGCGTGTGTGAGGGAGAGAATGAGAGTGAGAGCGAGAGGGAGAGAGGGAGCGTGAGTGTGAGAGAGTGCAGTCAGACAGAGTGAGATCACAGTCAAGAAAAAAAAATCTTCTTTAAAATCATCTCCATGCACTCACGCACCAAAACAAAAGCCTCTCGCTTGTGCTTTTCGTACCATGTCTGAAACCAAAGATGCACCACAGTGCACGTCTTTTGCATGAGTGCGTGGAGATGATTTTAAAGAAGATTTTTTTTCTTGACGCGCTCTCATTCTCTCCCTCACACACGCGCTCTCATTCTCATTCACACACACGCGCTCTCGTTCTCTCCCTCACACTCTCCCTCACACACACGCGCTCTCATTCTCTCCCTCACACTCTCCCTCACACTCTCACACACGCTCTCATTCTCTCCCTCTCTCACACACGCGCTCTCATTCTCTCTCACACACGCGCTCTCATTCTCTCCCTCTCACACACGCGCTCTCATTCTCATTCTCCCTCACACACGCGCTCTCATTCTCATTCACACACACGCGCGCTCTCATTCTCTCCCTCTCACACGCGCTCTCATTCTCTCCCTCTCACACGCGCTCTCTCATTCTCTCCCTCTCACACGCGCTCTCTCATTCTCTCCCTCTCACACACGCGCTCTCATTCTCATTCTCCCTCACGCGCTCTCATTCTCATTCTCCCTCACACACGCGCTCTCATTCTCTCACACACACACACACACTCACACACACGCTCTCATTCTCTCCCTCTCTGACACACACACGCACTCTCTCATTCTCACACACACACGCGCTCTCATTCTCACACGCACGCACACACACACACACACGCGCTCTCTCATTCACACACACACACACACACAGAGACACACACACACACACACACACACACACACACAGTGGGGAATATGCACCGCTTCAGGATCGAACCCACAATCTCTCGGGTTCCAGCCCTTCTGCCATCCACCTGAGCTATTCCATCCACACACTTGAAGGGTTTTTCGGTCGTATTTGACTCTGCGATCGCACGTCAAGCCTCAAAACACTCTGAACACGATAAGGATCGAACCCACAATCTCTCGGGTTGCAGCCCTTCTGCCATCCACCTGAGCTATTCCATCCACACACTTGAAGGGTTTTTCGGTCGTATTTGACTCTGCGATCGCAAGTCAAGCCTCAAAACAGGTCGCACCTTATAAGGATCGAACCCACAATCTCTCAAGTTGCAGCCCTTCTGCCATCCACCTGAGCTATTCCATCCACACACTTGAAGGGTTTTTCGTTCGTATTTGACTCTGCGATCGCACGTCAAGCCTCAAAACACTCTGAACACGATAAGGATCGAACCAACAATCTCTCGGGTTGCAGCCCTTCTGCCATCCACCTGAGCTATTCCACCCACACACTTGAAGGGTTTTTCGGTCGTATTTGACTCTGCGATCGCACGTCAAGCCTCAAAACAGGTCGCACCTTATAAGGATCGAACCCACAATCTCTCAAGTTGCAGCCCTTCTGCCATCCACCTGAGCTATTCCGTCCACACACTTGAAGGGTTTTTCGTTCGTATTTGACTCTGCGATCGCACGTCAAGCCTCAAAACACTCTGAACACGATAAGGATCGAACCCACAATCTCTCGGGTTGCAGCCCTTCTGCCATCCACCTGAGCTATTCCATCCACACACTTGAAGGGTTTTTCGTTCGTATTTGACTCTGTGATCGCACGTCAAGCCTCAAAACACTCTGAACACGATAAGGATCGAACCAACAATCTCTCGGGTTGCAGCCCTTCTGCCATCCACCTGAGCTATTCCACCAACAGACTTGAAGGGTTTTTCGGTCGTATTTGACTCTGCGATCGCACGTCAAGCCTCAAAACAGGTCGCACCTTATAAGGATCGAACCCACAATCTCTCAAGTTGCAGCCCTTCTGCCATCCACCTGAGCTATTCCACCCACACACTTGAAGTTTTTTTTTGTCGTATTTCATTCTGCGATCGCACCTCAAGCCTCAAAACCTATCGTAACTTATAAGGATCGAACACGCAATCTCTCGGGCTGCAGCCCATCTGCCATCCGCCTGAGTTATTCGACTCCACACTCGACTTGTTTTTTTGTCGTATTTGACTCTGCGATCGCACCTCAAGCCTCAAAACAGATGAGCTGATCCAGAAAACCATACGGGACAAGTTCAGCGAATGCACCGTGCTCACGATCGCTCATCGTCTCAACACCATCATAGACAGCGACAGGATACTGGTGAGTTCTGCCTCAGTGTATTGTACTATTAAAGTACATATGACATGATATAAACCGTTTTACATTGAGTTTAGTTGTAGTTTAACACTTTCTTGTCAAAATATAATTAGTAATATACATTCAAGTTTGTAGGTGTTGTAGTTTCGAGGTGTAAGTAGTCCGAGAACACCTGAGGCCTTTCATCACACTCGTAAAGAAGAAGACGCGAAATCTACCTGCTAATGGTTAAGATTGTTTTCTAGTTATATAGAATAAAACATTCATTTAATTGCTGCCAAAGTCCAACTATGATACTTCCAGAACACTTAAAGATGAATTGTAATGCAAACTGTCACAATATGAATGTCCTAATTTGATGGTACACAACTTGTACCTGTGCCCACCCATCTGTTGTTTCACAAAATTCAGAGAAAAGATTTCTGACATAATGGTAGGTTTCAATCTGTGAAATCAACATCTGTTTTGTCTTCAGGTAGCTCATAATGTTCTAAGACAGACATCTTTATAGTCCACAAATCTCTTTGTCTTGGCATGATGTTTTCCAAAGTTCCTGTCTTCACTTTGGACAAAGTGACTCTCCAATACTTTTCCGATACCTGCTGTCCGCTGACGATAGTCTGGTCGGGAATAGGTGCGAGTGCAGGTGTCATTTCTTTCACATCTTTGTCAACAACAGGTTTGTCGCCACCGTTCCGTTTTGCATTGGTGGCCCTTAATGGTCATATGCCCTGGTTTTGCGTAATATCGGCCACTGAAAATGCCTGTGTTTACATCCAAGATTTGTGCGGAGGGGACTAAATATGCTTAAATCGATCAAAATATATCTATATAACATTCTCACCTTTGGTCGTAAGAAGGACAACAGCGTACCAGCGCCGGATTTCTTTTTCTCTTTCGCAGCGTCAATCTTTTCATTGATGTACACGTAGCCATTTATGTAATGTGCATAAGCATGATTCGGATTTTTATGTACTGTAGTCGGTAATCTAGACAGAAATGTCAAGACATCAGCAAACGCGTGGGGCGTCAATGGGGAACGTAAATAATTGTAGCTACATCATGCACGGAATGTGTGCGAGCAGCGGCTCACTGCAATCCCAATAATAGCAGTGTCGGCAACCGGACTCGGCCCGACGTGTTTCTTCCGGTATTCCGAGCTTACTCCGGAGCTGGGCCAGCTAATTTTGGCTATCTGGGATGTGCTGTCTGTAATGTTTCTGTAGTGTAGTTATGCACCAGATGAACAACGACTTGATGTACTGCAACAGGCTTTTATTTGGACGCTAATACACACCCGGTTCATGCGGTCTTGCTGACTGCCTGTCTCTATATTGTACCGCCCACCAGGTGGCGTGGTTCTACCATGAACATCACATTGACCTTTTTTTTTATTTTTAAAGAAATACCAACATAAAACTTGACATTCTTAAACTAGGCTTGCTCTTACATATTACTCAAACTTCAACAACTCTATTTGCTGTACTGAACATTGTACTCGTCTAGAGATATGGCAGCTCTGTATTAACGGTATCCCTTAAAACGTTAATTTTACACTCTGTTAAACATTTCTATAAGACAATCACAAACTATCTCAAACTTGGCTAAATCAGTACCTTTTAAGTTCACAACAGTTCAAATTAGTGTCCATGTCTCTAAGCATATGTATTGTATGCAGCCAAGAGATTGTCCATGTTTAACAGTCCATAAGCTACCTATAGTCCTGTAGGTAGGCGGGACGACGTCTGTCGTGCCTTGAGGGGTATCTCGGTGTTGTTGAGGTATCAGAGGCATCACTGTGATCACAAACGTCATCATCAGGATCTTGTGAGATGTCCACTACTTCTGGAGTGATCTTCTTGAAGAATGAAGAATTCCTGACAATGAAGTGTCCATTTCTGGCTGCTGTGATCATGGAGCCTTTGACTTTGGTCACCGTGTATGGCTTACTGTTATACGGTGCGGTGAGCTTGTTGTGCTTGGGCTGACGATGAAGCACAGCGTCACCTGGAGTGAGAGTGTGTGGTGTAGCGTTACGATGAGAGTCCGCATGAGATTTCATCTTGGCTTTAGCCTTGTTGTCCCTTGTTCTCACTTCAGAGTCTGAACAGTTCCTTGCAGTTTGAGTGATTGAAGGAATCTTCGTGTACACCTTGCGTTGGAACAACGGTTCAGCAGGTGAGCTTTCTGTTGTGCTGTGAGGTGTGGATCGATACTCTCATAGAAAGATGTTCAGTTGTTGTTTCCAGGGAATGCCTTGTGTTTCAGCCACACGAATAGCTTTGCCTAGGGTGCGCATGAATCTTTCAGCTGTAGCATTAGCTTGAGGCCACAGCGGTGTGATCCGGCGGTGGTGGAATCCTAGATGATCGGCAAACTGGGAGAACTGGTCACTGTTGAATGGGGGACCATTATCAGTTTTCACAACTCTGGGGATCCCAAACATGGAGAAAACTTTGTCCGTGACCGGAATGACTGTGTTAGCCGAGGTTGACCTTACGCTCTCTACAACTGGGTAGCGTGTGTAATCATCCGTGATGACAAGCAAGTACTCTCCAGTTGGAAGTGGTCCATAGAAGTCTGCACTAACACTATGCCAAGGAGCTTCTGGCAGAACGGACATTTTTAGTGGCTCAGTATGTGCAACTGGCGTGTTGGCTTGACATGCAAGACAACTGCGTACTACTGCTTCTGCTTTACGATCAATGTCTGGAAACCAAACCTTGGTTCCGAGTAGGGATTTGGTTTTGACAATGCCCCGATGTCCTTCATGGGCTAGCTGTAACACTCGATCTTGTAGGGCCGTGGGAATTACTATTCTCGTGCCCCGCAGTACAATGTCTGATGCATGTGATGTTGTTAGTTCACTGCTAACTTGTCTGAACTGCTTCAATATGTCAGCATGTCGTGACTTGTTACTCTGGTGCCATGTGTTGTGTCTGATGTGAGCACTAATCTCTTGAAGGATTGGGTCTGCGAGTGTCTCTCTCATGATCTCTGTGAGTGTCATGGCTTTAGGTGTTGCATGACTTGCAATGAAGTTCACATACTCCTCTGCTACCTTTGCTGCACGTGTACTGTCAGCTGTCTGAGACGAGATAGGATGACGAGACATATAGTCAGCTGGGTTGTCGGCTCCCTTTCGGTATTCCACCTTGAAGTTGTAGGGCTGAATCCTCAGTCCCCATCTCTCAATCCTGGCGGGTGGTTTTGACCTGGGATTGTTCCATATGATTTCCAGTGCTTTGTGATCTGTCACTAGAGTTAAAGGATGACCACAGGTGGAAATCCTCACAGCTCCACACAATGGCCAGCGCTTCCTTTTCTGTTTGGGAGTATCTCCTCTCCACATCGCTGAGAGACCGACTAGCATATGCTAGCATGTACTTCACCCCTTTTTCATCTTTTTGGCAGAGGATTGCACCCAGTCCAACAGGGCTAGCATCCACAATCAGTTCTGTCTTAGTGGTGTCACTGGTTAGACTGTCTTTCAGTGTCTGTAATGCAACTTGCTGTTCTGGGCCCCATACCCAGGGTGTGTCTTGTCTGGTGAGCTTGCGCAGTGGTTCTGAAATGGAGGAGAAGTCTTTGATAAATCTGGAGCAATAGTTGGCCATGCCCAGCAGACTCCTGATTTCACCTGGATTCTGGGGGTCTGCAGCTTGCTGAACTGCAATGACTTTCTTGGGATCAGCTGAGACACCCTCTGCAGAGAAGATGAAACCAAAGAACTCGAGCCTGGACTTGTTGAACTCACATTTGTCACGATTGAGTGCGAGACCGCTTTCCCAGAGTCTCTGGAACAGTGCTCGGAGGTTGTCGTCATGTTCGGTCTGGGAGGCACCGTAGACGATGATGTCATCGCTGAGGTTTTTCACACCAGAGAGACCTTGCAGTGTTTGGCATATGGCATTTTGAAATACCTCAGCAGCAGACGATATGCCAAAACTCAGTCTCTTGTAGCGTCTCAATCCAAGGTGAGTGGTGAAGGTAGTGATGTATCTGCTGTCTGGATGAAGCTCTAGCTGGTGGTATCCAGCTCTCAGATCCAGTTTGGAAAACACAGTTGCTCCATTCAACTCGTGTATCACATCGTCCATGGTGGGAGTGATGTGGCGTTCCCTCTCTATAGCCGTGTTAGCTTGCCGCATGTCAACGCAAAGTCTTGGCATGAAGGCATGAAGGCATGAAGCACATGGGGTAATGATCTGGCGACGAGTGACTGAGAGGCAGGAGTTAAAGTAGTGACTGAAACAGGTGAGCGTAGTGAGCTTGATGAGGTGAGAGTGGAAGACAGGTGCGCTGAATGAGGGAGTGCTTGATTAGTAACCAGAGACAGGTGAAGGGAGTGCAGACAGGTAGAGTGAGGAGCTACAAAAAGACACAGGATCAAATCCAAGCTCTGGTTCAGGAAGGTCTGGTCTGTTTCCACGACCGATTAGACACCAGAACTGAAGATGATTCATAATGTGATCTGGTGTTTTATTTGTAAATGTGCAGAACAATCTCTCATTGTTGTAAAGTAGCTTAAATGTTAGTTTTTGTCCAGAGGTTTTCTGTGTTTAAGAGCTGAGTGAAGGCGGTGTGACCAAATAGCTCAGTCAGTTAGCAGACTGCTCAGAAGACCTGAGTTCATGAGCTCGCTCCTTGTGAGGTGCAGTGATTTTTGAGTGAAAGTGCTGACGCAAGTGATGCGTGACAACATGAGGTGAAAGGATGAAACCCTAACTGTGTTTCAGGAAGGTCCAGTCTGTTTCCTCCACACATTTGAAACACTAACAACAAAAGTGAAGGAGCTTTATAGAGAAGAGTGATAGTTTATTTTTGCAGAAGAATGTGTGACGCTGTAGCAGGTCAGAGTGTCAGATCCGATGGCTGAGGGTGATAGAGGACTGATCAGGAGTCTGGAGGTTGTGGGCTCGATCCCGGGGTGCGGTGATTTTTAAGGTCCAACACCCAAGATGAGGAAGTCAAATATTCTATGAAGATGTACGACTTGACATAAGTGAGGCTGGGTTATGAGTGACTGGAGGTTATGAGTTAGTACCTTCAGTAATATGTTACATTTTAAGGTCAACCAGTCAAAACAGAGGAGACAAATATGCAATGAAACAGACATGAGTGTCAGATCAGATAGCTTGAGGTGATAGAAGACAGGAGGTTGTGGGTTCAGCTCTTAAACACAGAAAACCTCTGGACAAAAACTAACATTTAAGCTACTTTACAACAATGAGAGATTGTTCTGCACATTTACAAATAAAACACCAGATCACATTAGAATCATCTTCAGTTCTGGAGTCTCTAATCGGTCGTGGAAACAGACCGGACCTTCATGAACCAGAGCTTGGATTTGATCCCTTCTCCTCAGGATGCCACGCGTCTCTCACTGTCAGCTGCTTATCTCGGTGAGCTATCCCTGAAGCTCGAGGCCCGCCCATCTGTTCTGGGCTTTGTTCTCCACACTACTGCTATATTATCTTCTTACAATCAAATTCCCAGACCGCGAGTCGAGAACCGGGACACATGAAAAACCAGGAATCCTTACCGCTTGACCATCTATGACGCTTTAACCCTAACCCTAACCCTAACCCTACCCCTAACCCTAACCCTAACTAAGTAAACTATAGTAAGTTTAGTATTAGGGTTAGGGGTAGGGTTAGGGTTAGGGTTAGGGGTAGGGGTAGGGTTAGGTTTGTTTGAGGGCTCTAACCCTAACCCTAACCCTAACCCTAACCCCTAACCCTAACCCTAACCCTAACCCTAACTAAGTAAACTATAGTAAGTTTAGTATTAGGGTTAGGGTTAGGGGTAGGGTTAGGGTTAGGGGTAGGGGTAGGGTTAGGTTTGTTTGAGGGCTCTAACCCTAACCCTAACCCCTAACCCTAACCCTAACCCTAACCCTAACCCTAACCCTAACTTAGTAAACTATAGTAAGTTTAGTATTAGGGTTAGGGTTAGGGTAAGGGTTAGGGTTAGCGTTAGGGTTAGGGTTAAAGCGTCATAGATGGTCAAGCGGTAAGGATTCCTGGTTTTTCATGTGTCCCGGTTCTCGACTCGCGGTCTGGGAATTTGATTTTAAGAAGATAATATAGCAGCAGTGTGGAGAACAAAGCCCAGAACAGATGGGCGGGCCTCGAGCTTCAGGGATAGCTCACCGAGATAAGCAGCTGACAGTGAGTCACGCGGGGCATCCTGAGGAGAAGGGATCAAATCCAAGCTCTGGTTCAGGAAGGTCCGGTCTGTTTCCACGACCGATTAGAAACCAGAACTGAAGATGATTCATAATGTGATCTGGTGTTTTATTTGTAAATGTGCAGAACAATCTCTCATTGTTGTAAAGTAGCTTAAATGTTAGTTTTTGTCCAGAGGTTTTCTGTGTTTAAGAGCTGAGTGAAGGCGGTGTGTCCAAATAGCTCAGTCAGTTAGCAGACTGCTCAGAAGACCTGAGTTCATGAGCTCGCTCCTTGTGAGGTGCAGTGATTTTTGAGTGAAAGTGCTGACACAAGTGATGCGTGACAACATGAGGTGAAAGGATGAAACCTTAACTGTGTTTCAGGAAGGTCCACTCTGTTTCCTCCACACATTTGAAACACTAACAACAAAAGTGAAGGAGCTTTATAGAGAAGAGTGATAGTTTATTTTTGCAGAAGAATGTGTGACGCTGTAGCAGGTCAGCGTGTCAGATCCGATGGCTCAGGGTGATAGAGGACTGATCAGGAGTCTGGAGGTTGTGGGCTCGATCCCGGGGTGCGGTGATTTTTAAGGTCCAACACCCAAGATGAGGAAGTCAAATATTCTATGAAGATGTACGACTTGACATAAGTGAGGCTGGGTTATGAGTGACTGGAGGTTATGAGTTAGTACCTTCAGTAATATGTTACATTTTAAGGTCAACCAGTCAAAACAGAGGAGACAAATATGCAATGAAACAGACGTGAGTGTCAGATCAGATAGCTCGAGGTGATAGACGACTGCTTAGAAGACAGGAGGTTGTGGGTTCAATCCTTATGTGGTGCAGTGACTTTTGAGGTCTAACAGCCAAAGGAAGAAGTCAAATATACCAAGAGAACAGTTCAAAGCGTGAGTGACGTGATGGTGTGGTTACACAGTTCCCGGTTTGGATCGCGCTGACCCGGGTTCGCTCCTCACCTATGTGAGGACATCAATGTCCACTACCCCGGGGGTCGAGACGTCCGTCTCCCCCTGGGTTTTCAGAGAAATGAACGGAGAGGGTTATGGAAAAGTGTTTTTATTTAAAGTCAGCTGCACAGCAAATTTTCAACTTCTGAACCACCCCCACTCTCTCATTTTAGATCTCAGAGTAACCGCAGCAGAAGACGACCCGTCGTCCTCAGGTCTGGTCTGGAAAGTCTGCACTCATCTGAGGAGAAAAGAAGAGAAGGACAACATTAGAACATGCATCACATACATGGATTATTATTACTACTGCAACAATAAATACAACAACGGTTATCAACGTTTTCATGACTGAGTACAAACTATATTAGTACATTTTTATGAAACTATACTGTGACTTTTAAAATACTTTTAATGAACTATATTATACTACACAATGACATTTTATGACTTTTTCTAGCAAACTACACTAATATTTTTGATGCTATATTAAAATATGACATTTTTGACATACTGTACTTTGACATATGTTTTTAGGATATTTTTAATGATATTTTAATAATATTTGTATTTCATACTATCCTATGATATTTCAATAAAAGATGTTATGGCATATTATACTATACTTGTATATTTTTAACGACATTTCCACTTCTCTTTTAAAGCGTACCGTATCAAGATATTTTTATGGCCTTCCTGAAACAATACTCAAAGTATTAAGACAACGTTTTGATTCACTGGTGTTCCCTTACTTTGACTCGGTCCAGCTTCCTCTGTCTGAGATCTGGGACGGCTGAGCTGCTTCTCATGAGCCTCCCTGAGGTTCTCCAGCTGCTCCGCTAGCGTTTTCTGAAGGACAGAGATGCAAACAAAACACATTACAGACACGCAACCATTCACATACAAGTATCATGTCATCTGCAGTTTCCAGATGTGGAAGAAAGGTGGTGTTTTTGGGGCCCGTCTCTCACCTTGAACACTTTGTCTCCATTGTCTCCATCCTGTCTGCTGCTCCTCCCCCACACCGCCTTTTGTCTTTTCTCTGAGAACCAACAAAGAAGAAAATGAGCTCCTTAAATGTGCTGTAATATCATCTTCAGGTATTCTGAGGAGACATCAGAGATAATGATATTCACACTGAACGTCCATGTCTATTACAGATCATATCCTATAACAAGTTCATAAAGCTAAAGAGGCCACTACATTTAAAATATTTCTTATGCTGTCAATATTCAACACTAAACACAATGCAGCTGGTAATGAGAAAATAAATATCCTACCTCAGAGCTGTAACACAGAGACGATGTTCTCTCAGTTGGTCTTCATCACGTCTTCTTCCCAGATGTCATTGAGGCCAAACATCTAAAAGTGTGAGACAAATAAAAGTACTTAACATGTAACACATTCATGGATAAAATGACAGAGATATGCAGGATTTGGACAAACCTGAAGACTCCTCCAGAGTTCCCACAGAACGAGTCAACACCAGACCTCCTGGAAGCGTCTACGATGAAACTGAATAAATAAAGTCCTTCATTCATTTCAAGTTGGACCATGTTACAAACATTCAAACAGACCTTGTTGTATGAAATAAAGAGTGGATATTTGCACTGATAAATGATCTTTCAGTTCATTTTGTCGTTAACTATTTTAAATAATTATAATCAAATTAAGTCATGAAATATGTCGTAGAAGATCTTATTGGAAAGTGGACGTGACTTTGTTCTAAGAGCTTGATTTTTACTTTTTACGACAAAATCACCAAAGAATAAGGTGAATTGTTACAATTTATAACACACTGATGTTATATAATAACAACATATTTTCTTATGTTTTAAGGGTTTATTTTTAATCTGCTGAGATGTAAATAAAATAAAGCCAACAGCAGTTTTTTTCATTTGTCTATGAATTGTTATTATTTCTGTATGAGGAGGTATTAGCAGGACTGAGCTACATTGTTCTTATTATTAATATTCACATCCTTTATTATTCTCATACAGGCAGGAGACTGTGACATGTTTCCAGACTTGTTGCAGTTAAATATTTCACATAAAAAGCTGTGTACTCCCAAACTCTTTGCTCTGCTTTACTGGTTTGGTCAGACAGAGACCTTCATGAAGACAAGTTAGCTTTACTGACGGTGATGTTTCATGTTGAACATCAGACGACTAGAAGCATGAGTGAGTGGTTTGACACGAGGTGCACTGGAGTAAGAGCATGATTATACTGACACTGTTATTTATTGAATGGAGATCTACTTCTGAATGAAGAATGCATTCTGAATCATGACACCACAAATCTGACTGAAGTGTTTTAGTACTGTAGCTGGTCGTGGAGAAGTAAATATGATCCACTTTAGTTTAATAACTGTTGGGTTGTTTAATCTATAATAAAAACTCATGTTTTATCAAATCATGTCAAGTAAAATGACCTTACCTGAGCTGTGAGATGAAAGTCAGACACTGTAGGAAACTCCTCACTTCACTCTCTTCATGTGAGCAGCCTATCAGCTCCACTTGTTTCTTCTCTGGTTGGAGTTTCATCACTTCCAGGAGGATGGAGGTCTTTCTCTCTGAGAGGTCTATGGACCAGACTGAAGGAGCTGACTGGAAAAGTGGCCTCAGTTTTGGAATGACAGCTGAAAACCCTTTAGTCTCGACATGCTGATAAAAGTCAAGAAGGGTGTTATTTAAGTCAGTGGTGACAGAAAACAATGAGAAGAGCGTCTTCACTTCATTGAGAAAGCTTTCTCCTTCATGAAGTGCTGCTTTCAGGCATAAATCCAGTAACAGCTGCTTCTTATTCCTCTCCAGTGTCCGTTGCTCCTGGTCCTGTAATGCTGGACCTCTGTGTCATCCTGAAGCTGCATGATAACAAACAGATGTATCAAACAGTACATGTACGGTAAAACTCTTTAGCATTCACAGTTGTAAACAGACACAATGTTAACACTGTGCTGATGTTAGATATGATCTATGACATGTAAACAAGCTTTACTGCATTAAGCTTCTGTTATACTTTCCACGAGGACGGTCACGCGGATATGAGCTGACGAGGAAGAGTGAAAATGAGCATTTCTAATGCTGCGATGAATGATATTAGAAATACATGAAAGTTTACTTTTCTGCTCTGTATTAAGTCTCCACCTTAATGCTGATCCACATATCAGCATTAAGGTGGAGACCTCCCACCAAAGAATCAACGGTTTTACAAAAGGATCAAATTTAAAGTGTGTGGAATCAGCATCACGTAAAAACAGAAGCTACATACCTGAGTGAGCTGATGTGTGGCAAAGCCTCTAAGAGAGACGTGCACAGACTCTGGCAGACTGGAGTTTCTCTCTGATGATAGACTCCTTCAGCTCTTCATTGCCTTTAGTTGTGATTTCCCTGATGACAAGAAAAAAGTCAAGTTAAAACAGCCTGAGATGAAAACGTACTTTCACCTCTTAAGCACTTGTTTCAGGCGAAGACAACAACCTAAGATGTTGTTTTAAGTATTTATTCTCTTAAAAAAACAAAGTATTGAACATCAACTAAACATAAACACAGTACAGGACAGTGTTCTTTTCACTAAACATGCAAATATACAACATTATTTAATACATGGGTCTCTGTCAATGTAACTAGCTGAGCATTTAAATACAAATACACCTAATTTGTCACATATCTTCACAAAACAAACAGCTTTGATTATATATATAAATATGCAATTACAGGGTGCAGAGCCTCACCTGTTATCATGAAAAGTAAAAAACAAATAATGATAAAATAAAATAAATATTTATCTACTGATCTGTGCTATAAGTGTAATTTCTGTATGATTCCAATCATTTTTATAATCAAAATCGCTGACTTTGCGCATGTCCTGTTCAAACAGAGAGGAGACACCGAGCTGTGCCTCACCTCAGATTGCGCAATCCCTCACACTGGGTTGAGCGCGTGCCTTTTGCTTTCTCATTGTTTGTCACCACTGTAATATTTGTAGACACTTTTATTATATGTCCTTTCTTTCCATAGAATAGGCCATGTATTTCACGTATGTGTAGAACGTGTTTAGTTTTGCTGATCTGACAGAAACCGCAGAGAAAAAGCACAGAAGGGGGCGTGCGTCAGCGTCAAGCTGCACAGAGCAGATCGAACCAGACAGGAAGTCACACACCGAGAAGGGATAGAGCATCCGGTAATTTTTCAAAATAAAGCACTATGTGCAGACTTCCGACTACTTACCCGCGGTAGAAGCACACAACACATGGACATATTACCAAATCAACAGCAATTCAACGTCGGACAGGTAAAGTAACCTGTTATGTTTGTTGTTCTCTTTATCCGTTGTTGTTACACAGATTATCGCGGGATCTCGCGATTTTCGCGAGCGCTCCGCTTCTGAAACGCTCGCGGCGCACACGCTCCCGGTGGAATCAAATACCTTACCTGTGTGTGTAAATAATGCGAATATTAAATATGAAAAACAACCAGTAGTCAATGTGCAAGCTGCCAATTAAATGGTGATTTAAGCTACTCTATTGGGTTCATATATTTGCCTCACCAGCCACGAACCTCACCGCACGTCACTGATTAATTATAATTAATTACCTCACCTTACCACCTTGTTACCACCTGTCGGCACAGAGAAGAATACTGAGACACTTTGAGGAAGTACTGGGATGTTAGTGAACTCAAACAGTCCTAAATCTGAAATAAAGAGGTTTACATGAGCTACTAAAATAAGGAAACAGACATACTTCTAAACATTCTAATCATCACAGGTTTGTTATCTAAAATGATTAGTCTTTGGACAATGCCCCGTAGTAACAAAAGACCTCTGTGGTCTGTTCCTCCTGATCTCCCTTTAAAAACACGGTTCTTCTCTTCTTCCTCACTAGAAACGCGCTCTACAAGAACAGTCCATGAGCAGTTACCTCTCCTGTGTGGCCCAGTGGGAGCCTCTCATCCCTCGGGGAGCTGGACTGGGTTTCTCTCTGTGTCAGCAGGTCCAAACCGAACAGCCTCATTCATGCACAATGTCTGAACGTTTCCTGGTTTGTTTTTACTTTCACTTCCTCAAGACACTCTCGATGCTGGAAGAGGCCACACGAGGCCACAAGATGTCGCTATTGGACCAGCAGACAACAAGCTGAGAGATGAACTCCAGACTCTGAACCACGATCCAAACCAGAAGTTATCCTCCAGTTATTATTATTTTGTTTATTCACGTATCTTTACTGATATAAACGACACAAATGTATTTATTGTATTTCTACTACATCTGAGGTATTTAATTACAGTCTAATTTGTAGATGCACAACCGGATCGATGCAGGTGAAGCAGGACTTCTTGTTGATGTGTAGCACATGTCCTCTGAAGTGCATCCTCTTCTGGAAAAACTGCTTTCTAAATGACATTTCTGAAAAAAAATCCCTTCAGGAATGCCAGTATTTTAAACACAGATTTACCAAAAATACTGTAGTGTACTGTAATTTAATACAAATGTCCCACTTCTTTTTTTCATGATTCTTTTTTTTTTATGTTAACTTTAATAATTACTTCCTTGACTATCTTTCAATGGTTTATGTAGGCCTTTACCTCGTACACGTTGTGTACAATTGTCAACTTTGTTTACCTTTACTTTATTCACGCAACTATTTTAGCATCTATTCCTATTTTATTCATGGTTGCACAGACGCTGGTGCCGAGGAGGACTTGTACCCGGCACGGGCGCCTTTCGTGTCGTGAACAAACCTCCTGCGCCACCAACGCACAAGTACACACATGACGCTTCTCTTTGCATATTTGACCGAACAATTTGGGTCTCTCTGGTTTCATAAATCTCCCTTTGAATTAAGTGTTAATTTAAAAAGTTTAATCAGTCAAAAATGCAGAACATTTAAGTGCAATAAATCTTATTGAGAGTTCTCTTTGAGGATGCAAAAAACATTTTGCACGGCGCAGGAATTAAACTTTTTGGAGCATTTAAGGTTGATAACGAGTAGCTAGGCAGCTTCTAAAACGTGCAGTTTCCACATCAACTTTTGACCAGAAAAATATATCACATGTTCCACTTTGATGATCATATAAAGACAAAAACTGGAGATTTGAACCGTAAGAGGTGAAAATAAACAAGAGATTAGATGAACATTTGGTCTACTAAACAGCTGCTTCACCTTTTAAGAACATGACTATAGGAACAAGAGCGTCACTGCAAAGAAAAAGAAAAACAACCTCGTCAGTTCATCAACTCTTTGTTTTCATTTCACAACAAACTCAAAATTTCTGTCTTAATCTCGACTGTTAGAAAAAATATATATTAAACTCTGTTAGTACACAGCTCCCACGGGACAGAAACATAAAGTGCTCTGTGCCTCATAGTGGAGGGTTTGGAACAACAGGGAACGCAGATTGGACAAGTTACAAAAACATGAACTACCATCGGTAGAGTTTCGACATAAATAAGCTCAGGAATTGATATCAATAAGAAATACTGCATGCAAACTCCCGGTAAATCTGGGAGAATCTCTGATGTACCAATGCCCGCTGCACAGAAAAATACAATAAAAAAAAGAAAATAATAGAGAAAAAGTCCCGTTAGTTCAAAGTCGTCCTGGTATTCGGTAAAGAGTGAAGTGGTGGTCCAGCATGAAGAGCGTTTGTTTCACTTCCCTCTTTGCTTCAACGCCTCCACGAGTTCAGTCGCGGCCTGATGTCGACACAGACCAGGAACATTTTGATTTAACAAACGCAATACAAAGAAATCAATGACAATTAACTTTCATGTAATTTGCTTTGTTATTTCCCATCAAACCGTAATAACCACATGCACTTAAAAGTAGACACTGACCTGCGAGGTATCTGGCACCGACTAACATCAACATGCTGCCCATGATGTAGAAGCCCAGGGGGACGCTGCTGAAGATACTCGTCTCACCTTTCGGTCATTTAAACGACGAGAAGAGCAATTACACAACAAAACAAACGCACCATGAAAAGGACAGAATTCAACGACACCAACCAACTGACAGATACGGTCACACACACACACACACACACATTTATATCAGGAGATATTTTGTTCGTCAATATTTAATGTAACGCCTAAATAAGGTGTCGCATAAAATGAATAATTTACAAAACAGTACAGGAATTAGACACGTCCATTACTTGCAGGTTAAGCCTCAAACATGTTCAAGTATAATATTGTAGTCTACAAACGCAACACGCCGACACGCATGCGAGTCTAAACTTCCTACCGTTTCCATTACAGACGGGCTCCGTCGTCTCCCAGTTCATGGATTTCTGAACCGCCTTCTTCCACCGAGCGTAGCGAAACTCGCTCTCTGAGAACACACAGACAGACGTTTCACTTTTCAAAGCGGGCGGCTACTGAGGACGCGTCTTTTCCAGACAGCAGCAGCAGCGGCGGCGGCGGGTCACCGTACCTTCGGGGTTGATCTGAGGCTCGAACTTCTCGGAGGTGACTTCACTCAGGTCCTCTGGGCTCAGACTCCACACACTCACCCCCTCTGCTGATCCTGCTGCCATCGCTGCACCGAGAGCTGTGGTCTCAGGCATGGACGGCTTCACTGCAAACAGTCAGGACGACGATATGAACAACAATCATGTCGCAATACTCGTATTGTTGGTGCAAACTCACACTGAACCGTTTTGACGCACTGAATACAGCCAACAGACAAGATAAGACATGAATCTTACCAACAGGGATGCAGAGGATGTCCGCCTGCAGCTGCATCAGCAGCCTGTTGGACGTCATTCCTCCGTCCACCTGGAGCTGAGTCAGCGGGATGCCGCTGTCCTGGTTCATAGCGTCCAGTATCTGCATTCAAACAACAATATCACAATTATTACTGCATCGAATAGAATAAGTATCATACGTTTTGTTCAGGGCAATTTTTACACCAGTGTCACATTTTTATATGAACTCAGCTAAACTCAGCTGATGGACCAATTAGAGAAGCAGCTCACCTCTCTCGTCTGGAAACACACAGCTTCCAGAGCAGCGAACGCGACGTGACTCTTATTGGTGAACTGAGTTAACCCACAGATGATCCTGTGAATCAGAGGACGGCCGCGTGAATAACTTCAGACGATGATTTCATTCTTAGCTACGCTGCGGAGTAGATCTCGTTCTTACCCTCGAGCACTGGGCTCCCAGTACGGAGCATAAAGACCCGAAAAAGCAGGAACAAAATAACAGCCGTAGGACGTACCGACCGATGCAGCCAGCTTCTCTGCAACGGGAAAGGAAGGGGAAAAGGGTTCACCAAAAGTAAATCACAATACATCAACATTCTTCTTCAAAGAGCAGCACATACCGAGCTCTTCGGATGATCCGATGATCCCCAGATTGTCCTGCAGCCAACGAACCACGGCTCCAGCAATGGCCACAGAGCCCTGGCAAGAAGCACCCGAAAGAACATCTTTTGAGATTAGAGCGATTATACGGAACACAATGAGAGGAATATTAGTGCATTTAAGATTCTGTACCTCGAGTGCGTAGCAGGCAGGTTTGTCTCGGCCCAGTTTGTAGGCCACAGTGGTCAGCAGGCCGTGGTCAGACATTACAGGCTGCAAACGACAGAAGAACAATGCCACTGTGTGCAGAATGTGCTGCGATGTCGATGTTAAAATGAATCGATCTGTAGTATTGTACCTTTTCTCCCGTGTTTCGCAGGAGAAAGCAGCCAGTGCCATACCTGAAAACACAAACTACATCAAACTACTGATACTAGAAGAGATACTTCTGAAGAGAATAAAAACACACGGAGACACTTACGTGTTTTTAGCCTGCCCGTCCTGAAAACACATCTGTCCGACCAGCGCTGCCGACTGATCCCCAAGACACTGCGTTTGATTCACACACAAATATGAAACATTGAACGCCTCAAATACTTCAGAGATTAGATGGAGAGAAAACGCTGGAAAGTGAAACTAGAGGTGAACTCACCCCTGAAATGGGGATACCCGAGAGAGCTCCAGATTTCTGCCAAACGAAAAGATGAATTGTTTAATAAGAGTCCCATTAAAAGAGCATTTTGAGTGTTGCGATAGCTTCACGGCCTTGGACATGGATGGAATATCAAATAAGGAGGTTCAAACTATTCCAGTTAATAGGATGGACTGTTCAAATGTCATTGCTACTTTAAAAAAGAAAAATGTGGAGAAATGGTTTATGAACTGAGGATGTGCTTTTTTTCAGAAATAAGTTAAAAATGTAACGATTAAAACCTTGAACTTAAACATGCATATCACATGCACATCAAACTGAAATGTCTTCACTCCTACACGTGAGGCGATCTCTGTTTTAGTTATCGATGTTTAAAGAGAAAAGTCGATTCAATAAAAGAGTGAAGAGATTTCGGGACGTTGATGAGGAAGATGATGTGATGGCGAGTCTTACTTACCCGGCTAGAACAAATCTTCTACCAGTGAGAGAGGGGAGACAATGGCACACAAGATGAAAGCCTAAAATAATGCATCAGTCCACCTTTCATGCACTTAAAACAGAACACCACTAGAGTCGCACTAGACACAGCAATGACAATATTAGGATAACACATTAATATGATGGACTCATTGTAGGAAAATTGTGAGTAGAGTTGACTTTATACGCATGCGTGCTTACCATGAGACCGTAGATTTCTGAAGAACTCCTCACTCGGGGCAAGATCTCCATGGGAATACCAAAATACCTGACGGGAAAGAGCAGCAGAATGATTGAGCCACTTCTGCTTTCCAGGCTATTTATATTTATGAATGAAAAGGCAAATGACAGACGGATGCCGTACGTGCAGAGTTCTGGGTCCCAGTCCAAAGTGTGGATGTTAAACAACATGGTTCTGCTGGCGTTGGTCACATCTGTGCAGTGGACTCCGCCTGACTTGCCCCCGGTTAAACACTGTGTGACCGCCAATATAAAAAAAATCCACACAAAGAGTCAGTTTCTACACCAGCCAGCTCCGGGTTGTCACCGTCATGACACCTACACAACCGTTACTTACCCAAATGAGCCAGGAGTCCACGGTGCCGAACATGGCGCGGTGAGACACCACGGCCTCGTGGACCTCGTCCACGTTGTCCATCAGCCAGCGGAGCTTCACTGCGCTGAAGTAGGTGCTGATCGGGAGCCCCGTCTTATGCTGCGGGACGACAACAAACAACTCAGCAAGGTGCTTAAGTTAAGAATGACGCATTACGATGAACGGACGAGAGAGAGCAGAGTGTAGCTCACCTTCAAGTGGTTCTTATTCTTTCCTGGAGTTTTGTTGATTAGACGTTCAACTGTCGATTGAGTCCGCAGGTCGAGCCAAACTGAACGACAATGTAACGACTTACATTAGTAAAGAATGTCACATCTGTGCCAGGATGAATGGAAATGAAGGAAACACAACATCAAAACTTTACCGATTGCATTGTAGAGGGGCTCCCCCGTCTCTTTGTCCCAAACAAGCGTGGTCTCTCTTTGGTTGGTCACTCCAATAGCTGGACAGATTCAAGCATCAATTTCCAAAGATTTTAGATCGTTAACGCGTCTTTGATTTAAATGAAAACGTGTGAATGAATACCTTTAATGTTCGAGATGTCTATGTTGAGCTGGGTGAGCTTTTCACACGTCCGCTCCATGCACTCGTACACCGACTGCAGAATTTCTTTGGGGTCTTCCTCCACCCATCTGACAATAAGGGGAAACCAGCAAATCAGATCTACACAGTTCTAAGTTATGAAAGCATCTTTAAGGGGTTGTATCGGAGCTTTTCACGAACCCTTCTTTGGGGAAGCTCTGTTTGATTTCCACCTGATGATGGCTGAGGAGTTCTGCTGTTTTTGCATTAAATACCTTCAAAAGAGAGAGAAATGGCGTTAGCTTCAGCCACTTTATTCTTCATTCATGCAGGGACAGCTGAACATGCAGTAGCTCTAACTTCATTCATTTTATGACTCACGTCACCAGTGAGAACATGTAACACACACTTTCTATAATCACACACGCTAACAGTACAATTGTATTAAAACAAAGTAGTAATTTCTGCAGTTTTGTAGGCTTTTGGCAAATGACTTCACGGTACAATTAGCACAACCAAAAATATCTCAGCATACGTCAAGTGGCAGTTAATTTAATCAACTCTAATGAGAGGTCACAGTTCAATTAAAATATTGGCCATGTGTCTTCTTTTCCTTCTAGCTGCAGAGCAAAAACTAAATACACTTGTGTTTTTGGACTAAAATGTATCAATAATGGTTAAATAAACTAGTTTAGCCACATTTTAATGGCAAGATATATGTTTTAAATGGCATTATGTGTGGTCAGATTACACCATTTGTCTCTACAACCAGAGGGCAAAAACCACACGCTCACTTATGACAACAGAGGCAAACGAACACAGCCAAGGACACCGTCAGTGAGCCACACGTTACCAGAAACCGCGTGGAGCTCGTGCCCTGGTCGATGGCTGCAACCAACGGTCCTAACGTCATCCGGTGCGAGGACGCGGCCATGGCGCCGTTCATGGGCAGCACGAAGAGCTTCGCCACTGGATTAGAAAGCCGATTATCAACACCGGCAAAACGGCTCAAGATAAAGGAGAGACTGGAGGGGGGCGTGGTCCGTCGCGGGGTTGCTACGCACAATTCGCCCTGGCGCGCAATGATGACGCGAACCAGTTTTTCTCACTCCAAGACATTCTGGCAAGTATATTGCAGATTATCTTTAAATACTTAACATTATTAGGAGAAATTTGGGGTTTGGTTTCTTCATAAATCCAAGAAAGAATACAAATAATTTCGTATAATACATTTGATAATGATGTTGGCAAGAAAAATGTATTCATAAATGTAATTTTAACAATAAAAAAACCCTATTTAGTTGTTTTCCTGAAGGATGTTGAGCAATATGTAATATACATAGACGTAGACACTTAATATCTGTATATTGTGATATATATATATGTGTATTCCCTTATTGTTCTTCTATTTGAATAATATCTCATGTATACTGAATATGTATTATGCTCTTTTGTTCAATGTGTTCAATTTTGTGCAACAAAAATACAAATAATAATACCAATTCAGTGCTGTATCTATATGTGTTACTCTGTATCACTGGATTTACTGTAATTGTATCACTCTCAAACTTAGCTCTATGAGTTGATGTTTTGTGACACAGTTTCCATTTAAATTGAATCGTCAGCTGTTATATATATTATATTGGCAACAGGATGTCTTTGCCCCTCAGAAAGATTCAAAAAGAGTAGTTCCCATACCGGGAGTCGAACCCGGGCCGCCTGGGTGAAAACCAGGAATCCTAACCGCTAGACCATATGGGACGGTACGCACTTATCAAGTGTAAGATTTACTAAAAATCTCTGATATATATATATACATATACATATATATATATATATATATATATATATATATAAATGTATAATTTACCAAGTGTTGTCGTTCGAAATTAACTGCGCAGGCGGCAGCAGCAGGGGGCGTTGACAAAACACTGCGACAGTTGCCTCCAAAGAATAAACAGGAAGTCACAGATACAGTTACTTCCTGTTAGATCCGATCTGTAGGCTACTTGTAGTTTACAGACCACAATCGGATTTATGTGTTTGTAAATATATATTTATGTGGAAATGTGCGTGTATCTGCATTGTATTCTATCTTTTGTTATTTTTTTATGTCTGCCAACACTTTGCTGCTCGCTTTGATATGTGTTGTATAAATAAGCTTTATTATTATCAATTATGATACATTTGGCGTCAGCAATACATCATTATTTTTAGAAGATATGTGCAGCTTTTAACTCACTATAGCTCAGTTTTAAAACTGATAAGAATATGCAATTGGTTTATCCCAAAGCAGTTTAAAGTATTGATCATTTATACATATTTATTACATTTATAAAGCTATTGCGTTATTTAGGGATTTACCATGACACAAATACATCATTCAATATTTTATTAGGAAAATAAGAACCTCTATACACAAGCGTACATTAAAATAATATAAATAGGTATATTTTTAGCCTGCAGGCTAATTAGCTAGCCTGTAAACTCTGTACTCCTCTTTCTCACACTTTCACAAGACACATTTTTATGTTGTATTTTTTTTCATATCATTTTCTTTAGTCATTCATTATTAATTTCCTAATTTAATGTTATTATAAAGGATTTCTTAGTGTCTCCTTCTTCCTCTGTTAACATACACTCATGGCGATTTTGGTGGGACAGACATAAACTGGCTACAACAAACCGTCTTCATGGATTATGTCCTAAAAGGCTCACACCATCAAACAATGTCTTTAAATCCTGGTTTCCTCGTGATGGAGACAACTGACTCAGTTTGTAGATATGTTATCCACATCTCAAAGAAGATATTTCCTTTTAAACTGAAGTGTGGCTGAGATGTAGTGACAGTAAATATCCACAAGGGGGAGATAAGTGAACATCCAATAATGATCCCCTGCTCTCTCTTCTTAATGAATGAAGTATTAATAGCTGATAAACATGCTGAGAAGACTTTGTACATTTCAATTAACCGTGTATGTTTTCATAAACATAAAACATATTCAAAACGTTGATTAATTGAATTCCAGAACACCATTCAAGCCTTTATTAGTGTACACCAAATATGTTGCACTGAATAAGGATTAAAGTGTGTTTTGAGGTCTGTAGGTTTTGAGGTCTGTAGGTGAGTCACAGTGTTGAATAGCTGCACAAATAGCTGATTTTATGCACTTTTACTGACACCGAAGGGAAACTATTTCTTTCATGTTCAGAATTTGCAATTGCATTGCATTGGAATTGCATTCCAAATTAGAAGGAAGGGTAAAACATTGATACGTGACTGAAATATTAAGTACAATTATCGCTGCTATTGAGGGCACCGCCTAATTGTGATGCTCTTTGACAGACTTTTGAATTTACTTGTACTTGAACAATATAAAAGGTGATGTTCCAGAGTTTTGGGGGAAACTACCTGCAAAATGGACTCCGGTGCAGATCATTTTCTGTCTCTCCCTCGTCTCTGTGCTGCTGCGTCTCGTCCCTTCTGCCCTTTCCTGCTTTGCGAGCTCATGTGTGTGCTTGAGTGTGTACTTGTGTGGCGTGTGACAGTGGCTGAGTGAGGTGAACCAGGATAAAATGTTACAGATGAACACATTTAGACTGCCGCGTCCACACAGCCATTAACTTAGATGTACCTACACACACACACACACACACACACACCTATCTCTCATCTGTAATTGCCGTGTAGGTGCTGTTTGGAGAGCGAGCTACTAGTTACAGCCAGTTCATTCCTTTCTCGTGTGCACGGCTGCTTGAATTATGCATTGGATTGTAAATGAATGACAACCCGTTTAATTACACACCTCGTCTTACTGCTAATTCTAAGTTACCCGCCTCTCTAATGCAGCATTATTGCAGCACTTTAACAAACTTGCTTCCGCCGCTGACGACACTATAATCTGGGAACATAAGTTATTTGAATAAATTAAACAAAAAGCATCAAAATGTAAGCAGTTGAGATTACCTGCCTGCATGTGATGATTCTATTAAGATAAATAAGACCTTCTGTTTTTGTCTGTAATGGACAATGTCATCTTGTTTATCATTTTTTGAGTCTTTCTCTCTGTGTTAAATAAATCTTAACAGAAATGTTCATGTTGTATCAATTGGAGAATAGAAGCTTGAAGGCCGCTCTATTGTATCCATTCATGTGCGTGTTCCACGTACCTCCCTGTTCGATACTCTATACCCCCCCCCCCATGTGACAGGACTCTCAGGGGCCAGCTCTATTGGGAATCAGGGGTAAGCAGAACGTTACAGGTGTGTGTGTGTGTGTGTGTGTGTGTGTGTTTTCATCTCAGCAGCTGTGACCCAGACATGTTTTCATCCCCTCATGTTCCTTCATATACCTCTCATAAGTTCAAGTGAGTGTTTCCTATTAAGAAGGACCACAGTTAATCATTCTCAGTCTACTATGTGAATACATGTTCCATGCGTCTCATCCTCCATTTGTCCCCCCCCCCCCCCCCCCCCCATGCAAGGACAAGGAGCAAGGGACACGTTCACATGCACAGAGTGGGACTGGCAGAGATGGATGGGGGAGGTGGGCAAGAGAAGCAGAAAAAAAAAGCTGCATTGGGTTTTGTACGCTTGACTGACTTCAATAGAAACATCACTGAAAGTAATTTAGATGAGTGGTTTTACGTGTGTTGCGCTGCATTTAACATTTAATTACCTTATACAGCAAACAAATTAGAACGGACGCTGAAAAGCATCTTCACCACGAAACAATCTGTGTGAAAATCGTACTTGCGTTATGATAGAAAAGCACACAGGATATAATATGTTACATTATGCCCTGCAGTTTTTAGTTCTCTCTACATTTAAAAGTAACCAGCGTTCCAACTCATTTCAGAGATTTTAAACTAGCTTGGTGAAAACAGGTGATACATCCCATTTAGTCACCTTTATTTTCATGTGACCCTGACAAAAACATGTTAAATGTTCTTTGTTTGCACATTTAGTCCAAGGAAGAGTTAACTCCTAGAAATCAACCTTGATTTCAAGCATCTTCCACTAAATCCCATCTCTCTGTGGATGCTAGAGCTCCCTTGCAGCAGCCTGCCAAAGCCGCTGGCTGCCTGAGAGGAAGCAAATCAAACTTTAAGTAAGAACTGAACATCATTTAAAGGGATTCACTTCCCTCCCATCCACCTGTCATCTCGCCACTCTACGTATCCTCGTATCTCTTCTTTAACTTTTGGCCCCCTCGCATTCAATTCCCTGTCTCCCTCCTTTCCCTCCCCCTCTCTCCCTTTCGCCTCTTCCTGTCCTCCACTCACCACTCTGTAGAGGGTCCAAGTGACATTTGGCTGTCCCCTGCCTCGAGGGGGTCCAGGAGATGCAGACGTTTTTGGCAGGCGGGCACAGGGACGCCTAGGGGTCCTGACGGGGACTCCTGGACCAGGAAGAGAAAAAAAGTACACATCATAAAATGCACCCGCAGTCAGACACACATACGCTCTCGGGGTGCACATGCATAAGCAAACAATTGCACAGACAGTGGAGACACACACACTGACACGTGTAAATGCGTGTGCGCACAAACACTCATGCACCTACCAATCAAACACCCGTAATGAAGACACAGTGGACGGTACATGTGAGAAGGCGAGGGAAGCTGCCCCCATGGAAAAGTTTGTGAAACAGTGAATAAACTGGGATTTGAATTGGTAAACTAGTGAGCTTCAATGTGACTGGCTGGCTTCATTCCCGGTCCTCCCTACAGTCACAACTTTATTTATTACTGCTCTTTACGCTGGGAGTCAAATCTGATACGAGAGCAAATTCAGACGACAATCAAACAAAACCAGACGGACATTTGCGTCTGACTTGTCGAATATGAATGTTTCATCCTAAATCCCCAAACTCTACTTTCATCAGTCACAAAGATGCTAGTATCTAGTACAAAGACAGAACAGAGTATAAAACAGTTGATAGGGAATGAATGGGAGTTCCTGTACGTGGCCCTCTTCTTCTATTGCTTTTGAGCACCAGAGAAATTGCAGGTGTTCACATTCATCCATAAACCAAATACGGGCTGAAAAGTAGCAAAAATATAGATGAAAATGCATGAAATGATTGCTAAAAGACTTGTTCAGATGGACAGTTTTGGTGGTGTGATTGTCCCTCTGAGGTCCCTCATCTGTCTTTACCCCCCCCCCCACCCCCCCCCACACACACACTCTCTCCTCTGTCTCTTCAGAGTGATAATATGCTGGTCATCGGGGGAGAGACGGACGGGCTAATTGCCGGGTGCCGGAGCTCGTCGACGTGCCACTGCCCGCTGGCTTCTGGCTCAGCCATAATTACCCGATGGCCGCAGATGTTTCACGCCATTGTTGTACACCCAGACAGAAAGGAAGGGACGGATAGATGGACGGAGAGGTCATGCAAAGAGGGGGGGAGACAGAGGCCCGGTTCCCCTCGCCAAACTTCTGCACACGCGCAAAGAAACAGCGACCAGGCGCCATTCATCCGACCATCTTTTTTTTTTTTCAACCCAATCTTTTATTCATCTCTTTCAATCCATTAACAAACCAACCCTTTTATATTTGCACCTTGAGTGTTGATAGGTGATAATAATTCTTTGTGTGTGTGTGTGCGCGGGGTGCAGCCTTCCCACTGAGGCAGAACAAAGTAGCATAATAACTCAGACACTGAGCTGACCCTTTCTGCTGCGCGCGCGCGTGTGTGTGTGTTAGCATGTATGTGCATCCTCGTGTGTCTATTTGAATAGGACTGCTTGCACTCAGCCGACTGTGTGTGTGCGTGAGTTTGTGCTCGTGCACGTGAGCATCCCTCTGTATGAGTGTATCCTGTGTGCTCAAATAGCTGATCCCCTCCAGGGGTGATTTGTTATGGATGCTGTTCTGTTGAAATTACTGTTATTTGTTTCCTTTAAAACAAGCTAATTGCAGCATAGCGGGTTGCTCTGTGTGTGTGTGTGTGTGTGTGTGTGTGTGTGTGTGTGTGTGTTCATGTATGCGTCAATTTGTTTGCTTCCTTGTTTATTGTTTGTTTGTGTCGCATTGCAGACCCCTCCAATGTCTTTAGCGTGGACACATTTTCATTCCGGCGTCAAAACTCATTGTGCTGCAGCTGCTGGGCAGCAATTTGACTTTTTAGCCAATTGTCTTTTCCTCAGCTAAACTCAATAAAATAGGACAGGGAATTATCGGCACATAAATTGTATGACAAACAATTAATCTCATCCAGTGAAAAGGATCAATTAACTCTTTGGTGTTTTTATACCACATTCTTAGAGAACACGGAAAACGGCCGACTGTTATTGTTAAGTGCTGCAATCTCTTGTGAGTCGAGTATTTTCTTGCAAATACACTCTAATTAAAATACGACAGCAATTATACTCAACATGCATCAGTTGATTCACCCAATTTGAAGAAAAGATGGTGTTATGGTGGTGTTATATCCAACCCTGCAGGATTTTGGTTTTATTTGTCTGTATTTCTAAATATCTATTTCTAATATCTCTGCCTTCACCTCATTAGTTGCAGTGGAGATTAATTGAATTTAGTTTGAGGTGCTCACAGGATTTAAAAACAGACAGAGGCCCTGTCTATACGCTAAAACGTTTTGGCCTTTCGTCAACACACACAGAGTTTTAGGTTAATTAAACGTTGATTTTTGTGTAGATGGAAACGATGATGTCATCTCCTCAATGCATGCATGCCTATTGTTGTAATGAGCATGCGGCAGACACATCAACAAATGCGAACTACCTGTTTGTTTACGCTCACCCGGCCGATCAAATATCTATAAATAAATACAAAATAATCCCTGGTCGTATTGGAATATACATTATTCCAATCACAAGGACAAAAGCAAACCAAAAGTTACACCTCATGTCAGAAATACAACCACTGTCACATGAAATATAGTCAAGCAGATTTAGTGTGTCGGCTGTGAATATGAACGTAAGTGCTGGGAGCAAGAGAAAGAGGAGCTGGTGTTGAGCGGGTTAAGTGTGTGTCAGTGTTAAGTGGGACATCTCAGACAGACAGGCCATCCTCTCACAGGCCCCCTTGTCTGCCAGGCAGGTGAGGCAGTGTCTCTTTATCCGTTTCTTTCACCCACACACACACACACACACACACACACACACACACAGACACACACACACACACACACACACACAGACACACACACACACCCCTGCCAGCTCCTTCACGTCCCCCTGTGCCAGGTACGTCTACGTCCCGTCTTTGTGTGCGAATGAAAGCGCGGCCGATCTGACGAGGAAGAAGATACACACATGCAGGCGGCATTCTCACGGGGGGGGGGGGGGGGGGGGGGAAGAGGAGGGACGAGAGGAGGAGAGGGAGAAGAAGAGGTGGCCTCGCCTTCCCTCTCATCCCTCAATCCAACACTTCTCCTCCTTTCGTTCGGTTCCATTCGTCCGTCAGTTCTTTCCGCTTTGTTCCGTTCCATGTGCTGCTGCTCTGTCTGTCTGTCTCTGCCTCCGCTCTTCTCCTGTCCTCCCTTTCTTTGCGCTCCATCCTTTTTTCTCCCCCATCGCATCGTTCTCTTTCTTTCCCATCCATCCCCTCTTTCTCCTCGCCTCGTTCCAGTTTCCAAGTGCCTGGACGGGGGCTTACTGCTCCGGCCACTGCTCAGGGAGTACGGCGAGCTAAAGTAGGCTCGGCGTAGAAGAACATCAGACGCACACTTGAACAGACAAACAGAAACGGGCCCTTTCTCTTGCTCCAATTTCAATTGTGTCTTGTTTGCTACCTGCATATGTCTCTACCTTCTCCAGATCCCAAAGCTTATCTGTGCACGCAGCCTAGAAAGCATTATGAGAACTGGTCTGACATCATACGTATCCAAACACCAAGCACTCAGAGATAAGCTCCCCTGCTCCTATCTCAATCGGTTACCCAGCTCTCCAGGCCAAGCAAAGTTCAGCACAACAGAACTGCACTGAAGTTCAAACCAGCCGAAGAGAAACCGCTCTGTCATTCTTGTATCGGAAAATTAGAAAAGTTATGGCGGCCTTGAGGATAAAGGAGGAAAATATGTAATATTTGTAATGTGTTTGTGGGTAAGACGGCACAAAAAGCGCTGCAAATACAGAAATGAGCTGCAAGGGAATTGTATCCGGAGGACATTAAAAAGTGTTCAGTTTGACATGATTAATGACTAAAAGGTGAAGTTAAATATAAATTCTATCTTTGAAGACAATAGAACAATCAGCAGCTCTGTTCTTCTTCTCCTTCTATTCACCCTCAACATCCTCTCCCTCGTTGTTTCCGTCACCATCACTCCTTCTATAATTCATCCTCATCATCACCTTCATCGTTGCATATTGATTTTGTCGTAGCTCTGCAGGCGTGCACTGACCTTTCATATGAGGTGCTCGTTCTTCAAGACTTCAAGAGGGGAGAATGATTGATGTCTAATCTTTGATATCCTCTGAAGATATGTGTGTGTGTGTGTGTGGGCTGGTTGCTTAGGACCTCCTATAGTTAAGGAACCAAAGGTCCTCAGGGTATTAGAGCAGGAGATCAGGGAGTCAGCTAACGCGCATAAACACACTCGCACTTGCACACACACATTCGGGTGTCTCAGCGACCTCTTGGTGAGTTCAGTGGCAAGGCGTGGTGTGAGTAGTCGTTTGAACCGGCAGATCTTAAAGATCACACACACACACACACACACACACAGACAACCACACACAGATTAATGCTAAAGAAGGAAACAGTTGAACCTTTTTTGGCTCATGGGGGTTCAGGGTTCTGACTGGTGAAAGGGAAGCGAGGGAAACAGAAACAGAGACCCGTAGAGAGTTAGTGTGAGAGCGGATAATCACAGTGATGAGGAGGAAGAAGCAGAGACAGAAAACTAGTGAGAAGTGGTTGAAAAGAGAAAGATGAAGACACTGACGAGTACTAGGCCAATGAAGTATAAAGTAAAGTTTGGTTTAGTTCGCTGAAAGAACTGAAATCTCTGGCCACATTCGAGCTCTGTTTCCTACTCGAGTACTTACTGTTATAAAGCAACAATACTTTCACTTGAGTA
The DNA here is from genome assembly GCA_032191485.1 of Leptoclinus maculatus. Lineage (NCBI taxonomy): Eukaryota > Metazoa > Chordata > Actinopteri > Perciformes > Stichaeidae > Leptoclinus > Leptoclinus maculatus. Next base: position 3,317,600 of record JAVDOI010000021.1, on the reverse strand, counting down.
CAACTTTTGACAACTCTCCTCTCCTCATGTAGCATCTGCTGTGAGTTACATGAGGTCCAGTATTAGAGAAAACGCATCAAACAGTTTCTGAATTAAAGGAATACGCCTGTCAAATGCATGAGAGTCGGAGAATGATGGAGTTATGTAAAAGAGATGAAGATGAAGAGGAAGAAAAGAGAGATGAAGGAACAGAGAGAAGTCTTTAATGTGCATGGGTCTTGTAAGGTCAGACGGGGGTTGGGGAGGAGGAGGAAGGGGGGGAAAGGTTACAGGAAAGGTTACCATTATTTATTTAATCACTGATCCATCACACGCCGCACGCACACGCACACACACACACACACACACACACACACACACACACAAGCGTAACAGCTTAATCTCTGTCAGATTAAGGAAATATATATAAAAGAAGAAGCAGAAAGAAGAACTACAGCGTACTTTGTTTTTCTGTTTTTAATACATGCATGTGTTTAGATTGAGCTCTTATTATTATCATAACATACAAGTATAGGTTACACTTACAGTTACTAAACTTTAAAGGTATGATGAGTTGAAAGAACACTTATTGTTAAGAGTATGATGCGCGTTATTCGCTGTGATTTATGGGGATCATAAGCACGTTGTCTTTGACCAATCCTGTTTTTTGGCGAAGGTATAATGAGGAAATTGTTATTGTTTCCTGTGCAGCCAACAGTGAGCTTTAAAGGCTTTTGTTGTACAAAAAAAAACTGACATATTGAGGACATTTGGGGAATTTTGGGAATTTATTCAGATTAATATTGATATTTTTTTTCTGCACTGTATTTGCATTAACAATGTTGCATTTGTTCTTTTAGACATCTCTAAGCTTTGCCAAACCTGAACTTAGTTGGACAACTGCGGAAACCGCCACCGCTGTCACCACAACTGCATTTTGTGAACTTTCCACGGTATTTTTGGCCCGATTCCCTGTTGGGTTTCTAACCCACCCTGATACTGACAGGAGCGCCGGGTTTCCTGGAACGTGTAAAGAGGCACAGGAAGACTAAAGAGAATAGGAGAGTGCTGCATCGCCCGTGTATGCAAAAGAACACTCATGAAATATGGAAGACTTTTGAATAGTCAATGTAATTAATGTAAGCGTTGAAACAAAACGTCAACCCCCGCTGTCACAGCGCTTGTTTTCGCACATACGCACACATCTTATCCGGAAGAGGCAGAGGGTCGGCTAGATGGATGGAAAGGATGATGAGAGGATGAAAGTGCCACACTCGTTTTTTGTTTTTTTCCCTGCCTTCTGTGGCGGAGAATGCCCCGAGGCGAGATTTAACAGAGGGACGAGATAGAGGGAGGAAGTGAAGGGACGCAAAAAAAAGGTGGCAGTGACAATGCCAACTCCACCACCATCGCCCCCCCCCCCCCCCCCCCACCCCATCTCATCCCCTCCATGTCTCTCTCTCTCTGCTCCGTTCTCAATTGCCTTGCTGGAGGCCTCACTAGCCCTTTGCAGGGTGTGACCTTGGTGGCCACTGAGCTGGTGTGAACATGCAAGAAACGAGCCATATGGGTGAGACCGAGCGAGAAATAGATGTAGAGATTCAAGGAGAGAGCTATCTAATCCTTGATTTGTCTCTGTGTCTCCCCCCCCCCCCCCCTCCATCCTCTTCTCTCTCACTCACACCGTCTGGGCTACATATGTGCTCCTTCACCCCTATCTCTTGGCTGAGGCCGGGGCCAGTGCCCCTGCCACCGTACCCAGGGCAAGGGCTGCATATGTTGGGAAGGTGGGCTCTACAGAGGGGGGGGGGGGGAGATGGGCTGGGTGGGCGGCAGATGGCTGAGCCCTAAGGCCTCCGCTGGTGTGGCCGGTGGTGAGTGTGTATGCATGTGGTGGGGGTGGGACGTAGGTGTGTGTGAGGAGGACGAGTGTCCGTCTCTCTGTGTGTGTGTGTGTGTGTGTGTGTGTGTGTGTGTGTGTGTGTGTGTGTGTGTGTGTGTGTGTGTGTGTGTGTGCGGGTTTTCTGCTTGGAAGGATGGATGGAGGGGCACCAGTGCAGAAGAACTTCTTCTGGTCACGGTGAGAGAAAAGAGGAAGAGGAAAGAGCGAAAGAAAAAAAATAAATCCGTTACCGCATTAAGAAGCGCTACCTGTCTGTCTGTCACCTTAATTATTCGTCACACACACACACAGATCAAACATATCTGATGCCGTATGCTGAGATTTCCTTTCAACTGTCGGTCTGGTTTAATCACTCTTACATGTTTGTGCAATTACTTAGCCTTTTATGTCATTGGTTTCTCTCTTATATTTACTTTTAGGTTCTTCAAAAAGACGTCTGTCGACCAATAGGGGCGGCACACACTACTGTGTAAGAAATGCAACAGACGAAGAGCGGCTGGTGTTTACAGTGCAGCCAACTGCTAAGTGCTAATTACTTAAAAATGCATAAATGGTCATCTAAAATGGGGTTTGATGTGATAACTTTATGCCATTTTCTAAATCATCAATTTATTGTGAAGTGTTTTTTTGTTGTCTTATTTGATTTCATTACAGCCGTGCGTGTGTTGTCTGAGTGTGTGTGTGTGTGTGTCTAATGTGTGTGTATATGGCCTCTGGCACCCCGTCTCCTCTCTGCCCTCCAAGGAGGCGAGGAAAACGTCCGCCGCGCCGCCCTTTCTCACACGTGGGAAGGAGACGGGGGGAGAGAAAGACGAGAGGGAGGCAGAAGATATCAGTTTTTGTCCTTCACCTCTCCCACAATCCCCCTCTTCTGCACCATTATGGACGAGGAGAGTGTCCCGAAGACGCTCGCAGGTATGACACAGCTGCCACGCTCTGAATCTCACACACACACACACACACACACACACACACACACACACACACACACACACACACACACACACACACACACACACACACACACACACACACACACACACACACACACACACACACACACACACACACCTTGCAGGTATGGGCCAGTTGCCATGCTCTAGATAATAGGCTGTTGAGGGTGCAGCTTGTTAGCCAGACACAGCTGACGTACCACACACACACACACACACACACACACACACACACACACACACACACACACACACACACACACACACACACACACACACACACACACACACACACACACAGCAACTAAGGATGCAGTGATGACTGACTCTTTTTTCCTCAGGCTCTCTCTTTCTATATTTCTTTCGTCCTTCTTTTCCGACATTTGATCGCTTTCTCTTCATCTTCTCGTCCCTATTTCACTTTCTTTTTTTTTATTTTGGACTTTATCACTTCCATGTCTCTCTCAGACAGATGGTTCGTCCTGCTGCTCCTGACGTTTCTATTAAAATGACATTACCGACCGTAAAAACTTGCGCTGGATCGTCCAGCAGCCCATTCATAACCATTTAGCCCCGCACCTGTTTGCTAGGAAGGTGTGTGTGTGTGTGTGCGTGTGTGTGTGTGTGTGTGTGCATTGTTTGTGTGTGACTGAGACACGTCAGAAGGAGCTGATTGTACTCAACTCACACCTTCATCACCCACACCCATAGACACACACACACACACATCCCACAGACTCCCAGAAGGTCATCCCCTCTGAGAATGTCTGTTTGAAGTAAGGACCTCTGTCGCGAGCTGCTGGAGGCCTGTCAAGTGTGTTTGTCTGTGTGTAGAGTTCTAAATACCTATGCAGATATCTTTTTCTATATTTATGACTATCTGAGCGGTTAATTGCATGCATTTCTTATGAAGCCACATGAGTGTAAAAGCAGGAATTTCACTCGCACGTATGTGGCATTATGTGGACTTCTGTCTTTATTGCAAGTCCGCTCATGCAAGAGTGTCTGCGTGTGGAAATGAAGCGCCACAGGCTGTGGTTGTCCGTGCCTCCTGGTAATGGATACTAATGGCCCTGGGCAGGCCTCCATGGAGCAGGGGGGTAGATTTGTCTGTTTGACCCCCATCCTGCTGCCCTCACCCTGGGGGAGGGGAGGGCCTGAGGGGTGGGAGGCCCTGTGGGGGTCTGGGTCACCATCAGCATGCATAACACGCAACATAAACACACACTGCTCGCAGTGTAAGTGACAGCGAAGGCACGCAGGCTCACATCTCGCACACCGCATGCTAACAAAAGCATGATGATGATGATGATGATTTTTTTAAGCAGAACATATCTATGTTGCAGTACTACATATTGATAAAGCGTTTTATACACTCAGCAATAAAATGGTGACGGACACGGAAACAGATGAAATACAATCTGGTAGGTAAACCCGCTACATCCTTTTTAAAGTGGCCATGGCATCTATCTCTCCCAGAACAGAACAAAGAGCTAAATGCGTCAAGTGCAAATTGTCTGAATTGTATTCCTTGTGTGTAAAGGAGAATCAATTAGCTTGGTGTGAATGCATTTCAAGGACTGGGACATTTCAAACTTGTTTTTTCAAATCATTAAAAGGATAGTTTGAGTTGTATGAGGTACTTCTCCATAGTCAGTGTTTTACCTCCAGTAGATGGAGTTTGTAGGAACAGACAGTAGTACCAGCACAGGAGCAGAGCGATGTACTGATGTGGACGTATTGTAGACACCTAAAGAAAAAGGTTACGTCTAAGTTCAAGCAAACGCTATGAGACTTCTCTTTCTGATGGGAAATGAAGCCATTATCTGTTAGTTTGCTTGTGTTTTTGTGACTTTGCCGTTTTAAAGGGTTAAAGCTTGGATTCAAACAAACAAAAAGAATGGAGGCACCAGTAACGCCCGTGTTGTCAATGGCTTTGAAGAGATACAGGCCAGTCTTAGCTAATATAGCTTATTGGTTAGAGGAAAATGTGACTAACTATGTTTGATTGCTGCACTCCAGAGAATTTACTTGAACTTTCTGCATTTTGGCTGAAGCCTAAACATGTGGGAGCATGTTAAGTGATGGATTCTTCTTGTGTAACTACTTGACATTTGTGCAAAAGAGGAAGAAAAGAGAGATTTCTTTTAAGATCCATTGTGAACTTGTCAAGTGTCTCTAATTAAAGCTTTGTGCAGAAAACTGACATTTGGTTTTCTGTGCGTGTAAAGGTTTGTAGAGTGACCGACCTCCAGGCCAAGAGTAGCTAAATGTGTTCTTACCTTTTTCCTCCAAGTAGGTGAATGTCAAAAAGAAAGGGAGCGGTTCAGGTAAACAGGGCTCTCAGGGGAGAGGTGACCTTTGGGTTCGCAGTCAGGGGGGGGGAAAGGGGGGGAGGGGGAGGGAAGGGGGAGGCCGGGGGGAGAGAACGAGGTTGAGTGCAGCGATAGAGGAATGAAAAAGCATAGAACAAGAAGAGAGGGAGAGGAAATAAGAGGAAAAAGATGGTGAGACGGAGGAAAGAAAAGGAGCCCGACGACTTTCTGAATTTAAAGAGTTTTGTTTGTGTTGTGCATGTTCACAAGGACACACGTGCACACGCGTGAGCCGGGATTCACATCTTTCACGATTCACAAACAATAAACAATTTAAAATATTTAAAAAAAAGATGGCTTTGCAAATGTTTCCTATGGAAGAATCGTTCATAGTCTGATTCATGCAACATTGTATTCCTGAAAACATGGTGAAAATAAAATCTCTTTATAAAATGTTCAGATGTTGGAAATGTATGCAAATTTAAAAAAATCAAACTCTTCAAGAGGCCTGGAGAGCAGAAAGTTTGGCGCATTATGTGCGCCATCTGCCCACAGCAGGGACGGCGGTGTGTCTTCACTCGTCAGTGTGGCTGTATTCAGATCAATGTCTCCTCTCCACAGGTAACTGCCACTGCTCATGAGGCTGACTCTGCTCGCCTTACTGGAGGCTCTGCGTGGTAATGTTAGAGCAGAACAAAAGTGACAGGTCCTTTGAGCTTTACACATCTTTCTCTCTCCCTTTGCGTCTCATGTGGCAAACTGAAACTTCCTCACTACCTTTTCTCCACGCTCCTTCTCTCTTCCACTTCTTTCCCGGAGTCCTGTTCTCTCTCTCTGCCGCTCTGTCTCCCAGCGTGCCAGGCACACATCAGTAGCCCTGGGGAAGTGCTTCGCTGTGGGAAGGAGCCTTGGCTTTAAGTGGCTCTAAGTGGCTCTCGCTGTTTGTCTCTTTAGTTGTTTATTTTCTCCTTCGCTCGCCCCGGGCAGGGAGGAGAGAGGGACACTTAGCGTTGGAGAAACCACAGCGCGGCCAGGCAGGGAGGTTTAATGCTGCTTAGTAGCCTGCAGAGTTTACATGTGAGGGAGGCACAGAAAGACAAAGTGCAAGTGTGTGCAAGTTTATTATTTGTGCGTCGCAGTGTGTGTCATTTCATCATTAGAAATGTTATAAAGATGTCCGAGGGCTAGTGTGCATTTTACCATGTTGTTGTAATTACAGTGTGTGTTTGCACGTGTGTGTGTGTGTGTTTGTATTGACGAAGCCGAAAGGTCCAGGTATGACCTTCTAAGATGACATTATTTGCCATTGATTTGCCTCTGTTTCGTATTTTGTCTCACTGGGACTACTGCGCCAACAATCGCCCTCCATTGTTCTGTTTTTAAAGACAAACAGCGACTCCACGTTCCCTCATGGAAAAGGTGAAACAGTTGAAAATTTAAAGCTGCCCCCCAAACCAAAGGCCAAGTGTTTTTGTTCAAACTCAACCCAAAATTAGAACAATGTACTTTTACGAGCTCCAAACGCTCCAACATGTTAATAATGTATGAGTAGCCACCATGTTAATGTCATGTCTCGCTTGTTGTATGACAATGAAACAACACTTAACATTGCACTATATCCACTGAATGAGTATTTAGATACCTTGAACAATAGCTTGTGTATTGTTTTGCGCAACGTTGGATATATTTCCAGTTCCTAGAGAATGTTAGAGCTTTCCTCGTTATAATTAGGACTTGGATGTTAAAGTCGGAAGTCATTGGAAGTTGGAGACTGGTGTGGATACTCAAACTGGTTCATGTTCCAAGTTTATCGTTTTGTGTTTGAGTCCTGCTGTTCGGCAGGTTTTATTCAAAAATAAAACCGTGAGAGTCTTGCTAGAGTTGAGGTGTGCTCCCGAGATCTTGATTTCATGTCTTGACGTTCCGATAAAGTCAGACATGTTTAATGTGATCAAACGTTTTTTAGTCTTTGGCTTTAGTCTAAAAAAACACTTAAGACTATTCTTTTAAAAGTATCTTCCAAGTCTTAGTAGGCATCATATGACACCTGGATCTGTCCGAGGTGCTGATTCGTCATCGGCCCCGGCTCAATTCACTACATCAGAACTTTCTTCCACTTTCCTCTTTCTGCGACGCAACATGTCCAGTAAATAAAAAAAGATATTTGATAACAGCTCTGCAGCTTTCCATCATGCACATACATGCACATCTCAATTGGTCTAACTGGCTTCCCACACGGGCCTCTCAACAGAAAGTAACTTCTCGGTTTGTTGGCACGACTATGTGTTGTTCAAAGATTAAGGCAAATAGGGGTTTAATTTCTCAAAGTGGTATGCAAGCATGAGCAGTGAAGTCATGCGAAAACGCCAGCGAGCATGTGTTTACCAAGAACCTAAGCGAGTGCATCTTACTGTGTAATGCGTGCGAGGGCAGGCAGATGTACGGAGAGCAATCAGAGCTCTCTTAAATACTCACCTCACCTCACACATATCAACACACACACACACACACACACACAAACACACCTCGCAAAAGTGAACACTTCCACATCGTAATGAGGATTACCTGCATGGCCTCACATTGCACTTCTCATCCGATTGCAAACACACACACTTGTGCAGTTGCTCATCTGTCCTTGTTCCATATCCTCCCCCTATCACTCTTTCTTGTTCTCATCCTTGTTTTCTCTCTCTATCTGCCACACACACACACACACACACACACACACACACACCCTTTCAGTGTCCTAGCTGTCTCAACTTGAGCAGCAAATGAACACAATTAACCACGGCTCCACAAACACACACTGGGGTATTGTTCTGCTCACACTCACTCAGACCTTAATCTGGTGCTCCAGAGGGACCTGTGCGTGTGTGTGTGTGTGTGTGTGTGAGAGAATGTGTGTGTGTGTGTGAAGGCAGTCGAGGGGAAGCGCTGCAGAGCCCAGCTGACAGAAGGGGCTTCCAGGCCTTTTTCCCTCAGAGGTTTCCACGACGATGCTCAACTCCTCGCGCCTTAGTCCTTGCTGTGCTCGCCTCAGTGCCCAAACACACACACACACACACACACACACACACACACACACACACACACACACACACACACACACACACACACACACACGCTCTTTGAGCAATGGCCCATTCGGCTTGAATGCATTTCAAACACGCACACACACACACACACACACACACACACACAGCCACACACACACACACACAGCCACAGCCTTCGGTCAGAGCCAGATGTTACGGGGTGAACAAAGGCATTGACTCACAAGTTACTGTTCTCAACAGCAGGTTGAGCCTCAGGTCATTATTAGCACACACACACACACACACACACACACACACACACACACACCGAGCAGAGGGCCCACTCACTACATTGCACATCCACTGACTGTGCTTGTCGTCTCTTCCCCTTGAGCAAGTGTGTGTGCCGCCTGCCTAATTAGACAGCAGGTGTCCGCCTGACAAGATTTTCTTGCAAGAACACCTACACAAGTGGCTGCCTAATGACTGCACTTTAAGATGCCTCCCAGGCCTTTCCAGAGGAGGTGGGTGCGCCTTCGCAGGCAGCAGCTCGACTCAGTGGCTCCAGGCCAGTCGCCGCGGTCACACCAGCAGCCTGTGGCGCGTAGCGTTTAGCATCAATGCCAATCGACCGCATCCCTGTCCTTTTAAACTTGAAAACAGTGTTTTTAAAACAAACTGCTGAGACTAAGAGGGGGATATTTTCAGTCTGATCCGCAGCTGGGCGATAACTCAATGAACCAGGGTGAAAACAGCGGCTTCACAAAAGGAAATCCTCAACACCAAGGAGGCATAGTTAGTGCAGAAATACAGCGTTGATCAGTTGTAATGAAAGTCTCTAAATAACACAAACTAAGCTATTCATACTCAAAGTTTGCTCTCATATTATGCATTATTGTCGCATGCAGTTAATCACTTCAAACATGATTTAGATTTGTATATGTCATTTTTGTAGGCCATTACAATATTGCGATACATAGCTGAAGATATGCGTATTAATAAACACAGAAATGTGTGTGTGTGTGTGTGTGTGATGACTGCATGCTTGCAGAAGTTTATACATATACTACTCTGTTAGCTGCATCTGCCAGAACAACAATGACAACAAAGTATGCTACAAATGCTACCGCTCCAATTCAGACAAAAAGCTTTTTTTTATCTATGAGGTCTTTTCCCGTTCTCCTGTGAGTGACAATGAGACGAGCTGAACCCTGTGAAGCACCGCAGTGGCATTTGGAGTGGACACACACCCACCCACCCCCCCCCCCCCCCCCCCCCCCCCACACACACACACACACACTATGTCATTACCATCGCTGCATAGAGCCAGAACTCAATCTCAAAGTGCACCAGATGTGCTCGCTCGTGCAATTATTCCAGCAAAGACATTGGCTCAGATGTATTTATATTTCTGTGTGTGTGTGTGTGTGTGCGTGTACATACGGTCTTGTTAGAGCTGTAAATGTCTTCCATTTGAGCTGCTGGCTGACCTTTTAGCTCTCGGTTTTTCATGTTTAGCCTTTCACACTGTTCTCACCTTTCCTGCCAAGACAACGTTAATCTCTCCGTCTCTCTTTCAGTCTCTATTATTTCTACTGTTTCACTCTTTCTACATATTTCTCTCGCTCTCATCTCAGTCACTTTGTCACTTTGTCTAACTGTCTATTATATCTGTGGACTGCTGTCATTATTATTTTTTTTTATTGCAATTATTTCACCTTTTTCATCACTCATTAAATATATAATGTTTATATGTGTACCCAATTTGTTTTATTTTCAGATGTATCATGTTTGCATACCTCTAGATTAACAAAAATAAATCATGCAATAAAAACATAAAAAGGATGTTAATATACAGTAAAGAAATTCAGTACAAATACATATTTACTTTATGTCATTTTATCGCCTTAGCGTCAATTTCAGTCCAATGAGTTCAGGTGCACACACACACACACACACACACACTGAACCTTTAGTTAACATGTCCGTTAGTCGCGCCCCCCCCCCCCCCTTACTTCATGTGACAGTAGTGCCAGCTTTGTTTGGGCAAATTGCTGCAGAGTCATTTGCATATGTCTGTTCTGTGCTTACAAGTTCACATTGTTTTTCAACTGAAAAATATGCTAATGCTTTTGTGCGAGGGGGGAACATGTGTGTGGTTGTGCTCATGCCTTTATTCCAGTGTGTGTGTGTGTGTGTGTGTGTGTGTGTGCTATGTGGCAGGCCTTGTAATAACAGCACAAGGTGAGGGTGACAAAGGTGAGAGCTTGTGTCGCATTAATACACACTGCAACTATTATGCCCATTTGCATGATTCCATATGCTGCTGCAGAGCCGAAGTGCACCTACATTACCCCAACAATGTATATCTGAACAGGTTGTTTTGTTGAATGGAGAGTGGCGAAGATGGTCAAACATTACATTTTGACCCGTGATGTGATTAGCTGTGAGAAATTCCCAGAGTGCCCCTGGGCGTTGGTGTTGGGGAGGGAGGTTAACCCTGCACCGGCACCCACGTAACCTCTGTGTTAACTGGAGATTACAGTGCATTAGTCAGGGTAAACAACTGTTTTCCTGCCGGCTGTCACTGTCGCTAATTTCGTTAAAAACAAACAGGAACGATGCATTTATCAGACAAGGAAAGGAAGAGGATTATGTGATGAAGAATACGATTTAAAGGCATGAACACACACATATGTATCTGTTTATTTGGGATTATGGAGCTGCCTGTAATCAGTTGAATGAATCCTACGTTCTGGTAAGTCTCTAAATTCATACCCATCTGAGTGCGCATTCAACAATAGTCCTAGCCTGATATTTGTATTAATTTAGCTTGATGGACGATGCTTTTTGAGCAAGAAGCATGTACTTTAACTGATCCGAACGCATTCAATCGAGTAAAACTGGAGCTTTTCACGGAAAGTGATGACATGACGAACGTGACAAAGTTTAGGTATAAGTTACAAACTGCTTTACACACACACACACACACACACACACACACACACACACACACACAACATGGCCTTTTTTCATCAATAAATGAAGTGCCACTTCACACCTATTTTTTCTCTCTCTCAAATCCTCTGTTCTTCTCTCTTTCACTCTCCACTCAATCGTTGTATTCCTCCCTCCCTCTCTCCATCCTCTCTCTGTAAAAGTGTCTCCTTTCTCCTCTTCTGTGCCTCCAATTAAATGCGTAGGCGTTTTATCCTGTGATTAGTATCTTGGTTGTTCAGTGGGCAGGCTCATTATCTATGCACCCCGTTAGTAAAAGCCTTAACGATGCCTAACGAGACGTCTAATCAGACTGGTTTTAGCCACAAAGGGCTAATTGCAGCTGTTGCTTCTGTCCTCCGTCGCGGCTGAGAGAGGACACAGGAAAACCTGTTTGGATTGTAATTTAAAAAATGCACAAACACACACAAATACACACACTAAAAATACAAACGCACACAGCATTATTGGTTGTTTCAGTGCGATGCGTGTGCGTCTCACAGTGGGGAGTCTCTCTGTGGCTACTTGTCATCACAGAGCTGCAGGATTGACATGACAGGATGACGAAAAGGCCCCAGAGTGCCTCAGGTAGCTACACACACACACGCACACACACACACACACACACACACACACCTCAGCTCTAAAAGGGTTTAACATATAAATACCCCACTGGGCATTAGTACAAGTAAGCACAATGGAGTTCTGAGCGAGTGTGTGTTTGTTCATCTGTGTGTGGGTGCGCGCATGTGTTCAGATCTCTTTGTTGATGTTCGCTCTGATTCTGTGCCAGCATCACATCCATCTGTCTCCATTACACACACACACACACACACACACGTACTGTACAGGTAATTTTTATTTTGTGATTTAAAACCAAATCCATAGTGACACATTTTTACTTTTGTTGTGGCTGACACATCTGAGCAGTTAGTTTCTTTCTAGTTGCCAAATTAATTTGCTCAACTTTCCTTTAATTAACCGACACGCACTAAAAAAACACAATGGATCAGAAGGAGAAAACACAGATTTGCACGACATCAAGGGTCCAAACCCCATAATGACAGTGATCACTGGTTTCATGATTAGCTTACTTGTCTGCTGAAATCGGGATTCTGATGCTGTCTAGTGTTTTTGGACACCTGAATAAATTTGGGATCAGCAACTTAAAACATATTTCCATAGCGAAGAATCATAGCAAAAAAGAATCATCGTAAACTAACCTAACAAACAGAAGTGACATAATCCCCTATATTCTCCTCCTGTCACTTTAAAGTGGCGCTCTGATTCAAACAATCTGGTCAAACTAGAAAAGTTTAAATCCTAAAACCTGCCGCAAAGTGAGTCAAAACAGAAATGATCATGGAACTACAAGTATTAAAATGACATTGTAAATGAACTGCATTCATATTTGGATTTGAATGCATTCCTTTGCACACGTTTTCCCACAAAACATACAACTCTTCAAATGTCACTTGATTTAGTTCATTTGATCCTTTCCTGTCACAAGAGGCTCAAGACAAAATGCTTCTTAAGTGGAGGTAAGGAAAACAAGGACTTCTCATTATTCAGTAGTGACCCAGCTGAATTCCTCTTCATATCTGGAGTCACAGATCATCTTCATCACCTGTTTGTTTCCCCTGTTGGTATTTGTCTTCTTCTAACATTTCAGCGCCTGTTGAATCGCTTGGTGTGTGTTGTAGTCGCCGTGTTTGACCAGTAGGTGGGGACATGTTCAGCCATGGGACCACATCTCTCCTCCTGCATCTCCATCCAGCATGACGCTACTTTTAGAAAGATTTTCATTCTGCTTAACATCAATCAGGCTCAAATCAAACATCCTATTTAAACCTTGACTCTGTGTCTTGTGTTGAAAAGGAATCTGTTGCAGATATTTTCAAAGTGACGCATTCTTTCTACAAATGGACAAAAAGGACTGCCGGTCATGATTTGTGATTTCTCTCGGTGGAATGATTTATGTAGTAGTTAAATGTGCTGATGAATAAAAAGGAAGTTATTCCTCACTTCTGTCCTGAAGTGTATTTGTCCTGCCTCAGAGCGCTTATCAGATGGCATCTCTTTCTGTGTGTGTGTGTGTGTGTGTGTGTGTGTGGAGTTCAGTGGTACCTCTTTTGTTCAGTTCAGTAAGTGTGTCTATGTGTGTGTTGACCTGATAATCTGTGTGCTTTATAGAGTGCTGTTCACACATCGGTCTCCACTCTGATCCCAAACCCAAACACAGCTCCCCCCCTCCTTTATCAACACACACACACACACACACACACACACACACACACACACACACACACACACACACACACACACACACACACACACCGTCCTGTTAATACCAACCTACTTCATTGGGTGAATGATGAGACAGTTCTTCGGCTGAACAGATAGAAGAAAACAAAAAAACTGATTTAATTCAGAGCTGAAAACAAATGTAGTCTATCTGTTACCAACATCTATGATGCTGCATCACATTCTAGTAAATCACAGTCTCTCGTGCTCATTCCCATAGTTTGACCCATCTCTCTCTCCGTCTCTCTTTTTTTTTCTCCCAGAGGCCAGTTGTGCTGATCACACACACCGCCTCCGACACAGATCCCAAACTCAAACACAGATTCTTTATCGGAGAGCACACTCCCTCATAATCCCTGGATAACTACACCTGTGTGGGTGTGTGTGATTGTGCGTTTGCGTGTCCCCTGTCCTGCGTTAATGCTCTTAACACAGGACACTGCGTTATTATTTGGCGAATGGTTTTTAGATAGTAAAGACATTCCTTTTTTTTACTGTGAAACTCCAAACAGAAAGAAGGCTACGGTGTGGTACGAGATATCTGGATTAGTTAACCAGACGGAGAAATAAGTACCTGATATAAGTGTTAACACCAAATGATACCCTTCAGCATATATCCCTCTTGTTGCTAACATTTTTTCTCGACTTCAGTTCATGCTTTCACAAATAAGGATGAATTAAGACTAGAACAAGCAGAGGTGAAACACGAGTTTCCAGCTCTAACCAGGGGATTTTTAAGCCACGTTGACGACGCAGAGTAGAAATAAATGTCTAATGATTAAATGGGGCACACTTGGTTTCCTTGTTGATGTCAATTACATCTTTAATTAGTGCATGTGTAATGTAAATACAGTCTGTTTTGATTGCTCCTGCGCCTCCTGTCCCACGGTGAAACAGATTTTCTCCCTCATTAGGCAGTCACTCCTTCAAGTGCCTCCTTCCCCCCGGACCTGCCCTGGACGAGTGTGACGAGTGTGTGTGTGTGTGTGTGTGTGTGATCCAAAAAAGGAGAGAGCATATGGATCCATAAAGTGCTGTTAAAATCTTTTAAAAACACAAGAAATTGTCTCAAATAGGAAGGAAGTTACACTGTGCTAACTGTGTGTGCGTGGCCCACAGCACTGTCTTCACAGGATGGAGGCGAGCAGGTGTGAACTATAAACAGCCCTTCAAAGAGAGTTTCTCAGGATGCAGAAGATGGAGGAAAAAGACAAGCGAGAGAAGGACGTGCAGAGCTATAGAGGAAGTGACAAAAAGCAGAGCTCAGAGAGTTCCAAGAGCACCGACATGACGAGGAAAGAGAATCAGAGGGAGAAACAAGGGAGAAAAAAAGAGGGAGAGATGCCATGTGTTGCACACCTGAGCCCTGAGAAAAGGAGGGAGAGTGGTATGAGGAGGTGGAGGAGGAGGAGGAAAGAGGGGGATGATGGGAGGGAATCAGTTCCACTACACGCTCATTACCACCTATTCATCTGGAAGACATCTCTGCACAGATCCAGTGCTGGCTAGCTCTCAGTGTCCCGATGTGTGTGTGTGTGTGTGTGTGTGTGTGTGTGTGTGTGTGTGTGCCTTAATGTAGGTCTGCCTTTGTGTCTCTCCCCCCCATTCCTAATAAGATAAATGGCTCCGTAACGGCCCTTATGTACATTTTAACTCCCTGCTCTTTTCAAGTCATTCTCTTCTTCATACACGCTGCATGACTTCCTTTCTGCTGCCCCGCTCTTACTTTGAAGGTTGTGACAGTAATTAAATCCCTTTAATATGAAAAACACAACGCTGGGGTCTTCTTGTTGATGTAGGCTCGTTATATTACAAGGTCTCTCATCGGGTCAATTTAGGCCATTTACTATTAAATGCGGTATTAAATATTCGTCTTAAGAACAGTAGAAAGCCACTCAGTCACACAAATGGTGAAGGACAACTGATGCTAATGTACATATGTCTGTCAATGAATGAAAGTCTGTATGAATTGTAGTTCAGTGGTCTTTAAAGTCCAGAGAGGGAGAGACCTTGAGAGAGGTAAAGTGAACGAGACAGAAGCATCGAGGAACAAGACAGTACGTACAAGTGTGTACGTGGTTGATATATATCTTCATTATAGGATTCTTCTTCACAATACAGGTGGATAGTAAGTGAACATTTCATTTAAGAAAATGTATATTTGTACAAGCTACTTTTGGGTGTATTTTTTGCTGGATGAAGCTAGAAATCCACTTGTGAACGCACCAAAAAAAAAAAAAAACGTATTATTGTAAGTTAACTTCCGGTCTGTTTTTGATTTATTGATCCAAGTAGTGAGGGGGAGAGAAAAGAAAAAGGGAGATAGAAACACTGCCGCTAATACAATATTCAGGATAAACACATACAGATACCATGTAGTCATTAAACTACAGTACAGTATGGCCATAAAGCATCTGATTCCACATCTAAATGGGCTACAAACATGGACTTAATATGCTTGTAAAACGAGACAAATGTGGGCAAAAACAGCTCTTTAAAACATTGGCAATATGGCTGCTGATTAACGAACTGTTTGAAGAAGCTCCGCTTATGAAACGCTTCCCTGTGGACATTGGAACGGCGATGGAGACGTGGTCATAGCCGCCGACTCTCCGGATCTCTTTTCCCCTCAAAAGGGTCGGCACAATCAAAACTCTGCCTGTCAAAGTTGATCAAATGAAGAGCAAAGCTTCTCAATCAAAGTATAAAGTCACCATCACTAACGTCCTCAATGCACTGCTTCACGTCTCTTTAGATGCAGCCATACTTCCATAACGGCCATTAGCACGGAGATCAATCAAACCTTTGTTACACTGTGTAAATCTGCCTTCGTGCACTCTTGTCTCCCTGTTTATGTGTTGACATCTTTGTGTGTGCATCACCTCCCACGTGTACGTGCACGTGCGTGTGTGTGTCGTACAGCTGGCAGCCTTGCAGACAGGTGGGCAGGCAGCACTTCCCTTCCAAAGAGTCGTAGCCTCGCAAATGTTCCCTCCTCCCCCGTCCTTCCCTCTCGCTCCTCCCCCGCGCTGCCTTCCTCCTCGTCTCGTTAGCTGCTGTTTTTTTTTTTTTTAATGCGCTGTCCCAATCTGGACGGACATATGCAGTCGCACATTTCCCCCCCTCGTTTGCGCTCCTAAGAAATTGTCCCACATAAACGTTGCAAATTAGTGAGACCAAATGGCCTTTTATGAATTCTTCTGTCACCAAACCATTTCAAATGGCTGCTTTTATTTTCTCTCTGATGTACATCTGTTGGAGGAAATAAACAACAAAACAACAACAGATTTTTGCATGTGAGCACATGTTGGTGAACTAAAAGAAGCGAGATGAACGATGTGTGTGTGTGTGTGTGTGTGTGTGTGCGTTCAAAAGTCTAAACTTCCATACTTTGGCATTTTCTCGTGCATATATTTATTAGAAAACAAAGAAGTACTTTGCATGTTTTTCCTGCAAAAGATCATGGAGTGACATTCCTGACTGGATTTCCTTCCCGAAACAGAGCTATTGTGTCGGAGCGAAAGGCAGGCCCTGTCCAGACACACACAAAGTCACCCCACCAGCTTGAGAATTTGTCCGTATGAGTGTGTATGTGTGTGTGTGTGTGTGTAGGTGTGTGTGTGTGTGTGTGGTGCAGACTATCGTGCCAGAGCCCTCTGCCCCTCTCTCCATCTGCTGAAGCCCCCCAGGCTGGACCAAGGTCACTTCTCTCCTCTCCTTTAGCATGGATGTGGATCTGTGTGCACATTTTACTGCACATGCATTAGTGTGTGTGTGTGTGTGTGTGTGTGTGTGTGTGTGTGTCAGGAGCGGGGGGGAGATAAGGTTGAAAGAAACTGCTAATGCTGTAGGAGACACTTATAGGAAGATATAATCTCATTACATGTGAAGTGCTCCTTGTTATACATTATTGGAGCTGATATTTAATATAATTAGTGAGGTTGGCTTCATTCTTGTATGGATGAATTAGAAGCGTCTTAAAGCGTTAGTTTTAGTCACCGTGATGTTTCAGTTGGGTGGAGCTTCCCTGTTAGTGCAAGGTGAGTCTTCATCCATGTAACCGCGGCTTGGTAGCTCTGCAAAGATATATTCTACTAAATAACATGTGAAAGAAGTGACTGGAAACCAACGCCCGCGTGTTCCGATCCGCAGCCAACAATTATCAACGATTATAATAATCTGTAACATTTTTAATCAAAATAAAATGGCAGACAAGAAAAAGACAAGAAGAAAAAAAACGGTGACTCTCCTCAAATCTCTAGACAAAACACTCAGACACACACACACACACACACACACACACACACACACACACACACACACACGCCGAGCAGAAGCCAAACATTGACAGAGCGCTGCTCCTTCTCTCAGTCTTAAGACGGGCTTTCTCCCTCCAGAGGGAACAGACTGGGCACGCTGCCAGACACTGAAGTCCACTTAGCAGCTAATAGCTCACATAAGCACTGCACTCTCTCTCTCTCTCTCACACACACACACACACACACACACACACACACATTGACTATTACAGTATGTACACAAACGGACATAATAAGTATTATACCAAATAGAAACAAATAATCAGGGAAATGCAGACTGAAAGAGATGTGTTTTAGCAGCACTTTAGAAGAAATGACTTGTGGGGATGGGAAATATAAAAGAAACAGGTCTAATAGAGAGCAGGGAGAAGCTTTGACTCTTAGGTCCTGCTCGCTGAGAGGTACATACAGCTTATAGACGATGTAAGGGACATCATAAGAACTCCAAAGTTGAACTATTGTCTTCTTCAAGAAAAAAGAAGAACCACCATATTTACATATGTATAATTATGCTTTCATACGACTAGAAACTCATTCTTATTATTTGAATACTCACATCTATCCATCTATTTGGTAATTATCATGGTTTTCAGTGAATCTATTGATGCGTACACAGGTACATTGTGTCACGCTGTCATAAACTAGTTATCCTGGTGTCTTTTCATCGCTTTGTCTCAAGTTGTTTCCCTCCTGGTACCTGACAGTGTACGTACAGTAAAACTGCTCTTTTTTCATCAATGAGCAGAAACTGGAGAGGAGCCAGAGGTTGAGCTCTTTTTGTGTTTTCTAATTAATCCATTCAGCGCACCAGCCACAAAGTAACAGCCTTTTTGTCACACTGAGGTTATTACAACAACAACAACAAACGTGTAAAAGCTTTAGGTCAAAGAGGAATGTAGTGTGTGTGTGTGTGTGTGTGTGTGTGTGTTCATACTGGGTCAATGTATATATGTGTGTGTGTGTTATGTTTAGATACAGTGTGTGTCTCAAGGTGAGACTATCTCCTCTCTTATCTGCTGTGTCTTCAAGGTGTACTGTTGATTGGTCGATAGGGACACACACACCCACACACACACACACACACACACACACACACACACACACACACACACACACACACACACACACCCACACACACAGACACACACACACACACAGAGTCGTGCACGTTTTATTCATTAGACTGACCGCAGTAGTTATGTGTAGTAGTAGTTTCCCCTTCTGCCCACACCTGTCTAGATTATGAATGCTCAAAAACACTTTGCTCATTCAATTTAAATGTCTCGTTTTCATGAAGAAATCCATTTATTTTGCAGGAAGGCAGGACGCACGAGTATAATATTGTCTTTGTCAAGGCTCACACACACACACACAGTTAACCATGTCATTAGACCATGTTCCTCCTTCCCTCTGTGCCTCCTTGCCCATAACTAAGGCTCCAGGCAGCTGTTGAACACCGAGCAAAGTCAAAAGGTGTCCAGTCCAGAGAAGGGCACTGTCCCTCACTCACACACTTACTCGTTGATTTGCACGTAAAAATGTTCCAGATACAGAAACGTACCGAAGTATATTGACAACAAAAGATTTGAGAGAGCAAAAAAACACTGTGATCTGATCCCCAAAAAATACAGTGTAGTAGTAGTTTCCCCTTCTGCCCACACCTGTCTAGATAATACATCAGGTGATCAGTTTCATACTCACTAAACTCACAAACACACTGCTCTGCATACAGAGAAATGTCACCTTACTCTTGCAAGCTGCCAAGCACTACCATGCCAAACCACCGTGCCCCACTGGAAGCGAGGGAGTGTGTGTGTGTGTGTGTGTGTGTGTGTGAGTGTGTGTGTGTGTCCGTTGGACAGCTCTTTAAAGTAGAGAGTTGCCCGAGGCAGAGTAGGTTGAGCGGACGAAGACAGGCAGATAATGGAGGGGCATCTGTGTGCCAAGGACTGCACCTCAAAGTCACTCACACACACACACACACACACACACACACACACCCCTGCCCACACCATATTGTATACATTGTCTGTCCTTGTGTGGTTCTATTTATCGTTTCTACATTTATCTGAAAGCTTTTCCAAGATGTCTCTTTCTCTCTTTTTATTTTCTGTCTGTTTCTCTCTTTCCTTGTGTTTTTTCCCTGTGCTCTCCCCCCCCCCCCCCCCCCCCCTCCCTCTCCACTCATGTCATATCTCCCTTCAATTTCACATATCTTGAATTAGCTGCAGATAGCTTTAAGTACCCCGCAGTCCACTTCCGATAGGCCCTTATTCACCGATGGACAGATATACAGTATGTGTGTGTGTGTGTGTGTGTGTGTGTGTGTGGGGGGGGGGGGGTGACAGGGCAATATTTTGGAGGGCACGCACACTAAAAGGGCTTAATGTGTAGTTGTGTGTGTAAAGGGGCCATGGATGGTAACTCCATAGTATCACAATATCTCCTCATGTCGGTTATAACTGCAATGTGTTGAATGTGTTGCATCACTTGCAGTTCATAACATTGTTTGAAAACTCTATAAGTTCCATTGCATGTGGAATAGGTCCATGTTATACATATTTTCCTATGATAAGAAAGATTAAATAAGTAAATAGATACAATTCAAAGTTATTGTTCATCATTGTATTGTTCTTTTTAATCACGTTTCCTTTAGAACTTGATGAGTGAAAACCCTTTAGGAAGACAAAAGCTTCCCTTGTTTGCAAATATAGTACACTAAAACAATGGATGAATATAATTTGTGTCATTCATAAGCGTCAGTTTAATCAGTGTGCATCTGTTAGTGGACCGACTGCCATCAGGTTTGTATTAATACCATCCACAAATCTGATGTGCAGATGAAATAAAAGGCCTCCTGCCATAACTACCCGTCTGTTTTGATTCAGGGAAATACATTTTACAGCGTGCGTCTCAGTTTGGATGATGTGCTGTGTGTTTATGTGCTGCCAACGTGTTTCCAAAGCACCTGCACTGCTACAGCAGCAGACTCACTGCAGTGTAGATTATCAGGTTTGATTTACACAAATTGAGTACCAGAGCTCACAATAATAGTTTCAATTCTCAAGAAACCACAATTAGAAAATGTTAGTGCGAGTAAAAGGCAACCTCTTTGTGCTGATTCACAGGCAAGCAGTGATTCACAGGCACCATGAGGTTCAGTTCCTTGATTCCTGACATTACAGGCGAACCAAATATGAGTGCAACAGTCCAGGTTGATGCGTCTTTTTCTAACTTATACATATACGTGCGTCTAGAAAGCACAGCGGCTGTCGGATTATTTGAGGTAGATTTGTTCTGATGTATCTCCAAATGTTGTGGTATTTCAGACAATTGTTCCTTTGTACGTGCAAGAAACATGCCCCGCTAAAGCTGTGTGGTGTGGAAGCTTAAAACAGGGTATGATCATTTGAAGCTACGTGCTTTTAGCAATTGTTTGTTCGCCGGTAGCAGCAAGTTTAACACTTGAACAGGCAGGACACAACAACAACAACAACAACAACAACAACAACAACTACATCACTGGGTTCTGAAAGTCCCGAAGAAGTAAAACTGCATCTGCAGAAAAAAACAATTCCTCCACTAACAGTAGCCTCCATCACAAAGTGACGAAGCAGTGAACGCGTTTACCATCTCGGGTTGATGATTTGGAACAGTGTTCAAACATCTGAAGATGCATTCAAACCTCTTGAAATCCCCCCCCACCCCCCCCCCCCCCCGTGCTGCCAGTTACTGTGTGGCACTTCACACCATGCTTTCTTCTGATACACTCTCGATGTATGTGCGTGCGCGCGTGTGTGTGTGTGTGTGCGTGTGTGTGTGTGTGAGCGCTAGTTTTACTAAGGCTGCCATCTTTAACTCTGCCAGTTGGATTGTCCCCAATATGGCAATGGACAGTAAACACCTTCTCAAACACACTTCTCAGGTGCAGCCTCTGGGTTTGGAAGAGAGCCTTGTGAGAGTGCAGGACTCCTGAAGGGACACACAGTGCTCCGATTATGATAATACACCAATTGCACAAACAACTCCTGAATACACACACATAGCCGGATACATAATTATAAGTTGGATTCAGCTTGTAGGTTGATAGTTTTTACTCTAGACATTTAGTGCGTTAGCTCCTCTTTAAAGAGCTCTCAACCTCTCGTTGTGTCCTTTCTTCACCCTTTGTCCTGCATTGGCTGATAACACACTTACTACATGAAGTATCGCTAACGATAATAAAACGGTACACTTTACTATTCACAGTGTGTGCACACATATACGTTCCTTACACTGCTTTATTCACAATCCTTCCCGGCCTTGATTCCCACGGAGGAATAGAAAACAAACCTTGCTCTGCACGTTGCTGGTCACCGCTCCCAGCATGCATCATTTAGCCGACCGCTGCCATCAGTGTGCAGTGACAGGTGAACCGCCTCAAGACATATTAAAGAGTAACAATGATGGAAGCACGCTCTGCAGATCATAAGCTCATCACTGGATCGGATACATTGCCCCGAAAAAACAAACCTCGACTGTGGAAAACTTTTTAGCGAAATAAAACCACAACATCGGACGAGGCGAAGCTTCTCAAATCACCTGCAATCAGCCAGGAAACACAGAACCGTCAATTAAGTGTGAACTTTCCAATTTGCATTTAGATTTCTGTCCGCTTATGTTGGAGCTGCAACATCCTTTACCCGACATCTCATTCCAGTCGTACATGAACCAGTAAACCATAAACCTTTCACCATCATGTCCTCAAGAAAAAAGAAATGTATGTTGTTCCTGTGTGTGGACCAATTGCTTGTGTGTGCATATGTTTTACAGATTAATTCCAGTCTCTGTCCTATAATTTACAATTCTTTCAGCTATTATCCTTTCCCAGTTCATGGAAAAGATGCCCTGATCACCTCTCACCTCATGCGTATGTGTGTCAGTCTAAGCGTGCCAGTATGAGCATGCATGTGTCTTTGTCTCCTGCAGAGGAGAGCGGGGTGCGTGCATTAATGGCTGTTTTATGTTTCTTGCTGTCTGAGTGTCTTTTATTCATGTTGACCATGACGGCCTAATACGTGCCTGTCAAACAGCTTCTATTCACTCCGCTAACAGAGTGGAGACTGATACTTAAGTCACAAAAAACACACACCTACGTATAGGGCGCTCATACCCTGCTCCTCGGTGGATTAGTGGGTGGTGAAGGAGCCACACTGCGCATTATGTACTGTTCTTGCTCCAATCAATTACTATTCATGTATTCTAAAGGAGTGACCGTGCGCTGAGCTGAAGAGGTATTATAACTAGTGTGTGCGCCTTGCAGTTTATTCAAATCTTTTGCACAAAACTTGGTCTCTGTTTTATTCTCCTCCTACCTCCGTCACCTTCTCGGCTGTGCGTTCACTCATTTCTCTTGTCTGTTCCCGTTTCCCCTCCTCCTCCCTTCCCTCTCTTTTGTTAGCATCTCCTAGTCTTTCTGCTGCTCTTTGATTACTTCCCGCCCCAACACTCCCATCTCGTCACTCTGTCCTTCCTACTTCTTTTTCTCATCTTCCAAATCATCCCTGTCTCCTACTTTGAGTCTCTCTGCACTCATTTCCTTTGACGACTTTTTGAGCTCAGACTGAGCTCATGGAGGCCGGTGTGCACGAGGTGCATTGAGGTGTGGTCTAACAACTGGTGTGAAAGTGCACAACGGTTTCAAGTTTAAAGGAATACATTGTATAGAGTAATGGTGAGAAGGTCCACTGAAGCCGTGTAGGAGGTTGTCAGTGGTTGAGTCAAACAAACACAGGACTTTCACCCAGGAGACTTCTGTTGGTGTGTGAAACCAAAAGTCCATTTACGCTTGTTACGTTATGTTACGTAAGGGAGGTTGTAATATAACCCTAACCCTAACACAAACCAGGATCTTTGTGGCAGTGTGTAAAAACTTCAATGTGTGGTTTAACAGGACAATGTCTCAGCCAGAAGTGGAATCTTTACTCTTTTTATTCATAAAAGGCTGGCATCATCAACAACATTGAGATTGTATTCATGTTTAAGGATGTTTGTTTGTTTTTTAAGTCACTGGAACGAAACATTTGAGTTTCTATGTTTGATGGCTCGAGTTTTCTTCATGAGGAAAAAAAAAAAAGACAAAATCCAGCCCGGGTTTTAAAATCTCATAGACTTTCACCCCCCAAACTCCCACTGCTCCATCTTTCCACTCCATTGTGTCCATGTAAAGTATGCAGTAAAGCCTTGTAGTCCTAATAACATCCAATTTTAAGCCCTCCACATCCATTACCAACAATACAATTATCCCCCCTCCCCTCTGTCTCTCTCCAACACACACACACACACACACACACACACACACACACACACACACACACACACTGCATTAGCCTTGGGAGAGAACACTATGTAGTAGTGACATTGGTATAAATGGACTGCTTTATGGTGTGTCTATGTGTTTGTATTGGGTGCGTATGTGAGAGGCCTTACCCACTTCTCATTTTTAAAGATACAATACTATTTAAACATTTTTGCAGTGATGTGATCAGACTGCACTAGTTTATCAGTTCAGCTCAGGACAGTATAGGACGATAACGTTCTCTTATGTAATAGTGAGGAATGCCTCACCAAAGGTGGAGACTTGGACGCTTTTAAGCTACTTTTGAGCCTAGAATATCATTTTAAAATGGTATTTGTGATACTGGAAAAAGAAAAACAAGACATAAAGTAGCCGTGAAATGATGTTAAACATACAGAAGGTGTAAGACACTTCTCACTGAGCAATGTCCTAACAAAGATGGTGCCACAGGAGAGACAATAGACAATTATCATAAATGAACAGCAAACAGACCCCGCCCATTTAACTGGCCAGCCCCACCCTACCCTTAGATTATTATATGATGGGGGTAAAACTGATACATTAAATGGATGCATTAGTGGGATAATCCAATTAATTGAATCGTGGAGCCGTTTGGTTTTCAGGTGGAGAGGCTCCAGAGTGGTGCTCTGGTGAAGAAATATTTGTATGTATGAAAGGGATCAGCGGCGCAGTCATTGTTTGAATCACACT
The DNA here is from genome assembly GCA_032191485.1 of Leptoclinus maculatus. Classification (NCBI taxonomy): domain Eukaryota; kingdom Metazoa; phylum Chordata; class Actinopteri; order Perciformes; family Stichaeidae; genus Leptoclinus; species Leptoclinus maculatus. The sequence continues at coordinate 3,292,747 of JAVDOI010000021.1, read as the reverse complement.
CTACATTTACACTTACACATTCCAACTTCACCGCTTCATTCATGCATTACAAAGATTCCTCGTGTGGCATTTGACAGAACTAATTGCAGTCTTGAGAGAGCAATTAATATCACTAAAAACACTGTGGTTTCTTCAGCAATAGCCGTGTTCACATTCAGTTATTATAACCTTTCTATGAACTAGTTTTATTGGAAATGATCTAACGCTGCTTCAGAGCTGTGTTATCGATAAACTAACAGATGAGCGTACCTCCTTTTCTCCTCATTTCCCTCTTAGTGTTTCAATCAAGACTAATTGTGGATCATTTCTCCATCTCTCTCCTTTCTTCTTCGACCTTCCCTCCTCCGTGACTTGGAGAAGACCCCCCCCCCCCCCCCCCCATCCTGTTTGCCTGTCCTCCCTCTTCCCCTCGCTGCCCCCCTCCTTTTGTAAGAACCAACAAGTCTGCCAGACAGAAAGAGGTCAGACTTCTTATCCCAGCTTCATAATGGTTTCTGAAGAGCAGAGCACTGTGCATTGCAATAATTACCAAGCCGTGGGACAATAGACGCTGCATAATCAGTATGGAGATGTATGCCGTCTGTCTGTGCTTTTCCAAATCAAACTAAACACTCACCGTACTCCTGCTTCCTTGGAGTATGTATTCATTTGTGGAGCTTTTCATTCTCTTTGTCTTGTGTTATTTTACAATTTGCCATTCACTACTCAACCATGTTTCTCCTTTCCTCGTCTCTTTTGCCCCCTTTTACTTCCTTTTTCTGCCTTCCTCCAATGTCTTCATACCAAACCTCTCCATCGTCCTCGGTGAAACAGGGTCGAGAGCAGTTAGTCAGCACCTTCTGGCCGCCGAGACCACAGCACCTACACACCTCAGCCTCTTCAACCCCCACGTTCCCCTTACAGTTCCTCTTAGGTTGCATACATATTCTGCATCTGCTTCTTCCAATGCTACACTGAAGATGTATCACACTTTTAGTGAATAAATCAAAACCAAAAAGTCTCCTTCATACGCAACCATTCTGCATAATGATGAACGTTCACTGGTGAAGTTAATAAATTGGAAAGAAAAGCGAGGGTGTGAAGGTCGGGGTACCTTCAACGCTGGTAATTCTATCATTTGTATTGAACCAAGGCCAACACTGCAACGAGAGTTGCCTAACTTGAACCGTAATCATACTTTTGATTTCATGCAGAAGAATATCTTCAAATGTATATATACAAAGAATGCACAGGTCTGCCTCTCAGAAACGTGTGATTTGGGGCGTCGTCCAGCGCAGAGAGGAGGAGACTGAGGGAGCACGAGTTCACAGGTAGAGCGAATACAATATCATCTGGTCAACGCCAATATTTTCAGTTCGACTTCATTCCACAGAACGAGATCAACATTTTAAAAGGGACACTACGTACTATGAGCTTGATATGTTTCATGCAATGACGTCAACAAAGCTGCAATCTCAATTATGTTTGAAGGAAACACACTTTATGTCAGAGTGTGTTTGTTTTTGACGAATCACAAATATATTGAATCAAAGTCCACGTAGAGGAGGTCCACGTCGAGATTCAACTTATCCATTTTATTCTGGCGACCGGGTTGCTCAAATCGTCAAAATGGGCCTTTGTCTGCGTGGCTACATTTGAATCCCAGCTAAACTGGGTCTTGCCTTCAGTTATGACTGAATTTTCTGCCAAAAAACAGACCCAACTGCAGCACTTCAACTGCTCTGTCTGTTGTGCTTTCAACTTTTATGTCTGGCTGACCTCAAGAGGTATTGTCATGTTCTGGGTACAGTGTCAAGTATGTATAGGAGAAGTTAAAAGTGCCATGATGGCCCACATTCATAACACTTCAAAATAAGAGCATGAAGAGCATGAACTGTACACAATGAGCTTTTCTCTCTCAGAGCCACCAGGTACTATCCAAACATTACATTTAACCATCCAGAGAAGTGTTTTTAAAATGTAAAATGAATCAAACGAGGACACACTGAAGGATGAGTCAAACCATCATGTGCGACGACAATGTGGAACCACGTCATTAACATATCAATGTATCATTCGCAACAAAACTACAGGAATCTATCAATGCACCACGGTTAAAGGAGGAAACCACTATATCACTATATTATTATGTTTAACAAACTTTACCGGGAGGCAAGAAATGATTGTCTGTTACAGTTTTTGGCGACCAGAATCAACACATATCAAGAGAGAAATCTGATTATAATGTAACATAATGAACTTGTATTTGAGAGATGAATATGAGGGCATGCTTTCTCTTAAGAGGGGAAGGAAGGCACTAAATACAAACAAAAACGTCTCAAATAACTCTTTTCTTTAAATCTCTGGCCCAATCTTATTTGTATTCATAAGAATACACACAAAAGACATAATTTTCCTGTCTTGTGTGGCGTCAGAGAAGACATTAATAAAAGATGACCTCCGTCCAAACACGAGTTTCTTTCAAAGTGATCAAACAGCAATTAAGGAATTTGTAAGGAAACATCATAAAAAAATATATAACGATTTAAAGTTTGGTATCTTCCTTTAATTGAATCAGCAGCGAGGACTAAAAGAAAAACGTTAATTAGTTTTTTTTTCCCTGCTATTGGTGACTTTTTATTAGACTGCAACAATTTGCATAAAGGCACCGCTATGTCTGTTTAGGACCGAACCAAGGTCAGCACCTTCTCTTTCTCCTCCGCTGCAGCTTGTTCGGGTATATTCACTTTTGTGGATTTGAAATGAACTTGAAGCTCCCTTGAATGCTACCTTTGGAACCAGCAGGAGGTGTATTAACGGTGCGTTTGTGGGCGGCAGGGAGGGGAAAAAGACGATGTTATAACACTTCCCCTAAAGACACACACAGATCCGATCGCACACAATCCCACACTCTGACAGACTGCCCATGCTTTAGTGGCAAGCCTGCTTTTTTCTTTTTCCAATTTGCATATGAGGTCGTTAATTTTCTCAAAGCCGCGGACTTAATGAGTGGATGGCTGAGAAGCTGAACGGGATGCAAATAATAACATTTGATAATGCAGAGGCACAAAAGAGGGGGAGAGGCCTCCCATTCACCGAGATGGGACTTGAGGTAAATATGCACAGTAATTATATATCAGTGCACTTTAATTATGAGGCTACACGGGGGAGCGAGGAAGAGAAAGAGAGAAAGGAAGAAAGATAGACAGAAACACATTGAATTAGACACAACAGCATATAAATTAAACATTTGAAATAAAGACACAATGAGGGAGGGGGACACTAAGAGAGAAATTACTGGAAAAAACGAAAAGAACGACAATAATTAGACATGAACAGACACACACTTTTTGCACAGACTTTGCAAACACACACACACACAGCTTCATTTCACGAGGTTGTGTGCGTGACATCAACTTGGTAACAAAGTAATCCCTCCAGTAAATGCCACTTATAAGAGATGAGAATCTTGAATAAAAGGCAAATCAATAAACTCAAGAAGAGCCTTGTGTGTGTGTGTGTGTGTGTGTGTGTGTGTGTGGATGCTCTACATCGTTATATTAACAGCATAGGAGTGTGTGAGCCAAGCAGGAGGCCACGCTTACATTTTGATAGGCTGAATAAAACAGCGCCACATGTTCATTCGTAGACTGAATGTGTCCATATAGATCTACAAACTTACAGTGTATATTTATGTACACAACTTGATATTTGCAAAGAGGCTCAACATGACAGTTTAACTGTTTGCTATCTCTGGACAGTGTTGAGGAGTGGAGCTTTATGTTGAGGAAATGCATTCTTTAGCTTCCAACGAGCACTTGCCGTCGGCGAAATATACAAGATCGACATGTTTCTGACAAAACATTAGAGAGACAAAATGTCCAATGAGATGGATCAGGTTTGCGGTCTCTGCTGATTGATTTTCATACCGTGTTGGCTTAAAATCTTTTGGAAAGAAGGTTATTTGTAAATAACCAAATCAAATACATCCAGATCTAAAAAGACTGGCCTTATAAAATGTCGTACTTTAAGCCTTCGTATGTTTGTTTATGTTATTGACAGTTGATATGATTTTTATGAATACCGATTCCATTACCGACTGATAAATTGTTGGCGCTAATGTTATTCTCATAAACAGGTTTTTACCGCCGGCAGTCGGTACCGGGAGATTCAGAAATCCAACAGTGACGCAGGAGAATCTGGTCCAATCAAGATGATAAGATGCTCTATTACAGGCAAATCATCTGAAGCTAATGTACACCTGCATTTAAACCACACAGTGACACATAGACGCAAACGCTCTCTCTGAAACAAGCCAGCGCTTCACGTCACAACACGCTCATCGTGAATGAAGAGGTGGAGGAAGAAAAAAAAAGCAAGAGGGACAGTTTCAAAAATATAAAGACAATTTAAACAGATGAATTTGTTGAAGACATTTTTTTGGATGATTTGATGGATGGAGGGATGAAGAGAGAGAGAGAGAGAGAGAGAGAGAGAGCTCTTCAGAATGGGGATGAGGAGGATGAGGAGTGGGTATGGAGTGGACAGATGTGCTCTAATGTGTTTTGGCCAGATCTCTGCAAGGACAAAAACATGAGCACACACACACACACACACACACACACAGTCAGCCAGCCAACATATCTATTATCTACTCCTTTATGTTACTCTGTGGTGGAAGAAAGAAAAGAGTGTTATATCATCAGTCGTTATATAGTTTCTTTTCCATTTGTCTGTTTTACTTTTTTTTTTTACTCTCTCAGCAATAACTTTTAAGAAATGTCACCTTCCCATGATCATGTTGCAAACACACATACATCCACACACACACACACACACACACACACACACACACACACACACACGCGCACACACACACATTCCCTGTTTACATGGAAAGAAACCTAATGTGTCAGCCAACCGTCCGGTGCATCCTCTGCCGCTGATTTCAGCCAATCACACAATTAGAGAGCTGATGACCCATCTGTCCATATGATTGGCTGACGGATGTGTGTGTGTGTGTGTGTGTGTGTGTGTGTGCGTGCGTGTGCTTGTGTGTGTGACGGTCTGACGAGCCCCCAAACACATCTAGCCGGTGACAATTTTCTTTTGTTACCCACAACCACCAACATTTTCAGAGCGAGAGACGGAGCTAATGCGAGCCTGTGAACAACTTAAGAGCACTTGAACCAGTTTGCCAACTTGGAGAAATAATTTCATTCAATTAGATAATTCTCCCCCTCTCCCTCTCCCGCTCGTTCTCTTGCTCTCTGGAATGAGTCATTTGTGATATAATAGCCGCATGATGGCTTGGAAGCGGGTTCGGCAGGAAAAAGACAGATGTAGGGTGAATAAAAAGCGAAACGGCGAAGTAGAAGAGGCTCAGGAGTCAACACACACAAGCTGTGTACGCTAGCATCGTGACAGGAAGCGTTTCTATAGAAGCGTATAGAAAACACACATACTGTACGCACACACAGCGCTCTATTTGCTGTCTATTAACAGTGTGTGGTGCTGAGCGATAGGAGAGGCGATAGCATCTTCTCCGATGGTATCTGTTATCGAAGTACACGCGTCCTTCAGGCGTCCATCGCGCTATCGCTCCTCTCATCTCTCCTCTATCTCTCTTGCCATCCTCCTCCCTCGCCTCCTCTCTCCTCACCTTGCCTCTCCTACGCTCCTCACTTCTTGCTTCTCGTCTATTTGTATTTCCATCGTCTTCCCCTCTTCTTTATTACTACTTTGTTCTCTACTTCACTGTTGTTGCCGTCAGTAGGGTTTACATCCAGCTAATACACACCAGTACACCTTTTTTACCTTTAGACATTTACATGACTTCATAGAGTGAATAACATTTGATTAACATGAATTAGAGACATCTGTCGCCGCAGCTCGGCCTGCACACCTGGTATGAACTGGTGCATTCAAGGGTACTCAGACATTCAATACTTGAGACTCAGCAGAGTATAGATTTAAGAATGCAACTCGTCAGCGTGACGAGGTTTTGTCGTCTCATTTAGCCAGCGCCTTTTTAAGAACTTTTGAAGAATTTGAATTTAGGATGACAGTTCTGAGACACACACACACACACACACACACACACACACAGAACTGGATTTCCAATCAATTTCTGCATTTTTCTCCAAGTGGTCTCCTCAGGTGAATCGGCCGATGGCTTCCATCAAGGATTTCTGGTAAGTACTGTACTCTGCTGAGAGGAGGGAAACTTCTCTCTCTTGTCTCACTGTCTTTCTCCCTGTCTTCATCACACACACACACACACACCTACACACACACACACACACACAGCTCCTCCAGGAGGCAATCAAACTCTTGTGGAAAGGTTGGAGCAGTTCATACGAACGCTGTGCTCTGAGTGGTTACTTGAGTCAAGAGGTCATGTCTTAGCCCCCACTCTCCTCTCGCCCATAATCATCCTCCATTACCCTATTTGTGTGTGTGTGCATTTAAATGTGTTTCCTAGTATATGTGTTTTCTATACGTGCACACTCTTATTTTGTGTTTGTCTCCACGTATGCATGCAGATCTTCATGAGTGATGTGTGTTTGCATATGAATACTGCAGGTGTAAGTGTGTGTGTGTGTGTGTGTGTGTGTGTGTGTGTGTTGGAGGAGCATCCTCAGAAAAAAACGCAGGGGCCAAAGAGGTGACGGAGGAAATGAGAGGAGAGGGAGAGGGGGAGATTAAGGAGGTGACGGGTGAGATGGTTGATGGGAAGGAAGGAGCGGGGCGAGGAGAGGAGAGGAGGGCAGGAGGAGACCAGGGGTGAGGAAGGGGCGTGAAGGAGGGATGGAGAGAGCGAGGAAGAGAGAGCTCTTGAGAGGAAGAGGGTGGTAATTACGCGAGTTCCTTCTCGGTCCCTCTCGCTGCACTTTGAATGAGTTCCGTGTCGCAATGCGCCTGTGAAGAAGAAAAAATAGGTTTTATATTGTTGTTTTTAAGGTCCTAATGTTTCATTAATAAATAAATCATCATCACACTATATAACCTAAAATAAAGAATGTAGGCAAACTGCCTCCCTGTATTCTGCTGCCAAGAGCACTTATATACCAGTACATTCTCTACGTGATCTAGAATAATCTAATCAATGATCAAGACAATCAACAAAGAGCAAAATCATATCGAAATAATTCTAAAAATCACTGCACTTTACAGCAATTACTCTTGAAACAATCTAACCTGAGCGTAGAGCCATCCAAGGCTTCTGCTGACAGCCATGATGTATGCGCTAACCTAAAGCCATGCCCTTGTCAAACCACTACCACTGTACCAGCTGATGGATGGAGGGACAGAGAGAAGGGTGGAGACACGGAAAAAAAAAAAGGATGGGTGGCTGGAGAAGAGAGGAAGGAGTGATGGATGCAGGTGGGGCTGAAAAGAGTGAGATGGAGTAATTGATGGAGAGGGACAGAGATCAGGAGGAGACAGCAGCTGTTGGACAAAGACAATGCTGAGATACGGTGCTCGGTGGCTTTCATTGAAGGGACAGCTACACCCTGACGGTGCCACTCATATTCGTGTGATGTGTGTGGAAGAGAGAGCTCGGTGTAAAAGGGTCAAGAAGGTGTTGAACTTTTCTTTTTGATGATAAATCACTCTTTGATTCACAGCAGGAGGAAGTGAAACCCCCTCTCATCTGTCTCTTTTCCCTCCATCCTCCTCGTTCTCCTTTACGCTGCGGGATCCTGTTCTTTGACAAAAGGGCTAAAAAATGAAGTCAAGAGGTGGCAAAGCTTCCAGGTTGTCCGGCTCATGCAATTCTCTTCTTTCAATGTTTGCACACAAAACAGTCCATTAAGCCTGAATAAAAACATCTCAAACACAGTATACGTGTATTTCATCTTGAGTTGTGCATGCTAACAATAGCTAAGCTCAAAGAACAGCTGATGGGAATGCCATTACTTTTACAGGTATTTGGTCACAAACAGAAGTATTGGACAAAGTAAAGAAGAACGAAAAGAGTGGCGGACCATCAGACGTAATAAAACAGAAAAAGCGACAAGGCTAATAACTGATAAACCAATGAATGAACTGGTTGTTTCAGCACTACTGCAGCACTGCTATCAGTAAACGGTGTTTGTGTTCCCAACACAGCTGGTTTAGATAAGTGTGCTCATCCCCACTTCATTTCTTTTCCATTGGCCCTCTAAGGCGTCTCCCTGGTGACCATCTCCAAACAATCCTCCAGCCTGAGCATCTCCAAGACACGTACTACATCCTGAGGGCTCTCTCCGACTTCCTGCCTTTCTCCTTCTCCCTTTCCTCGCGCATGTTATTTGATCTCTTGTCGGTCATTGTCACATCCTCAGCGGTCTCCCAAGAGTATCTCGGTTCAGCACGTGTGCTTGTGTTTGCTCTGCGGGGACATTCCTTGCAGCGTCAAGAGTGTCACCTTTTTAAGAAGAACAGCAATCAAACAACGTTTCCTCTCCTCTTCCACCCCTCATCCCTCTCTCTTCTCGTCTTTCCAGAGGATTAACCCATTTATTTGTTCTTCTCATCCACCGGGACGCGTGCTTGTTCCCTCGTACCCTCATCCCCTATAGGGGATGAGGGTACTTTCGGTCCCTTTTGGATCATCACTGAGTGCTTTTAAAACAATACCATTTACAGGATTGTCTATCAGACCCCCGAAAAACAATAAGAAAGGAAACTCTCTCTACTTTTACAAGTAACTTGGAAGGTATTATTCCCCCGATCGCCCTTGCCCGCCGAGAATCACATTGTTCCAGCAAGTATAAATAGAAATCAAGAAAAAGTGAGCTGGAGACACAAACTTTTGTTTTTCCTTTAAAGCGAATCCACTTTTTAAAACCATCTTCGTCCGTGGAGTCCAAAACGATAAGCCCGGGGAATAAACTCCCACTAATGCTCTTCCATGTTTTCCTTCAAACGGGCCTTCAGCTGCAGTAAAAAGGACTGCTGTCTTGGCTGCCATCATGCCGTATAGACTGACAGTATGGCACTAGAAAGAGACGTGTCAGAAACCATATGCTCGCTTCAACACAATGGCTGTCGCGTAGTCGCGCCTATCCTCAAGACGACACCAGGCACACACACACACACACACACACATTATCATCACATATCATATATAAAACTACAAACATATCTTTATGTAGAAAGTAGAAATGTGTCCTCGTAAAACGTCATTGTTTCTCTCATCTTCTCCTACATTTTCTGGCTCGCCCGCCCTTCTTTTGCCTGATTGTCTCCCCCTCTCCTCTGTTTCTGTGCCATGCGGTGAAAACAGGACGCATGTGATAGACCAGGAGGCTCCTCACCGTCCCTGGGCACCGCGAGTGTGTGTGTGTGTGTGTGTGTGTGTGCATAAACATGTGTGTGTATCTGTCAGCAAGATAGATGGACACAGCTGTCAGCTAAACACTTCCTGTAGCCCCTCCGCTGACCTCGCCTTAACCTGGAAGTATTTCTCAACACCATGGCTCAAGTCTTCCTGTTTGGAGCCGCTCCAGGGCTAAGCAGCTTGCCTGTGTCTCTCTCACACACACACACACACACATGTAGACAAACAGACACACATGTAGACAAATTCAAGGATGTATCCGCTCTAGTCTGCAGACCCTCAGAGACAGAAAAAGGAAAACATGTCAACCACTATCAGACACACACACACACTTTTCTTGCTTGTGCGTCTGTTCTCAGTATTCGTCGGTACACAACCTGACCTAAACGTAACCCTCGCTGTGACCCTGAGGATATTCACATGCAGCAAGATATCGCTCATACACATCTACACAAATGAAAAGACGATTTGTCAGCTTGAGTGGCTGTCATTCCACATCCACAGCATCGTCTCTCCCGACTCTCCTGTGAGCAAATGAATAAAAGAGCCACAATAAATGAATTATAGTCGTTTGAATAAAAGCAATCGCTGATGTGATCAATATGAATGGCCCTCCGGATACTCCGCTGTGTGCGTGTTTTGTCTGCATGCTTATGTTGAGTCGGTTTTATACGTCTCTGTGTGCATGTGTGTGGAAGTGTGTGTGTGTGTGTGTGTGTGTGTGTCCAGGGGCAGGGTTGGAGTGCAGAGCTCCACTCGAGAGGCCTTGTTGGGCGTCGAGCCCCGGGGCTCGCCTGAAGGCAGAGCCCGTCTGGAGGAACCCTTGGCTGGGAAGCAGCTGAATAAAAGATGGGAGGGAAGAGTCAGTCTGGAAGGCCAGGAGCGCTGGGAGGCCCCCGCGCCTCAACGCTGAAGACAAACAGATGCTAGCTGAGACAGGAAAGGAAATAAGAGTGACAGAAAGAAAGAAAAGAAGTTCGACTTGTTGTATAGCTTCCTTTTGAAAATGGGCTGTGGCACTCGCTGACCATAGAAAACACCTTGCTCAGCTTCCTCCCCTATTGTGAAGCCATAATTCAAGATTCAAACCTCCATGTATCAGTACATTAATGGAATCATAATGGATTCAATGAACATTAAAAGTACAATAAGAGTTTCAAGACTTCACCACTAAACTCAGACAAGACGTTTGAATTTGACGACATGTCCGCTGAACAAAAATCTGTCATCACAGTACAGTATCCACTTTAAATCCCAAATTGTCTCTGTACAGTGTAACCCCCTCTCTCACTCTCTGTGCTGTAAAACACATCCATGTGAGTCGTAAGTGTGTGCTAATGAGTCGAGTGTGTGGGCAGGGATAAGTACGGTACGCGTGTGTGTGTGTGTGTGCAAGTGTTTTGCATTTGAATGGAATCTGAAGAGCCCCAATGTGTTTCACTAGCACTCTGCACAAACACAGCTAGTGTTTCATAGACACCTCTCACACCTCCTCAAGAGAGTGTGTGTGTGTGTGTGTGTGTGTGTGTGTGTGTGTGTGTGTTTAAACACATTATTAGTGATCGCAAATAACAAGGATGTGGACGTTTTCATTTCATGAGGTACAAACTCAGATCGTTTGTTGTGTAACAGCCTTGGAGAATTTGTTACAACTTGGTTAAATAATGAATATAAAAGACCCAAAGAGACATACTGGATACATTAGACCATTGTATTAAAGCTTCAGCTAATATAATGTTATGTGGATTCATGGGGAAAAAACTGAAGTCATTTTTGATTGAATATAAGCCATTAAAAGGAAAAATCAATATCTAAATTAGTAAATTGAAGTTAGAGTGAGGAACTTTTAACTGTGTATCAAACATTCAATACTGATGCTCAGAAACACTACCACCTTTGTCCACAGGGACCGCCAAAACCAACACACAATGTAAGTTCCTCGTACAAGCTTTAATTAGACGAATACATATCTGGTGCTCTAATTAGTATTTGCAGCAGTAGGACGGTGTATATAGGACTGACACAAAGTGAGCCACAGTGACCACATTCATGGTAATAAAGAAAGGAACGTGTCACCCAGTACGACCATGTGGTTCCTTGATGTAATTCAATTGTTTTTGGTAATTACAGAGCTCTATGGCACAGAGGTATCAGCCAACACCACAGGGTTGTAAGTGGAGATTGCTTTGCCACAATCCGACATTTTTGGGAGCCACTGTATTAAACTACTGCGCGTCAGGCTTTTTGCACTCTAGCCACGTCATTAAGATCACTAGACGACAATCTAATACATACAGAAAGCGATAGAGACAGAGGTGGAGGGAGGAGCACGTACTGCGTTAGTTATCTCGGCCTCTCAGTGTTAGCTGATAGAATTGAAGTGTTTAGCATATATGCTAATCATTCACACAGGCACCGGATTATCACTGCACTCTGCCAAGAGTCCTCTCCCTCCGCCCAATCTCTCCATCCACTCCTCTGGCGATACCTTGCTCTCTACCTTTCCAGTCAGAACCCCCCTCCTTATCTTCTTCTTTTCCCTTTTGTCCTTTTCAGTTCCTCTGTCTGTCCTTCATTCTTTCTACTTCCCCCTTTTCCTTCCTTCTTTCCACCGCTGTCCCTCTATCTCCCTCTGTTTCATCGATGAGCACTCTGGAAGACACGCTGAAGAGTTTCACATCTGATGGACGCTCACACACACACACACACACACACACACACGGTGATCGGCTCAATGCAGGCTAATAATAGATGATTGGTCATCATGGGTGGTGAGCTGAGAAAAGCACACAGTAGGAGTTTATGAAGATGAATACATTAGAGGGTTGAGGAGGGATCGGTTCAGAGGTGGAGAGAGAGCCGAGCCGTTGTTTTTCAGCGCGCGCGGGGATTCAAATTCAAGCTCTGAGTTTATCTCGCTCATCCACAGAGGCCGCTGTGCAAATATTCCACTAAAGATTTCATGGCAACACACACACACAGAGACTGCATTCACAGCCCACCACCACCAACACACATCCAGGCCAGAGTCCTCTGAAAGCCACGGGATATGTTCTGCTCCGTATCTGTCTACCCAGTGGATGTCATGGCTTCCATTTGTGGAAGCGATTTCAGGTCTTTAGCCAGATCAGTGGCCCGGGGGTTGGGTGGGTGGAGAGTGTCGGGGGCATTAATGGTCAAAGAGACTGCCCTTCGACACAGTGGTGGGGGGGGTTAAATGTTCCAGGAGGACAGAGCTCCGTCCGGGGATCGTAGGTATTGTTTGTCACGGCTGTGGTGCCGGGGCTTTAACAGCAGGAGGCGGGTCGCCCGTGTTCCATCGGTATCATTATGGATTCGAAAGTTGCGATCAAGAGACGCTGCGTGATTGATCTCCGTTCAAGAAGGAGACACATTAAAGGACAAGTCTGGGACAATTCTATATTCTTATTAATGTCAACAGTGAACTGTTTAACACATAGGTTGCTTGTAGTCCATAAAAAAAACCATACGTGGTATGTATTTCTCAACACTCAGCGTTTATAGAAAAGAAACTGTGAGTAATGTGATTACAGTTTGTTAAACAGCTCTGCTCTCCTCAGTCACAACACTGCCACTGGCTATAGGAGCGATGGTATGGACAACCATACACACTAATACAGATCCGTATGTAGGCACATCCTAGAGTATTAATAAATATGGGGCGAAGTAAGATGCTTTTTTGATTGCATGGGGATGATCTGGCATGAAAACACACACACACACACACACACACACAAACACACACACACACACTCATTTTTGCTTATTATTCGTCTTTGGTCGCCCTGAGGCTATCTGCGTCTTCTGCGAGACAGCGTTTCCTTAGACGTCAGCTATAATGGGCTTTGAATGACGTTCATGCATGTTTGAAACACACAAAAAAACAAACCTTGACCCATTAGTGTCCATCTGCATTTAACATATCCGTCTCCTGCTCTGTGACTTCGTTCCTCTCAAGGCTCAGCGTCCACACACGACCGTATTGTGGAGAGACGTGTTCTGAAATTCCCTGAACACACGTGTGAAGACTGCAGACGTGTATTTAAACACTTTAAACACAGATACACACTTCAAAAAAAGACCCAAACTTGATTATTGATTAGCGGCACATTCCCCAGGGAAGGCTCACGTCTGCTCGGTGGGATCAGCACCATGGACAGCGCAAGAGACAGTGCTGAATCAAAAATAACGCAAGTCTAATTTGGCCATAATCATTTTATTTCATGCGTTGCATGAAACTGGAAACAGTAAATTCAAATCTGAACTAACCACCAGCTAGTCACTGCTTTACATGACTCGGGACTCGTGCAGCTTTGACTGAGATGATGCGCAGACTTTCACAATGTCTGCAGGATCTACAGCTTTCTCTCTCTGATGTCATCTCCCTTTGTCTTGGCATCTCTCGCTCCCTCTGTTCATCTTTCTACCCACCACCCCATCTCTCTCTCTCTCTCTCTCTCTCTCTCTCGCTGTCAGGCTATGTCTCTCGCCCTCCTTGCAGATAGTGGCAGACTACAGCAGGGTCCCGGTGTGAGGTCACGGGCAGCCTTCTTGTAGCATATGGACTTGTTTCCTTCCAAGAAGCCTCCAGCCAGATGAGACCACACACATGCACAGAAGCATACGCACACAGTACATCGAGAAAACAAACTAATAAAACACAATGTGGAAAAAACACATACATATATATATAGCATGTTTGCAGACACATGCACTTCAAATACACACTGGCAGTGTAAGTGTCTGAGATTAAAGAAATCCACGAGCTATCTGATCTTGCCTCTCATCTTCTCTGTGACCCGGGGGCTCAATCTATTTGACTTGGAGTAATCTTGGTGTTAAGACACACACACACTCGCATACACACTGCACTCAGTGTGCCAGTAATCCACCGAAAACCCAGCTGAGGAAGTGTGAGCACACACACTCACTCACACACTTAATCTTGAAAACCGTCTCATAATCTGGCACAAACTCACTGACTTCTTAAAGCACACTAAGCATGACGACGCTCTCCAGCAGGGCCTAGTAATCTTAAATAAGCGTCTCAAACACACAAGTTAAGTGGTATCGAGTAATCTTCAGCGGGCGTCAGTGGGAGCTCTTGGACACACACACACGAGCATATGCAGGAGGACACACACACACAGAGCTGGTAATCTTCCAGCCAGCTGAAGTGTAATCAAGAAGGAGACAGCCATATGTCTGAGGGTGCTGAGCCTTGGCCTTTCTCCTCCTTCTCAACCGTCTCACTCTCTCACAGTCATTCCACTGTTGGTCGTTTTTTGATCGCTTTTGCACTCCGTTGTTCTTCCTGTGTCACTATTTGTCTTTAATTTCCTGCATAGACGAAAAATAAGATGCAGAGGAGAAACGCTTTTATTAAATTGAATTTAAAAAAGCATAAATGGGTGGAAATGGGTGCATTTATGTTGCTGGTTTGCATTTATGTCATGTCATCTTTTTATTTACCACCTAAGTTCTGATCTCATCTTCTCTTTCTCTCAAATTATTATCTCAATATTCAGTCTTAAAAAAGCAATAATACAATCACACTTGTGTTTATATGTAACTAGCGGACTGTTTTCTGTGTGTGTGTGTGTGTGTGTGTGTGTGTCCCGGTCCCCTGTGTGGAGACAGCTGGTGTGGCAGTGACCCCGGCTGGAAGGAAGCCTCATGCTTTTTCATGTCTCCCTTCCCATAATTCCACTTGGGTCCTCGCAGGTTTTGAGTGCCAGTGGTTCAAAAATCACTTTTTGTTGGTAAAATCGTACGACGTATATAAATCAACTCCCAAGTAGTCCCCGATTGTAAAGATTTTGTTCAATTCCATAAAAGCTAAAATAATTTTCGTCTCCTCCTCCAGTCTGTCCCTCAATCCCCTCGTCCATCTCCGTTTCTTATCATCTATATTTCCTCTCCTCTTTCAGTCTTCTCTTAATCCTCCAGCCGTCCACTCCCCCCTGTCTGATGAAATGACCATATCTAATCCTTTGGTCCCCTTGGGAGAGATGTCACTGTATTAAGACAGTAAATCCATGTCCTTACAACTGCTACACATGTCTTTCTTTATGATCCTCTTTCAATCCCTCTGTCTCTCTCCGTCTCTTCACATCTTTCTCTTAAATCTTCTAAATCTGTCCATGTACATGAATAATCTCACGTTATGTTTTTGTGGATTTGGTCTTTTGTTGGTTTTCCTAATTCCTCACAGTTAATGTCTATAACCTAGAGATCAGACAGTCTGCTGTTCAGGCCTTAAATTAATCTGCATATCCGTCTAATACTGTAAAACGTCATCAGCACTTGAGCTTGATAAAGTGCTGTTGGTCTTGTTAATAAATGATGTACGCCACTGTGTAATCATGGTGAAAGTGATCGAGCAGACTGCTGCTTTTACTTAATGTATGAAGGCCATGAGCAACAGTTGGTACAGTAAAACGTTTTTTAAATGTTTACATTAATACAAAAGTTATTATAAAACGATAATGTGCCTCCATCCCTAAAAGATTTCCTGGTGACAGGCAGCATCAGTTTGACACAGCTGATGCATGCTGTACATCTCTATTATTCCCTCTTCCTTTCCCCTCCAAGAACACAGCAGCAACGTGCAGATGTGTCTTTTCTTCTTCATTACACATTAGCCACTCATCCTAATGGACACCGAGTGAGTGTGTGTGTGTGTGTGTGTGTGTGTGTGTGTGTTTCCTTTGGAGACCTTCCAGGTGTCTCTGTGCCACCCTGCTGATCAGACAAGCAGAAGAAAAGCTCAGTGTTTTTCTGCTCCATCGACTGCAGCCGCTGCCTCACTCCTGTAAGCAGGTGCCAAAGATGCAAAGCGCAAAGACCTTGGATAAACCGCCTGATACGGCCTGGTCTTTATACCTCTCCGGCTTCTTTCATCAAACATGGAGTCAGCTTTTATCTGAGCGTGCAGATTCATTTTAATTTCAAGAAGTGCCATTTAAAAAAATGCTACATTAGATATTCTAATATAAGTCTGAACAAAAGAGAGAATTGTGTGCGTGTCCGTCTTATCGTGCTTGTTGGCATGTAGCCTATACCGCTGGACTTCGCCATTTGCCTCAGTGCCTTGGGCAGATAAATACACTCACACATGCGCTTTCAAGGGCCGGCAGAGGTTAAAGAAGGAGAAAGGACCAGCTGCCAGCTTTCTAATGTTTAAAAGCAACTAAGAGGAGATTTAGAGCTGTGATGACAGGGGATGGGTCGAGATGTTAGAGGGAGGAAGAGGAGGAAAGACGGATGCAGGTGAAGGGTAGTCAGAGAGAGAGAAGCCAAGTGTTTTCTATTGGCAGAGTGAGAGCATGAAGATAAAATAAAATTGAAATGTGAAGAGTCAAAAGCCACTGACCATGTGACCTTTTCCCACGAAACAAAACAATGAACGCCTACAAGTTTAGCAAAAAAACAAAATAAAGTGCAACAACGCATATATTAAAGTGGCAATAGTCAGGGTTTTTGCTTTCACTTATCATTAAGAAATAAGTGATGATTTGAGGGGAAGAATAGTTTTGTTTCCACTTTCAGTTACAATTTGGGTAGAGCCACTATTCCATGATAAAAGAAAGAAAGATGTCACTAAAATACTGTACAATCAGCTAATTTTTCCATCTGGAAAGGAATGTGTGCTCTCTTCCTGGGCGTGGACGGGGCAGTGCAGCGCTGCTCTTTGTACCTCGACTGAAAAACAATGTGAAATGACACCGCTCTCACCTTCTGGACCTGCCGTTTAAATAAGAGAGCCTGCATGGAGAGGTTTCCACAGGAAAGGGAACGACGGTAGGTGTGCTGGGATGCAGTATTTTGACAAGAGAGACAGACAAACAGAGAGAGACGTCAACACACAGACAGGGAGACCAGACAGAGACACGAGGGAACGACAGTTCAGAGGTCATCTACACCGATCTACTGTGTTTAGGTCGCAGATAAAATGATCGCTCTTCTACACTATTAAGCCCTGCGCGCACTCAAGGTAGCAAGGTGAGCTACGTGTTCACACAGCATTTGGGGAACTGCATTCATAGCTTTATCTGCTGATACACACATCTTCACACTTAGTGGTAGAGAAGATTTTGAAGTGCAGCTGGCGGCTTTGTTACGAGGTGTGCCTGTTTTCCATTTTTTATTTGGGGAATATCCCGTGCGTCAATGCCTGATGACAGAGGAAACTCCTGGTGAGCTGCCAGTTGGGGCTGTTCACAAAAGCTGAACTTCTCTGAACTTAATGAGCAGGAAAAAAAAACTGCCTTTCTTGCCAATTATTTTTGGTGAAATGTGCGGATTAGTTTACTCTACTTTAAAATACTGAAATAGATTTCCACATTGACGTTGTTAAAAAGCCGTTGTGGACACACTGGCCTGGTGATTTCCTCACACCACATGTGTATAATGGGTGCTGACAGATTTACTCTTCCTGATGTGTAACAAAGTAAAAGAACGCACACCCCACCTACGGCACGCATGTGCACACTAATCTACAATCTACAAAGTCACGTAAACGTACAGGCAATAAGTCAGGCCTGGTCATTTCAGCACAGGAAACACAAGGGTTGTCTTAAAAGCTGCTCCATGAGCCCCATGAGTAACACACAGCAGTGCTTTTATAGTGGTATTGTTCCATTTGGACAGTTCAGATGAAGTTCAGCATACAGTCAGGACACTGGGGCATGCCTCGTAAAGACAAGAGAGTCACGGATTAACGCTAAAGTTTGGGTGCAGAAAGAGCTTTTGATCGCATGGAAAAAAATATACTATTGCAACATGAATATTAGAAAAGAAGCTATTTAAAAAATATATAAAACATGTTCGTACAATTATGAGGCTTTCAAAAACAATCAAGAACTAGGGATACACATCGCACGCACGCTCACTGAGTCAAGTGAAAAACGCCTCCAACTAGAGTCCTTCTACTTCCTGTCCAGGGTCAGACAAAAGGGGACACAACTTTTACTTCCTGGGTCAAAGGTCGGAGGCAGGTGTAGGACCGCACCGCAGCTGCATCCGCAAGGATGTGTGTCTCTTGGTGGGCGTGTATGTTTTTCAAACCTCGACTCGTAACCAAACACAGATCTTTGGATCTTTGGCTCATCCCCGACTGCAGTCGTTCCTGTTGCATGTTGGGGGAAATGTTGCAGCTCTTTCTATCTTTGTTTATGTGTTGCGCTTGCTACTGACTGAATTAATCTACTTTAATGTGTGCATATTGTCATATAACTCACTGGGGGGAGTGTGGAGGAATACACGTACAGTCTGCACACACACACACACACACACACACACACACACACACACACACACACACACACACACACACACACACACACACACACACACACACAATTTACCATTGATTGAACAAACTCAATACACTCACAGACAGGGCCGGCTTGAAGCAGGAGGACACAGCCTGTGGCAAGGTGATTGAGAGAGCACCGTGTGTGTGTGTGTGTGTGTGTGTGTGTGTGTGTGTGTGTGTGTGTGTGCTTGGCTGGCAAGAACAACTAGTGACATCTGCAGATGAGTGGCATTAAAGACAGACATGAAAGGGTCATTTAACGTACCTGTCTCTCTTTTCTTTGTCTTCCTGCTGCTATTGACATAAGTTGTATCTATCTATCTATCTATCTATCTTTCTATGTTTCTACCTATCAACCTAACTATCTATCTTTATATCTTTATATCTTATCGACCTACCTATCTTTCTATCTATCTTCCTCTCTCTCAGATGTGTCGGGGTCTTTAGTAGTGTGATCCAGAATCGCCTGCCGCTGCTCTTTGGGCTTCAAACACACAAGGTGAGATCAGCACACATGAAACGATCACAGAGAGGGACAAAAAGATGGAGGGAGGCAGAGGTGGGAGGGAGAGGATGTGGGGACGGGGGAAAAAAAATCATAGGGAGGCTAGCGGCAGGAAAGGATGAAAGTAAAGGGTTGATGACGAAGGGAGGGAAGATGGAGAGGAAAGGAAGGGGAAAGCTGAGTGTTAACTTTGTTTACAAACCCACAGATAACTGGGAATAAAATGACTACTTTTGACGTTTTGTGTTGCCAAGAAGAAGAAGTTCAAGGAACCCACCGAAACTCTATTTGAAACGTTCACCCCAGCCTAGCAAGGACAGGTGAAAATCAAAGTATTTGTACACGTCCAAGAAGCCACTGTTCTCAACAGGACAGTTGTTTTAGTTGTGAGAGTTTCTCTGTCTGCCTCGCAGCAGTCGTGGCCATAGCGAAGCTCTGGGCAAAGGGAAGTGAAGGGCACCGCTAGCTCAAGGCAAAGCCCAGTAGGTAGCGCGACTCACGAAATACATAAACACACACACACACACACACACACACAGGCTTCACTCTTACACCAACTGCAGCTTTGTTGTACTTGTACTTTTAATTGCAGATGTTTTAAAGAGCACGGTAATTGGTGTTTCAGCGTCTTAAATGCTCCTTTGTCTGGATGCAAATCACACCAGAGGTGTGGAGTTGAATGTTAACAGGAAATGCTGTGTAAAGCGGTCAGCGTACGGTTATTAAGAGCAGCCAGTGAAGCCAATCGACGGTGCCTAATACTAAAAGTTGTGGCTGATATGAAAAAGAGAATAATGCTGCCACGTATTATTCCTTAAGACAACGAGAGCAGAGAAGTCCACTGGGCTGTGTCTTTTGTCGTTGTTGGATCTGGCCTTCAGCGCTGCCGATAACTGAGATAATTATGCTAATGCTAACGGCAGGGCTAGCCTTCCTCGGTTCACGGTGTCAGCGTTCCTCACGTGAACCGAGACACTCGGCAAAATGTCAACCTCCGCCTCCCGTGTGTGTAAGTGTGTGTATGTACGTGTGTTGAAGAGAGATGGCTTGAGATAAAGGAGAGTTGGCCACAAGTGCGCAAGGAAACACACGCAAACATGCACACACACACACACATTTGCATGCTTTGACACACACACACACACACACACAGACCAAGCTCGGATATTAATTAAAGTTCATTGCTTCAGTAATTAGCAGGGCAGGATAATACCAATATGTGACTTATTGCCCCCCCAGGTTCAGCTCTCCCTCGAACTTTAATTGAATGAGCGACATTAAAAACTTCAGAGGCCATTTGGCAAGGTTGACTAAACAGTCGTAAATACTAAAGGAAACACTTTGAGCACGGCGACAGGCTTCTCAAAAACCATTAAAAGTGTCCTCTTCCTTTAGCTCGAGGGAAGAAGCCATCATCCAGATTGAGAAAGTTTAGGTTCCATGCTTTGGTCCCTGAACAATGTAGCAGTTTATTAAGAACCTCGTGGAGT